>CM022298.1:728278191-728320609 GCA_011799875.1 Thinopyrum elongatum | reverse complement strand
AGGGATTTCATTTATTTTAAACTTATTTGAACTCCAGACTTTTTGTGTGTTCATAATGAACCATTCAAAGCCACATCATCAATTTTCAACCCTTTCTGACTTCATCTGTTATTTTTCGTGCATTTACTGATTTTTTTGAGCTAAATGACCCTGAAATTGAAAAGCACTTCACATGAACTCTGAAGTGGTTGAAAATTGGCATGATATCATCATTTCACCCACATAGCATGTGCTAAAAAGTTGAGAGGGTTACGGCAAAAACTGGATGCACTTCGTGTACAAAATGGACAATTTCTTTCGAAGTATCAGGGTTTCGGACAAAAACTCATCTGTTACAAACACTACAGGAATCAGGCACTTTGCCATCTGCCATGGCAGATGGCAAAGGCACGGCCGGCAGATGGCAAAGGGCTTTGCCATCTGCCAGCAGATGGCAAAGGGCCGGCTGAATAAACTATGGTAAAGGCTTCTTTGCTGTCTGCTGGCAGATGGCAAAGAGCCTGTAGCCTTTGCCATCAGCTGGCCGATGGAAAAGCCTCTGGACGGCAGAGGAACGGGGTTAGCCACGTTAGGAGGCTAACGACGTGCTTTGCCATCTGCCAGCAGATGGCAAAGGCTGCAGGCTCTTTGCCATCTCCCAACTGATGGCAAAGGCTACAGGCTCTTTGCCATCAGCGAGCTGATGGCAAAGGGTGCAGGCTCTTTGCCATCCGCCAGCTGATGGCAAAGGATGCAGGCTCTTTGCCATCTGCTGGCGGATGGCAAAGAGACCAAATAGGCCAGACGAGCGCTTCACAGGTTGCTGCCACGTGGCCTCTTTGCCATCTGCCAGCGGATGGCAAAGCTCTTTGCCATCGGCCAGCAGATGGCAAAGTGCCTATATTGCCTCATTTAATTTTGTTTTTTCTTATATCAATTCATTTTCACAGAAAATCAAACATAGATATATATATATGACCAATATAGCATATTCAACACATATTACCAATAGTCATGAACACATATATATCCAACACATGTTACCAATAGTAGCAAGTTTCATCCATACATATACATAGTTTCATCAATATTACACAGTTTCATCATAGGTAGCAAGTTTCACAAAGTCAAAACAAAAACTAAAGACAAGCACTCCATCAACCCAAGCTTCCGTGATCTGAAGCAAATCTACAAAATGGGAAAGAAGAAAGTTAGAAGAAGAAGACTAGAAGAAGAAGATTATTATGATGCAACTAAAATGTGAAGATTATTATGATGCAACTTATATCTGTAAAATAGGTCATTTTGGAGCTAAGTATGGTTATTATGTCATTTTTGAGCTAGCTAAGCATACTAAGTCATTTTGGTGTAAAAAATGCTAAGTAAGGTCATTTTGGAACTAATAAGTTTATTATGTCATTTTGGAGCTAGCTAAGCATATGAAGTCATTTCGGAGCTAAAATATGTCATTTCGTAAGCATATTATGTCATTTTAGAGCTAGCTAAGCATATTAAGTCATTTGGAGGAAAAAATGCTAAGTATAGGTCATTTTAGAGCTATCCTAGGTTAAATAGGTCATTTTTGAGCTAGCTAAGCATATTAAGTCATTTTGGAGGAAAAAATGCTAAGTATAGGTCATTTTAGAGCTATCCTAGGTTAAATAGGTCATTTTGGAGCTAATTAAGCTTATTATGTCATTTTTGAGCTAGCTAAGCATATTAAGTCATTTTGGAGGTGCTAAGTATAGGTCATTTTAGAGCTATCCTAGGTTAAATAGGTCATTTTTGAGCTAATTAAGGTTATTATGTCATTTTTGAGCTAGCTAAGCATATTATAGCATTTTGGAGCTAAATAGGTCATTTCTTAAGCATATTATGTCATTTTGGAGCTAGCTAAGCATATTAAGTCATTTTGGAGGAATAAATGCTAAGTATAGGTCATTTTAGAGCTAAATAGGTCATTTCTTAAGCTAAGTATGCATTTGTTAAGCAAAGCACTAGGCAAAACTTACCGTCAACCCGTAGGTGAAGGATCGGGGTTCTTGCTCGCGGTAGTGGCAGATGGAGGAGGATCGGGGTTCTTGCTCGCGCCAGTGGCAGACGTCGATGCTTGTCGGGAGTTATGCTGCACCAAATTAAAGATCATTTGCAATGTCTCGTTAGCATGATGCAACTCAAATGTGAAGACTAATAAGTAATGTCCATTCAAATGAAACTCACCGTGCCCGCCAGAGCAATGACTGGCATCGGCGGAGGGGTCTGACCGTTCTTCTCGCACATGGACTGCACATTTGGTTTTGACGAGTCAGTCATATTAGTTACTAATGAAAGGAACATTACATGCATGATTTAGCTAATATGCAGAAGAAACTTACCGTGAAGAGCTCGTATATGGCCTGGTTAGCCAAGTCATTCCGGTTCCTCTCCTCCTCCAAAAGCCTAGCCGTCCTCTCCTCATTCTCCCTCTCCCTCTCCGCCGCCTGCCTCCTTTCCTCCGCCAGAAGCTCCTCGATCTTCGCTCTCTCTTCCTCAATAGCAGCCTGCAACACCACTCCTCTTTAGCATTGTAATCATCGACGGCCGCACACATAATGTAATGGAGGAAAGGTATCTGATTCTGTATAACTAACCTTGATTTCGAGATCCATTGGCCATGGATGAGGCCTTATCTCAGGATCGGAGCTCGTCTGGCGCCTCTTGATCTGCGGGAGAGTGCTAGTACAACGTATCAGTCCATCCCCAATGGCTAACAAGCCATGGTGCCTCCCGCCACCAGATATCATCACCAGCTCTGGATCAATAGGCTGGCTCGGGTTAAAGTCCGGCCCTTTCCTCGCCTTCCCCTCGTCTCTGTACTTCACGAGCTTGTTGTGGGAGGCACGGTTGGTGAAGTTCTTTGGATCATCGAGATCAGACTCAGAGAATGCCTTGGCCTTCTTATACGGGGCACTATGGGCCATGGCATAGAGGTCGAACAGCTCTGGCACATCCGTCTTGTTGTGCCGCGCCTAAAAGAGAGGAACAAAGTATTAGTTAAGGGCTCAAGCTAGCATGAAGAATGAATTTGCATGAATCATGAAGCAAACCACATACCCAGTTATCCCCATACTGATATAGGTTGACGCTGCCTTGATGGTGTGGCACACCGCTCATTTTGCCACGCCGATCCTTCGCATTGTTGTGGGTGGATAGCCATTGGGGAGAGCACCACTCATCCACCAACGCCTCCCAACAAGCCAGCCTATCCGCACACCATCTCGGGGGCACCTAAGTTAAGTAAGAGAAATTTGAGCGCTACGCCTACGAATCAAATCAAGGAAACTAAATACAAGGCCTTAAGAATAGGTAATTACCTTCATGTACTTCTCCTTACTCAGATACTTTGTGCGGCACTTTGACTTGGACATCCTAATACCAGTCGAGGCGAAGTAGTCTCGGGTAGCCTGCGTCCGAGCCCCGTTCCGCCAGTTTTGAAGTAGGCGCCTGCACTCGGCATCGATAACCCGAGCCGCGGCCTCCTCCTGTCCCTCAGCACACCTGTAGAAGGTCTGCAATCAAACAAGAAAACACGGATTAGTACAATCACTAGGGTTGCCAATCAAACAAGAAAACACAACGTAGACGAGAGAGGAAAATTTACCCAAAACGTCTGGATCACAATGTCGGCCACCGTGTGGCACTCGACACCGCCGATCCTCTCCCCCGGCGGGGCCGGGGCAGCCAAGTAGTGCTCCCAGGTCATTCCTAGCTCTGGAACCTGGCCCTCACCGGGCAACGTGACCCACCCCGGGAAGCTCTGGCGACAAATCACACCAAGGACAGTGTTGGGCCTGCGGACACCACGACCGTGTTTCCAAGACCTGCAGTATGACAAGGCTAATGCATTAGATATTCGAAGAAACGTGAAGGCAAAAGGTTAAAAAAGAGTAAATGCACTTACTTCTCCCCATCAGGCGTAATCAACCACCTCTGGTTAGGGGTCGCCAGGGTGGGCGGGAGCTTTGTACCACCACACTGGTAGACATTGCCCCCCTCAACCCGCTCACTCTCACTATAGCTATCAGAACTATAGCCACCCTCGCCACCATCAGCATGGCCACTCGACTCCGGCCAGTCCCCCAATCGGTTCGGCTGCGACGTAGCCTGATCCAGAGTCTCGTGGGACGGAGCCTCTGGGACCGGAGTCTCGTGGGGCGAAGGCTCGTCGTCCCGAGGCTCGTGGACCGGGGTCCAAGACGGGTCCACCTCAGGCGGCTCCATCTCAGACGGAGCAGTCCTGTGGTCAGGTGAATCAGCTGGGGGTGGCGGCGAGGAAGGCGTAGCGGCAGCCTTCCTACCTCTCCCGCCGCCACGTCCACCTCTGCTAGCCTTCTCCTTCTTCTCCCCCCCCCCCCCGACCTCTCCCGACCGAAGAAGAAGCGACCGCCGGTGGTGTCTGCATACTGAGATCTAGCGCTCTCCGGAGGGTCTGGGGCGGAATGGAACTACCCCTCCCACCACGCGCTGAGGAAGGAGCCTCGGAGCGCTCTCGACCCGCGCCCACCATCTGTCAACACCTGCAATGACAAAGAGTAAACGAAATTAGTACAACATAAAAAAAGAATACCTGACATGAATAATAATATGTATATAATTTAAGTGTATCATCATCATGAACATAAAAAAATGGAATACCTAACATGAACTATAATATTAATCTTCATCGTCTATATATGCTTCGGGGTCAATAAATGCATCATCATCATCACTATCAGTAATGATGTGCTCATCATCATCATCAATAAATGCATCAACATGTGGAAGGCCTCCTTTACGTAATCGGTCAAGCATTGACAGGTCATCCGCAGCAGTAACCTCTTCTTGTTCCGGCTCTTCTTGTTCCGGCTCTTCTTGTTCCGGCTCATGCTCGGATTCACTGTCGCTGTCTACTTCAATGTTCTGGGGTGAAGTAGAGCGGTTCTTGAAACATTTTTTGGAAAGACGTGTTTCTTGGAAGAACTCTCCTTCATATGTGTCTGGGTTAATGTGAGGTTCATAATCCTCTTCATTGGGGGGAGGTGGTCTAACATGTGGCGGCACTTCATAAACGACATCCCAACCATTGAGATTTGGATCACTTTGGCAGGCCCACGGTAGATAGAAAACTTGGGTTGCCTGTTGAGCCATAATATAGACATCGGGAACATCCAAATGGGTGCTTTGTTTGATTTCGACTAGCCCTAGATGTTCATGAGTCCTTCTAGTCTCCTTTGGCTGGAACCAATAACATTTGAAGACTACGACGTTCGGTGGGTTTGCACCATAGAATAGAAGTTCATAAATTGCTTCAACTCTTCCATAATACTCGGTATCTCCTTCGCCGATAGCAGAGACACAACAATTTGTAGACTTTCGGTCGGCCATAGATAGCTCTTACCATAGGTACAAAAGCGATACCCGTTGATGCCGTATTTGTCAAATGAACGGACCTTATAGTCAAAACCATTAGTGACTTGTCTCAATTCGGCGTCCATAGACTCTGAACTAGCCTACAAGTTTAATACAAAATGATTGTTGCATTAGCCGAAAAATAGACGAAGAAATGAAATGGTCTAATGGAAATTACCGTTTGTTTGAACCAAGAGATGAAACCGGGATAGCCGCATCCATGCATTGCCAGAAGCTCATACTCTTCGACGGAATCCTTTT
Source organism: Thinopyrum elongatum (assembly GCA_011799875.1). Lineage (NCBI taxonomy): Eukaryota > Viridiplantae > Streptophyta > Magnoliopsida > Poales > Poaceae > Thinopyrum > Thinopyrum elongatum. The sequence continues at coordinate 728,314,942 of CM022298.1, read as the reverse complement.
GGATCACCGCTCCATACGAGAATTTGGCGACGTATCGACTGTATCAAATATCCAAGAATAAGAGCAGTTCAAAGGAATTAGAGGTTGCGAAACAATGTACCGAGAACTTACTCGATGTACGGCCGCACTTCTGTTAGATTGTTCAAGATATACAACGTAATGGTCCGCCATTCATCGACATCCAACAATAAGGGAGTATAAGCACCGGCTGGTGCGAGCTTCCCTTTGAATAGGCTGAGGTTGGATCCACCCTTTTTAGGGTCGCCAGCATTGTACCGAGGCTTCGGATTATGCAAATGACGATTTTTGGCTTCGTAGTGTGCTGTCACGAAGTTTGCCGCCTCCTCAGTAATGAATGCCTCGGCCATCGATGCTTCAATTCGACGTTTATTTTTACATTTTGCTCGAAGTGTCTTCTGCATCCTCTCAGTTGCGTAGCACCAACTATTCTGCATGGGCCCCCCCCAATCGTGCCTCGGTCGGGAGATGCAAAATCAAATGCTGAATTGGATTAAAGAAGCCCGGTGGAAAGATCTTCTCTAACTTGCAGATCAACTCCGGCGCCAACTCTTCCAGTTCTTCTAGCAAGCCAGGCAATAGTTCTTTCGCACAAAGAACACGGAAGAAATAGCTCAGCTCTGCCAGTACTAGCCATTCATCCTCAGGGATAAAGCCACGCAACATCACCGGCATTACCCGCTCAAGCCATATGTGCCAATCATGACTCTTGAGACCAAATATTTTCAATTTTTCAAGTCTCGCTCCCCTCTTTAGATTCGCTGCATACCCATCGGGGAACATCAACTCCTTTTTCACCCACAGGATAATTTCCCTCATATTTGGCCTTCCAAGATTGAACCATGCCTTTGGCTTCACCCAGTTCTTCTTTCCTTTCGGTTGCCGCATGTTTTGTAGCGGTCTATCACACAGAGCCTCCTGATCGACTCTAGCCTTAGGATTATCCTTTGTTTTCCCCTCTATGCCGAACAATGTACCAAAGAGGGCCTCACCGACTTCTTTTCAGTGTGCATCACGTCGATGTTGTGTGGGCAAAGGAGGTCTTTGAAGTAAGGCAGATCCCACAAGCATGTCTTGTGAGTCCAGGCGTGTTCCGAATTATACCCCTTGAAATACCCTGGACGCTCTGGATCCGGCTCGAGAGCGTTTAACTGATCCAGGGTATGTTGGCCTGTCAACGCAGGTGGTGCAGAGTTTTTGACAACTCTACCTTTGATGAAGTTCTTCTTGTCTTTTCTGAACTTATGGCGAGGATCCAGGAACTGTCTATGCATGTCGAAGCAAGAAAACTTGCCACCCGCCTGCAGCCGACGAAACTCAAGAGCTGCCTTGCATGTGGGGCACGGGAACCTACCATGCACACTCCAGCCAACGAATAGCGCATACGCCGGCAAGTCATGCATCGAGTACATGTACCACACACGCATTAGAAAGTTTTTTTTTGTAGCGGCGTCGTATGTCTTGATCCCATTATCCCAAGCTTCTTGCAATTCATCCTTCAGCGGCTGCATGTACACATTCATACTCTTCCCCAGATAGTTGTTCCCCGGAATTATCAATGTCAAGAAAATGTTCTTTCTTTGCATAATCTGTCCGGGAGGGAGATTGAGTGGAATGACAAATACAGGCCAACAACTGTATTGGGCTGCCATCATACCAAACACGTTGAACCCATCCGTGCTTATGGCGATTCGAGGATGCCTTGGATCTGCCGCTTTAGCATGATGTATTGCATCGAAGCGCTTCCACGCAAAACCGTCTGATGTGTGTACCAACATCGGCTCCCCATCTGCATCTAGTTCGGTTCTTTTGCCTAATTTGTGCCATGTCATCTGTCTGGCTGTCTATTCGACCATGAAAAGACGTTGAAGTCTTGGTATGATTGGCATATACCGAAGAACATTAACTGGGATTTTTGTCTGACTCTTCTCACCCATACCGTTGTCTACCACAACATACCTGGAAGACTGGCAAACGGGACAATACTTCAAGTCCGCATACTGAAGCCTAAATAAGGCACATCCTTTCTCACAGGCATCTATCTTCTCATAGGGCATCTTAAGTACACGGAAGATTTTGTCCGACTGGTACAGGTTTGCAGGCATTACATGGCCTTTGGGTAGAAAGTGTCCAAATAGTGTCATCATCGCGTCGTAGCATTCTCTGCCCAAGTTGAATTGAGCCTTTAGAGCCATTACTTGTGCGATGGCATCCAGCTGACAAAGCTCAGTGTGCTCATGGAGAGGACGTTTTGAAGACTCCAACATATCATTGAAGGCCTTTGCAGATTCCTCCATCTCATCATCCGAATCCCGAGCATCATCAAAGTCTTCCACCATGTCTTCCATCCTGGTACCATGCTCGTCGGTGCGACGATGACCCTCCTCAGCTCTGGCACGTTGGGCAGACTCACCATGAAATGTCCAGACCGTATAATTAGGCGTAAAACCCCACTTCTGCAGGTGTTTGATCATTTCAAACTCTGACCTCTTATGATAGTTGTCGCACTCGACACAGGGGCACCAGGTTTTTCTCTGTCCATTTGCAAATGCGACTCTCACAAACCCCTTGGTTTTTGTTATCCATTCATGGGTCATGTCTTTCTAACTAGTGTGACCGGTGTACATCCACGTATGATCACTCATCTTGTCTAGCTACTGGACACACAAGGAATATATACATAATTCAGCAAACCGTATTCATCAGTTAATAGAGTTTGTCAGTTTTATTATGTCCATGCAACCTAGACGCTAATAGGTAAAGATAGGTCCTAGTCCCACCCAAGTATGTGTAGATTGGGTTCGTTTTCCCATGCTCTACTCCGGATCCGACGCAAAATTTCGGCAGCACCTCCCCACTGTTCTCCTGATACACGTCTCGGCAATAAGCAGAGAGGATGTGTACCCGGAAAACAACAGGGAGGCACTGACGAAATTCTGCATCGGATCCGGAGCAGACCATATGGGAAAACGAACCCAATCTACACATACTCGGGCTGTCCATGGATAATGTTGGACAATTCGAAAGAATCACGGTTATAAATATGCAAATGCATGCATATTTATAGATGTAACCCTTTCGAACGGGAGACGCATAGTGGTCACGCATACTGATGATTCAATCTACCTACAGCTAGCATGTTTCATCGGCACGAAGACCGGAACATAGCAAATGATTCGGGGAGGAGGAGATGTCATATGTGCTCACCCACGAACGCCGGGGCGGAGCTCGTTGAACGCACGGGGAGGTCGTCGAACACCAGACAATCGCAGCGACGAAACATCTGCACATTTAAATCCACCCGATCAACACAAATATATATGATGTTTTTCATAACAAAATCGGAAAATATATGACCTAACTCATAATTCATAAATATATGACCCCGTCGGCCTCTGGAAGGCTGAAAAGCACCTTTTCAGTCAACAGGAAGCCGAAGAGGTGTCGGGGTCGGGGGTGTCATGTCTGGGTGTCGTGGTGTCAAAGGGACAAAGATAAATTATATCCAGCAAAAGTGGACTGTAAGATGTGTATAAGATATTGCCTATAAGATCACTTTCTGGTAATGATCGGACATGTAGAAAAACTTTAAAAGACAGCCAAATAAAATGTCAAGCAGCAGCTAAAAGAGAAATAACTGAATATACAACTTTGTTGAAGCAAGTTTCATTTGTGCTCTCCAGATGGCCATAAATGTCGCCCTTTCGAACGGGAGACGCTCTCCAGATGGACAATCTTATGACGGTTATAAATATGCAAAGACATGCATATTTATAGATGTTGCCCTTTCGAACGGGAGACGCCTAGGTTACGAGACTTGACATGAAAGCAAAATCTATTGGCATCGGCACGACGACCGGAACAAAGCAAATAGGGGAGGGGGAAGAGATGATAGTCGAGCTCACCCCTAGACCGTACGTAGAGGCGGTAGTCGAACGACGAGGGCAACGACAACGGGACCAATGGTGCTCCTCGAGATGAAGAGAAGATACCTGCACAGGAAAAGCACCGGCACAACCAACATAAACACTCACACAACAATCTAATAAACAACATCAACAACATCATCTCGCAGCTCAACAACATCTAACCAAAAGAAAATACGCAAGAAAGAAAGAACCCAAAAAATAATATGTTCTGTGTTCGTGTGGCCTTTGTTTGACATGCTTCTCCAAGTAGTGGGAACTACTAGTAACAGGGAGTTCCTGTTTCTTATGTGTTGAGTTGTTGACACCATAAACAATTTGTTATTTTGATTCAGAATATATCAAGCAGCATCAGAGATGGAACCAAATGGATGGTCAACATTCAAGCCAGTATAGCATATGCAATTGTAACATTCATAGCAAAAAGACTATGTTCAAAGAAGACTATGTTCGCTCTTTAACCACAAATTCTCGGTCACATCGGCAGTCCCCTGCACATCTAGCATACTAGCTTTCTTCCCTTTCTTCCTACCATGGCTCTCAAGAAAAGAAGCAATGTTTCAGATTATCTTCTTTGAACAGATCATGTGCAAAATTACATTCTATCAATCATAATGATAGGGTTAAACAGATCATGTGCAAAATTATTTGTACGAGTTCATCTACTCATATACTGCATGAGGTGGCTCTGGATTTGATTCTACTCATGTACTGCATGTGCAAACAGATGATAGTCGAGGATTGGAGGCGGAGATTCGAGGATTGGGTTGGAGGCAGAGATTGTACCGGGCTGACGGGGGTGGGGCGGTGGGCGGCCTGGATCCGGAGCGGCGACCGATGGGGACCGGCGCAGCCGGCCTTGATCCTTGGGGTGGCGGGCGGCGACCGGCGGGGAGGCGCAACCGGTCGGTCTCCTCCCTCGCGGTGGGGCGGGAATCACTTCTAGAAACTACGATTTTACCTAGGGCCATATACCCTAGGTGAAATAGGGAAAACCATAGGTAAAGACTTTCCCTTGGGCTTGCCCTAGGTAAAGAACCCTAGGTAAAGTCTAGACGGGAAAGACTCCTTTCCCTAGGGTGCATCTAACCAGCCCTAGGGAAAGTTCTTTGTCTGCAACACTCCAAACTACGCATTACGTATCCACGCCAAACTAGCAATTTTGTCTGCAACACTCCAAAGGACAGGAAACTCCAAACTTCACACTCCGGACACCCTTGAAAACATGGTTCACAAAAGCATTTGTATTACGTATCCACTCATCAGAATGCCTTCCATTATCCTTCCACCCACTAGACATCCAACTACGTTGATCATCCAAAGACATGGTTTGATTTTCTACTTAAGTCTAGAATAAAAATGAAATGCTACAAGTATTAGTCACATCCCAACAGACAGTGAATGCATCATACACACTCAAACGGAAAATCACTCATCACCCAACAAAAAATAATTCTACCTCCACACATAATACAAGTGAACAACACATTAATCAACATTTGTTTCGTGCAAAGAAGAGATCATAATACCTACTTGATTTCAGCTTTATCAATCCCTTTCTTCTCCGTTGCTTCGACACGAAGAATAGGGGAATTTTCTTCAACCCGTCAGCGCCCAACACTTGTCTGTTCTGAAAATATGTACAAAACAATTAACAATGTTGGATTGCTTCAGTTACAACTGTCATTCTTATGCATAAGGTTACATCTATCATTCGTATGCATAATTATTGCAAACTTGAGTGCACAGTGAGCAAGAGCAAGCATAGCTTAGCACCATCATATACTTTAAGGGAAAACACAGTTTACACAAGACAACTACTATCCTGGACAGACACTGGGTGAATTTTTCATACTTACATAGCCAAATATGCTAGATAGTGCAGAAATTGCCACATCCCAGGCATGGACAGCATGCTTAAGATCACAACTCGCTAACTGCATTAATAAGACGTTACTAACACAGAGTGATTTGCTCGAAAACTAGCAGAGAGTGAGTGAGGTACAGACTAGAGAGGGAACCTGTTGGAGAGATGCAGGGGGTACGATGGCGGGTAGCGATGGTCAACTAGCAGGCGCGGCAAGGTCACCACGGACGGGGCGGCGCCATTACCCAGGCGCGAGTGGCCATGGTCTCCATGGCCGTCACGGTCATCTTTCCACCGGAGCGACAACGATACAGAAAGGGAAGAAGCGGGGACGCAGCAGGATGGGCGGCGGAGAGCACAGCGGGGTGAGGGACGCGACGGAGAGCACAGCAGGGTGGGAGATTGACGGAGTGGCGGGGAGATCGACAGAGTGGCGGGGACACGGTGGGGCGGGACGACGGGGCAGGGTGGACGGCGGTGGGGAATGGACCGGCGGGATGGCCTATCCTTCGGCCATGTAGGGGAAACCGACGGCGGCGGCGACCGGTGAGGGCGGCGGCGGCCATCGGTGAGGGCGGCGGCGGCGACCGGTGAGGGCGGCGGCGGCGAACGGTGAGGGCGACGGGAATGGGCTGGGACTATTTCGGGGTGGCTGGGGGTTTTCTTTTTTTTAGAGAGGCTAGGGGTTTTCTTTTCTTTAATTTTTCACTCTTTGCTTTTTTTTGAGCAAGGAGAGGGAAGGAGATAGTCCCACCTCTTTGCCATCAGCCAGCGGATGGCAAAGGCCCACATCGTTGCCGTCAGCCAGCTGATGGCAAAGCCCCACCTCTTTGCCATCAGCCAGCAGATGGCAAAGAATCTTTGCCGTCTGCTGGCAGATGGCAAAGAGGTGGGGCTAGTGGGCCGTCACAGCGCTGTCATCCACTAGGCCCCACCCACTTCTTTGCCGTCTGCCAGCAGACGGAAAAGATTCTTTGCCATCTACTGGCAGATGGCAAAGAGGTGGGTTGATAGGCCGTTACAGCACCGGCGTCCACTGGACCCCACCCACCTCTTTGCCGTCTGCCAGCGGACGGCAAAGGTTCTTTGCCATCAGCTAGCAGATGGCAAAGAACTGGCTAATGGCAATCAGGTTCTTTGCCGTCTGTCAGTTCTTTGCCATCTGTTTTTTGTAAGCGGATGGCAAAGACGTTCTTTGCCATCCGCTGGCAGACGGCAAAGAGCTGACTGATGGCAAATTCCCTGTTTCCAGTAGTGAAAGGGATTTCATTTTTTTAAACTTATTTGAACTCCAGACTTTTTGTGTGTTCAAAATGAACCATTCAAAGCCACATCATCAATTTTCAACCCTTTCTGACTTGATCTGTTATTTTTCATGCATTTACTAATTTTTTGAGCTAAATGACTCTGAAATTGAAAAGCACTTCACATGAACTCTGAAGAGGTTGAAAATTGGCATGATATCATCATTTCACCCACATAGCATGTGCTAAAAAGTTGAGAGGGTTACGGCAAAAACTGGATGCACTTCGTGTACAAAATGGACAATATCTTTCGAAGTATCAGGGTTTCGGACAAAAACTCATCTGTTACAAAGGGATTTCATTTTTTTGAACTTATTTGAACTCCAGACTTTTTGTGTGCTCAAAATGAACCATTCAAAGCCATATCATCAATTTTTAACCCTTTCTAACTTCATCTGTCTTCACTTTTTCTTCGCTTGTGTCCTTTGCTTATTGTGCCGTAACCATGGATATTCTTCATCGCTTAACATGGTGCTTGGGTCAGCCTTGACTTTGAAGGGAGGAATTTCATGAGACTTTTCATAATCTTCAGACATGTCTGTCTTACCCTCCACTCCCACGATGTCTCTTTTCCCTGAAAGAACTATGTGGCGCTTTGGCTCATCGTATGATGTATTCGCTTCCTTATCTTTTCTTTTTCTCGGTTTGGTAGACATGTCCTTCACATAGAAAACCTGCGCCACATCATTGGCTAGGACGAATGGTTCGTCTGTGTACCCAAGATTGTTCAGATTCACTGTTGTCATTCCGTAATGTGGCTCTACCTGTACCCCGCCTCCTGACAGATTGACCCATTTGCACTTAAACAAAGGGACCTTAAAATCATGTCCATAGTCAAGTTCCCATATGTCCACTATGTAACCATAATATGTGTCCTTTCCCCTCTTGGTTGCTGCATCAAAGCGGACACTGCTGTTTTGGTTGGTGCACTTTTGATCTTGGGCGATCGTGTAAAATGTATTCCCATTTATCTCGTATCCTTTGTAAGTCAATACAGTAGAAGATGGTCCCCTGGACAACGAGTACAGCTCATCAGAAACAGTGTTGTCACCTCTGAGACGTGTTTCCAACCAACTGCCGAAAGTCCTGATGTGTTCACATGTAATCCAGTCGTCACACTGCTCCGGGTGTTTGGAGCGCAGAATGTTCTTGTGTTCATCGACATACAGGGTCACCAAGGTAGAGTTCTGTAGAACTGTGTAGTGTGCTTGATACCAAGAATGCCCGTCCCTGCATATTATTGAGTCCCCTCCTAGCGTGCCTTTTCCAGTCAGTCTCCCCTCATACCGCGATTGAGGGAGACCAATCTTCTTAAGGTCAGGAATGAAGTCAACACAAAACCCAATGACATCCTCTGTTTGATGGCCCATGGAGATGCTTCCTTCTGGCCTAGCGCGGTTACGGACATATTTCTTTAGGACTCCCATGAACCTCTCAAAGGGGAACATATTGTGTAGAAATACGGGGCCCAGAACGGCAATCTCGTCGACTAGATGAACTAGGACGTGCGTCATGATATTGAAGAAGGATGGTGGGAACACCAGCTCGAAACTGACAAGACATTGCGCCACATCACTTCTTAGCCTTGGTATGATTTCTGGATCGAACACCTTCTGAGAGATTGCATTGAGGAATGCACATAGCTTCACAATGGCTAATCGAACGTTTTCCGGTAGAAGCCCCCTCAATGCAACCGGAAGCAGTTGCGTCATAATCACGTGGCAGTCATGAGACTTTAGGTTCTGGAACTTTTTCTCTGGGATAATTCCCTTTATATTCGACGAGAAGCCAGACGGGACCTTCATACTGAGGAGGCATTCAAAGAAGATTTCCTTCTCTTCTTTGGTAAGAGCGTAGCTGGCAGGACCTTCATACTACTTTGGAGGCATGCCGTCTTTTTCGTGCCAACGTTGCAGGTCCTCCCGTGCCTCCGGTGTATCTTTTGTCTTTCCATACACGCCCAAAAAGCCTAGCAGGTTCACGCAAAGGTTCTTTGTCACGTGCATCACGTCGATTGAAGAGCGGAGCTCTAGGTCTTTCCAGTAGGGTAGGTCCCAAAATATAGATTTCTTCTTCCACATGGGAGCGCGTCCCTCAGCGTCATTCGGAACAGATAGTCCGCCGGGACCCTTTCCAAAGATTACGTGTAAATCATTGACCATAGCAAGTACGTGATCACCGGTATGCATGGCGGGCTTCTTCCGGTGATCTGCCTCGCCTATGAAATGCTTGCCTTTCTTTCGACATTGATGGTTGGTCGGAAGAAATCGACGATGCCCCAGGTACACATTCTTCCTGCATTTGTCCAGGTATATACTTTCGGTGTCAGCTAAACAGTGCGTGCATGCGTGGTATCCCTTGTTTGTCTGTCCTGAAAGGTTATTGAGAGCAGTCCAATCATTGATGGTTACAAACAGCAACGCATGCAGGTCAAATTCCTCCTGTCTGTGCTCATCCCACACACGTACACCGTTTCCATTCCACAGCTGTAAAAGTTCTTCAACTAATGGCCTTAGGTACACATCAATGTCGTTGCCGGGTTGCTTAGGGCCTTGGATGAGTACTGGCATCATAATGAACTTCCGCTTCATGCACAGCCAAGGAGGAAGGTTATAGATACATAGAGTCACGGGCCAGGTGCTGTGATTGCTGCTCTGCTCCCCGAAAGGATTAATGCCATCCGCGCTTAAACCAAACCATACGTTCCTTGCGTCACCTGCAAACTCCTCCCGGTACTTTCTCTCGATTTTTCTCCACTGCGACCCGTCAGCGGGTGCTCTCAACTTCCCGTCTTTCTTACGGTCCTCTCTGTGCCATCGCATCAACTTGGCATGCTCTTTGTTTCTGAACAGACGTTTCAACCGTGGTATTATAGGAGCATACCACATCACCTTCGGAGGAACCCTCTTCCTGGGGGGCTCGCCGCCAACATCACCAGGGTCATCTCGTCTGATCTTATACCGCAATGCACCGCATACCGGGCATGCGTTCAAATCCTCGTACACACGGCGGTACAGGATGCAGTCATTAGGGCATGCATGTATCTTCTGCACCTCCAATCCTAGAGGGCATACGACCTTCTTTGCTGCGTACGTACTGTCGGGAAATTCGTTATCCTTTGGAAGCTTCTTCTTCAATATTTTCAGTAGCTTCTCAAATCCTTTGTCAGGCACAGCATTCTCTGCCTTCCACTGCAGCAATTCCAGTACGGTACCGAGCTTTGTGTTGCCATCTTCGCAATTGGGGTACAACCCTTTTTGGTGATCCTCTAACATGCGATCGAATTTCAGCTTCTCCTTTTCACTTTCGCACTGTCTCCTTGCATCAACAATGACCCGGCGGAGATCATCATCGGGCACATCGTCTGGTTCCTCTTGATCTTCAGCTTCCCCCGTTGCAGCATCACCGTATTCAGGGGGCACATAGTTGTCATCGTCCTCTTCTTCTTCGATGTCTTCCATCATAACCCCTATTTCTCCGTGCCTGATCCAAACATTATAGTGTGGCATGAAACCCTTCTCAAGCAGGTGGGTGTGAAGGATTTTCCGGTCAGAGTAAGACTTCGTATTCCCACATATAGGGCATGGACAACACATAAAACCATTCTGCTTGTTTGCCTCAGCCACTTCGAGAAAATTATGCACGCCCTTAATGTACTCGGAGGTGCGTCTGTCACCGTACATCCATTATCGGTTCATCTGCGTGCATTATATATAATTAAGTGTGTAAAAAACCATTACAAAACATCATGAATAGATAAGTGACCAAATTAATAGAAGTTCATCATCACATTAAAACCAAAGTAGATACATAGTTCTCATTGAACAACATATAGCTCTCCAGAGCATCTAATTAAACCATACATTGAAACTATGTAAAACATTTCAATGCAACAACAAATGCGATCATAATCGCAACCAAGATAACAATTGATCCAACGGCAAAATGATACCAAGCCTCGGTATGAATGACATATTTTCTATACTTTCTAATCTTGAAGCGCATTGCATCCATCTTGATCTTGTGATCATCGACGACATCCGCAACATGCAACTCCAATATCATCTTCTCCTCCTCAATTTTTTTCAATTTTTCCTTCAAGTAATTGTTTTCTTCTTCAACTAAATTTAACCTCTCGACAATAGGGTCGGTTGGAATTTCCGGTTCACATACCTCCTAGATAAAAAAATCTATGTCACGTTGGTCGGCATAATTGTCATAAACAATAAATGAACCAAATAGTTATAAAATATAATATATACCACATCCGAATCATAGACAGGACAAGGGCCGACGGGGGCGGATACCAAAACCATCGCACTATATAATAACAAACAATAATAAAAGTAAGAAAATTAGACAAGTATCTATCTAAATCATACAAGTAAGAATTTTTTTTCTTTTAGAAAGAAGATAAGAACAAGAGGCTCACCACGGTTATGCCGGCGACGAGATCGGCGCGGGTGATCGACGGCGGTGAAGACGGGGACGGGACGGGACGGACCACTAAACCTAGACAAATCTTGAGGAAAATGGAGCTTGAAGGTCGAGCTTCGAGAGGAGAAAGCTTAACTAGTGTGGCTCGGGCATTTCATCAAACACCTCATGTGCATAGGAGGTGAACTAGAGCACCACAAAGCTCTCCCCTCGCCGGCCAGAAAAAACAGAGAAGTGTGGAGTGCTCTGCTCTTCGGCGATGGGGTATATATAGCCACCTCATTGGTCCCGGTTCGTGCGTGGAACCGGGACTAAAGGCCCCCCTTCTGTCCCGGTTCAAGCCACGAACCGGGACCAATGGATGTGGGCCAGGAGCGAGGCTCATTGGTCCCGGTTCGTGCCAGGAACCGGGACAAATGGGTCCAGACAAACCGGGACCAATGCCCACGAGGCCCCGGCCGGCCCCCTGGGCGCATGAACCGGGACGTATGCCCCCCATGGGTCCCGGTTCGTGACTGAACCGGGACTAATGGGCTGGGCTGGCCCGAACCAAAGCCCTGTTTTCTACTAGTGATACCCTGTGATGTGATGATTCCTTGGTGTTCCAGTGCCCCTAAAATTTATGGCAACATTTTTCACATGATGCAATTGTTTTAAGACTGTTGTTCAGTACAACATCTGACGTACACCACGTGGGGCGTTACTAAAATCCCATGAGAGCTATATCTCGCTTGTAGCGAGATGGAAGTAGGTCTCACGTCAGGCGCAGGGGCTAGCGGGTCGGCCCATTAATGTAGGATTCGCTCACTGTAGGTTTGCTCTGCTCCGGTTTTCTCTGGGTTTTATTTCTTTGGTTCATTTTTTCCCTTTTTTCTTTTTTTTTCTTTATTAGACTGAAAATTATGCAGAATCGTAAATAGATTGAGAAATTTCAAGAGGTGTAAAAACAAGACTTATGGCATTCTCGGTTATTTCTTTTAGGTGTTTGCCTGAATTTCTGTGTTACAATAGTAAGTTTAGTTCATTTACGATGTTTAGGCGTAGCAACCTGCTGTTCAATCTATTCAAGTTCCATGCAATGCATGTTCCAGCCATAATTATATATATCAGGGACACTATATAGGTGATTATAAGGACAGAAAAACAGTTGGAACCAATGGAAGTGGAGCTAAATTGTGAAGACATTTACTGTTTCTAAAATGATGGCACAATTCAGATTACTTCTTAGTTCTTACTAATAAGAAGCCCTCGATAAGGAAATTTGGGCATGTCATTGATATCCAAGGAGCAGAATGTAGTCCAGTTACACTAAAAATAAAATCAAAGCAACACAGTTAACTGAATGTCTGCAACAATGAAAATGCATTGCCAGGTTATCTGGAATTAATATTGTGTCCACCTTTATCTAATGGTCCTGCATAATATCACAAATAATCCAAAGTTACCTCTAAAGCGTGAAGCGCTCCGAAAACAGTTTGGGCCTGTAAAATGTAGAAAATCAGTATCAACTCCGTGTCACAATTTGTACAGCGGATAATGTTTTGTGGTGGCCTGCACCTTTGGGAGAAGAATGAGGCACTGTTATTACTGCCGAACGCTCTTCAGACAGGTGGTACAAAGTAAAAAATATATATTATTGCAAGTTTTAATTTTTCAGGTATGTACGCCGTTGGGTGAACACACGATGTTATTCTTATTCAGAAAAGCCAATGCTTAAGTACTAATTTGTATACCGCGGATATCCACCTGTGTGAGTGTGATACAGGGCAATTTATAAGTCCAGGTTCAGCAAAACGTCAGTATCAGCGAGGCAATATCTCTACCATATCATCTGGATACAATCTTAACTAAAATTTGTGTGGACTATACATTTTTTGCTCTGGTTCTCTGGAGGGTAGGCAGTGATTGAGCACAGCATTTAGTTGCTACACTTTAGAGTTCACATGCTATAAACTTGATATCTAGGCGGAACAGAATCAAAGTGAGACCAAATTATAGCCTTTTCTGCTCCAGTGTCTGAACAATTAACCATAGACCTTTTGATACCATTTTCAGGTAGGTGGTTAACAGATGGATAAAACTTAAACACAGTCTCTAGCAATAGCGTTAAAATAATCCCTCATAACCATGGCGTACATGTGATAAGAAAGCAGGGAATAGTCATCAACGACCATTATGCACATGCATCAGGTTGAAAGGAAGACAAACATGAAAAATTCACAATGCTGGTATTAGCCACGAATTCATCTGCAAACTGATATAACATCTAAACTGTAGAAAAGTATATACTGGTTCATATCGCAAGCAGCAGGGTCTAAAGAGGTACTAATACACAGTATTTTTTTAAAGGACAGTATGTCTTTTCATGGTGTAATCTGCTAATTCAAGCTAGACAAGTTTTGTGGTTCAGAAAACCAAATCCATTGTTCCGAATTTGCATCGTACACAGAATCGTACCCAGGCACGGACAATCAACTGAACCGACCCAACAGGTGAAACAAAGACTTGCAAAGCAGGCAAGAAGCAGGACGAGAAGGAACACCAAGGAAAAAAAACGAACGGAATCAATCAGGGCACAAGCATTTCATCGAACAGTAGGGCAGCAAGAAAAGGTGGGGCTAATTTTCTCACCTCAATGCCGAAGGCAAGATCGACGCAGGGACCTACCCCAGAGCGAGAAACAGGCACACAACACAAAACCTGCGAAGGACAGAAATCTAAGGAGTAAGAAGTGATCACGGCCCGATATCAAGCATGGCAAACGCACAAGGGTGAAGGGCCAGCTGATGAACATAGCATACCTAAATAAGCATTTTAGGATAGCAGATAAGGTATCAATAGTAGGCGACGAAATCAGGCTATGCATCAGAATAGGAGCTATCGAAGCAACAACAGAAGCAATTCTAATGCAAGCATAAGAGAGAAAGAATGGGCGATATCTGATGATCAAGGGGGTTTTGCTTGCCTGGAAGCTAAGCTGAAGGGGTCTGGTCGTCGACGACGTAGTCGTACTCAGCGATGTCGTCGGCAGTCTCGGGGTCTATCGAAGGAGAAAGAGGGGAAAGAAACAATAAATACAATGCAAACAATATGCAACACAATGCATGGCATGGCAATATGCAGTGCTAGGTGTGACCTAACGCAGTATTACGCGATACAGGTGAAGGGGGGAAAACATCCGGGAATGTTTTCCCGAAGTTTGGCGTTTTTTGGTCAGATGAAATGGAGGGGACGGTTCCATGTTCGCTATGATAGAGGCACGTGACAGATGAACGGAGTGCACATTCGGAATCGTCATATTTTTGTGATCGTTTTTCATATATAAATTATTTTCATCCGAGTTACGAATTATTTTATATTAATTTTCAAAGTTTTAATTCAATTTCTGGAATTAACAGATTTAATTTAATTCTAAAATCATTTATTGCGTCATCATGACGTCAGTGGTCAACACTGACCATTCACCGGTCAAACTGACAGGCGAGTCCCGTCTGTCATTGACACAGGTTAATTAAACAGAATTAATTAGTTTAATTAGGTGGTTAGTTTAATAAAGTTTAATTAGTTTAATTAAACCAGATTAATTAAGTTAATTAATTCACTAATTAATTTATTTATTTATTTATTTTATTTCTTTTTCTTTTCTTTTCTTTTCTTTTCTTTTTTTTTTTGCTTTAACAGGAGCTGGGCCCCACCTGGCAGTGGCCCAGCCAGACGTGTCCGTGGCTGTGTCCGCACGGGCGCGGCGAGGCGTGGGCGAGCGCAGGCGAGGCGGGCGGCGAACGGACGGCGGCGCGGCGGCAAGGCGAGGCCAGGGCAGCGAAGGCCGGCGCGGGACGGTGCGAGCGGCAACAGCAAGCGCAGGCGAGCGCGGCCAGGGGTGAGCGAGCGGACGGCGGCGCGGCGCGGATGGGGAGGTAGCAGCGGCAGCGCGGCGAGCATGGGCGAGGCCGGCAGGGCGTGAGCGGGAGCGAGGCGAGGGCGTGCGCGAGCGGGAGCCGCGGCGGACGATGTGGTGAGGGCGGGGCGCGGGCGCGCGGCGGCGACAGAGAGAGGAAGGGGGGAGACGGGGTTCCTCACCCCCGTTGCAGGGGTTCGCCGGCGAGGTGCGATGGAGGCCGGCGTAGGAGAGGCGGGGAGGCGACGGCGGCGGCGAGGCGGCGTCGGGGGAGCGACGGCGACGGCGTCGGGCGCGGATGGCGCGGGCGGAGGAAGAGTGGGGGTGGGGGGGTCGGGTTAGGGTTTCGGGGGGGTTGGGGAGGCGAGGCCATATAGACCAGGGGGCGAGGCTGGGCCGGCCTGGTGGCCAGCTAGGCCGAGGCCCAGTAGGGGGGGGGGGCTTTTACTTTCTTTTTGCTTTGCCTTTTCCTGTTTATCTTTTATTAGTTACTGCTTTGTCTTTTCTTTTTAAACCAAATGACTTTAGTAAAATATGAGACTTGTCCAATTAAATACTAGGCAATTTTTAGCACTGGCAGAAAAAGGTTTGGAGTCCAAATATTTTCATTTGAAATCTATTTAAATAGAAATGGATTAAAGGGTGTTGTTTTGGTACTGTTTCATGATGTTAGAGTCATGTAAATAATCCAATTAATGTTGAGCTTATTTTTATAATTGCCTTTGGATTATTTGCAATATTATGACATTTTAGTTTTCAAATTTGAACAACTTTTATTTTCACTTTATATTTGAATTTCAATTTAAATTGGAATTTGAAATGAGATATGATGCAAATGATGATCAAGCACTATTAATCATGGTGACTTGGAATTATCAAAAGGGTGATCACTGTAGCTTAATACATGGGGTGTTACATAAGACCCAAAGAAGAATTTGAGGAGGCAAAGGAAGGAAGAGGATGGAAGAACAAACCTCAACGACATGAACGGAGCAGAGGAAGCAACCCCATCGCCGTAGATAGAACGAAACCACCGGCAACTGAGAGGAGCAAAGAACTGGCGTGCCTGCCGGCGTCGCAGCTCTGGATGCAGAGCCGAAGCTCGTCGCCGCCCAGGCCGCCACCCTCGAGGCTGGCCCGAAACGCGCACTCCACGAGCGGGAGGAACACTGCGTACACACGATGCGTCGGCCTCCTCACCGCTGAGGACCCCGACACCGGCCTTTAACTCCACGAGCAGGAGCCCTTGCCCCCCATCTTGTGCGCCATCCATCACACCATAAAACGCACCGCACGCCCCTGACCGCACGAATCAAAATCAAATCAGATCAATGCCGATCGAGATGTGTAGGGGAACGCAGCAGAAAACAAAAAATTTCCGACCTACGCACCAGCCCAGGACCACTATGGAGACTGCATACAAGGTTTGATCTTTTTCGTTACCAACTCGTAGCGCAGCGGAAGTAGAGTCGATGACGATTGGCGGTGCAGATCTCCGCAGCTAGGATTTTACAACCTCCCAGCCGCGAGGATGTACTCCCTCATCAGCCCCTCGGACAGCCCTCCGGGAGACGGTCGGACAGTCCCTCGGACAGTGTCACGGACAGCCCTTCGGGAGGACCCTCGAAACTCGGACGGTTACTCGGACAACCCTTCGGGAGGACACTCGAACAGCCCCTCGGGCAAAAGGACGAAACTATGACCTCTCCACGGGGTTGCACACATACAATGTCATCTATCCGACAGGGCTTCGCCGTCCAGAACTAATTCCCACCGGAACCCAGACAGCCTTTCGGCACTACGAAACTATTTCGTGGGAGGGAGAAAAGAAAGGCAGATCATGCATGCCATGTGTGAGAGAGTTGGAGTGGGGATGGAGAGCTCCTCTCCACCTCCTTATATAGTGGTGGAAGGGGTGAGGGGGGGGGCTGAAATTCAGCCCACAAAACATGCAGCCACCAAACAAGGAAAACATGTTCCCACCAAACATGGAGAAAGCATGTTCCCTTGTCCATGGTGTTCCCCCATGGGGCCCCACCTTCCTCCCAACACTCTCCACCATTTGTGGAGGCCGCCCCCCACCATGGGGGCCCCCCCAACACCTTTTGTCCAGCCATAAGGGGCTGCCCCCCCAAAGGGAGGCGCCCCAAAACAGCCCCCACACATCGTGGGATCTTGTCCCCTCACGCTGGGACAAGATGTTTTCCGTGACTATTACTTCTGAAAAATTCCGGAAGGTCCTAGAACATTTCCGGCACCCTCTAAAATTATCTGGAAACGCTCCGGAACATTTCCGGTATGGTGGTTTAATTTAAAACCATCTTCGTTTACCCGGTAAACAATTCCGGCAGCTCCGAAACTTTTTTTTCGGTTTTTTCTCCAGAAAAATTCCAGAAATTATCAGACCAATCTGGCAACCTCCAAAACATTCCCGGTGCTTGCCGAAACCTTTTTGGATAAATGGTTTTATCCGAAACAACTTTTCGGTTTTACCGAAACTTTTTCGGTGTTCTCTCTGGAACTTTTCCGTTGTCTCTGAAACTATTCCAGTGACTTTCTCTCGGACTCCTTGTCTAGTATTCAGCAGATAGATGACCCTTAAGCGTGTGACCCTATAGGTTCGGTGAAGTATAGACATGACCCGGAACCCCTTCCGATCAATGATCAACATCGGAGCCGTGGACACCCATATTGACCCCTATACCCACACGAATAAATATTCGAGCGAACCTCCAGTTGCCGTGTGCTATTCCTGTTGCTTCGCGATATGTTACAAATACCCGAGGTGAGACATGTTGGCATCCCCGTAGATCAACACCTTGTCCACTATGCCAGTTACCTCATAACCGGTATTGTTCTCTTTTCTCGTTCCCATGTTCCGGCATCCCCGTGATCAAATCACAATATGTCTGGCCAGATGATGATGGATACCATAACACCGAGAGGGCCCAAAGATATCTCTCCATTGTCGGAGGAGCAAATCCCAAACTTGAGCTATCAAGTTACTTGACAAACTTTTCCATGAACCCGTAAGCCGCCGTAATAGCCACCCATTTACGGATGACGTTTAACAAACCCCAAAGTTCATGAAGCAAGTATGAAGAAACTCGATACTCTCATGGTCTAAGGAATTATGCAAACATTAACTTCTCTGTGTTATTAACCATTAACTTGTGACGAATGTATCTCATAGCATAACATCAAATCGGGTCGATTCAACACAAATGTTCTTCTTAACATTGTGCCCTCAAAGTTGCTGGCATAGACATGCCCATGATTGGGAAAACATAATCATCATGCAACACTTGAGCTAGTCTTAGAGGCACGACTAGGAATACATTTTACCGTTTATTATTCCACACGTGCACATGGGTTTTTCCCAGAGCCTCTATGGATATACGGGCTCGGGAACCATGGCAGTTATAGCATGAAACATAAATATAATTATGAACAAAGAGATAATCAATAACATTTATTATTGCCTCTAGGGCATATCTCCTACAAGATGAACCAAACAATCGCATCAGGTAGGCAAGCGAACCGACCTCATAGCGCCGAGGGGGACGACATCGACGGGGCCCATCGCCGACGCGGACGATGCCGAGACCGTGTCCGGCAGGCCGGACAGCACCGCGCGACCGCGGACCGACTGCTCCCCGCCGACGAGGCTGACGGACGACCTGATCGTCATCTCGTCCTCGCACTCCTTTCTCGCGCTCCGCCGTGGTGATGGGGAGGCGGAGCCAAGCGAAGGGATGATCCAAGTGAGCAACGAGGAAGGTCGAGAGGCAAGGGGGGGGGGGGGGGACGAAAAGAGCGAGGGCTGCGTGATCACAGTGCATCCCTGACAAACTCAGGCACCGACGGGCTGTAAGTTTCAAAACGAACCGACCTGCTTCTATCCTATGAACTGACATGCGGGACCAGAACACACAGGCCCAGTCGCAGCGACAGAACAAATAAAGCCGAGTAGAGTACTAGCGCCGAAGAAGCGCGGCGCACGCCGCGCCCGTGACCGATTCCGTCTGTATTTTTCCGAAATAAGCAAGAAAACAATATGTATTACGCGAGAAAATAAAATGAAAAGGAGAACACGAATTCTATCTGTATCCCATGATCTGTATAGACACGCAACAATCATTAAATGAATTAACAAATTAAGTAAACCGGCTGGCCTATTACTATTTTGTCGTAAGCACATATTTTCCACTTTCGTAAGTAAAAAAAATGTGATGGGCGTGGTAGCAATATGTTTTTGGATTCGTTCTCATATTGTCTGTTTGATCAACAATGAGATCGAACGGTATTGTTACCAATGTATAGACCCTATAGTAAGGAAAATTATTTCTTGTCTAGTTTGTGCATCTTTTTCACCTGTATTTCATATCCAATTCCTAGCAGTCATCTTTTCCATTCCTTCTCAAACATGGTTTTATTTAGTAAAATTCAAATTTAAAATTTTGTAGGTAATTTAAACCATAATCTGTCATGGTGTAAAAATGGATAGTAATTGGCAGAGTGATGTCTCGGTGTAAAACTAGATAGTAATTGACGGAGAACTTATTTAAACCCAGCATCTATGAATGGCTAATATGATAATAGAACGCTCAACCCAATGCGCTTTTCAAACTATGATATATGATAAGTGGTATATCCATACTTAGGGAAATTTTGGCGGCTGAGGAATAACTGGTTTGAAATAGTTTTTTGAGCAAACACTACCCTCTACAGATGATTCACTGTCTTGTATTTTTTTTTCTCTTTGAATCGGTCAAAGAAAAAGAATAGGGAATGAAGTGAAGAGGTTGGTCGAGTGACAACTTTTATTTTCATGTTGCCTCTTCTTGTTGGCCGCTTATAGAATATCGTGATGGAGCCTGTCCTAGAGGTGGTTTCAGTGACCGCATTGTGGTTGAAGCCTCGGTTTGATTGGTCGCAAGAAGGAGAAGGCAAGGTAGACGACGGCAACAACATCGACTATTCTCCTTGGGTAGCTGAACGCACCGAGGAAGGAGTCTCAATTTTTATATTTTTTTGGTATTTCTTCTGGATTACTGTTAACATGAATGCATAGTGCTGATTTACTATTTTCATTATTCCAGTTTATTGGGGTGTATTGTTCTGGGTTACATTTCAGGTATTGTTTCGATCTATGGTTCGGCTGGGTTAATATTTCTGGTTTATTCGGGTATTGTTCCATTTCACTGGTTTCACTGTTCCGGGTCGAGGGAGGAGGAGTCTCAGGGTTTTTTGGTTTTTTTGGTATTTCTTCTGGATTACTGTTCACGTGAATGCATAGTGTTGATTTAATGTTTTTATTGTTCGAGTTTATCCGAGTTTATTGTTCTGAATTACAATTCGGGTACTTTTTCAGTTTACCGTTCAAGTGGGTTTTCAGTTTATTCAGGTATTTTTCCGTTTCATTGTTATTGTTTCGTATTTTTCGGGTTTGCTGTTTTGGTTTATTTGGGCTATTGTTTCGGTTAGCAGTTTTGGGTTTATTCATATATTGTTCCTGGGAAGCGGATAGCATGGCCGCGGCCGGCCCTCGCCAAGGAACGTCGCAGACATAGACACGACGCTATCGATGACGCGGAAAAAGGGAGGGACGGACAAAAAGCGTAGAGAGCCTCCACCAACCAGGCGGGTCGAGGGCTGCTCAACTAAGCGCTGCCCCATGGGGAGCCGCCCGATGCACAGGATGGCCTCCACCGCGTGGTGGCAACAGCCGCCTAAGCTCAAGATGGCGAGGTGGGGAGGAGGGTGGGAGGAGCGTCACTCTGGCGGCGGATGGCGTTTTGTTTGGGTAATTGTTGGTGCATTGTTCACTGATGTCATGGTGTAAAAATGGACAGTAATCTGCAAAAACTTATTTTTCCATGAATTACTGTTCATGCAAATATACTGTTCTGGTTTACTTTTTTGTGCCTCGGCAGCACCATCATCGGAAAGGAGCGAGAGACGATCGAGGCGGCTCTGCGTCAGTACACTGTGAAGAGAAATTACATGTAGAAAAATCCTAAATCTTAGCCTTCTATATAAGGATGTGAGGGTGGAAGAGAGGGAGAAAAATGATGTGTAAAAATATTTCACTTTTTTTTTAACCATGTTGTATTTTTTTTTCTCCGGGGGACTGTTCACACAAATGTACTGTTCCTATGCGACACTGTTTCACGCATAGGGCACTGTGCGTTCTTACTGTTTAGTGATGCCACGTACATATATAGTAAAAGTGGGAAAAAAAGTCAAAAAAATAAGAAAAATCGGATGCTTCCCGCTTTAGTATTATTATTATATTATTATTGCTTATGCGTGCACCTTTCACCTGCCATGTTACTCTCTTTTACCCAACGGGCGCAGACCTGCACCACTTTACCCAACGAGCAAAGCTGGCGAACGCAACCGCTCACGCACACAAGACGCTGCAACGCGGGCCTGAATGCAATCTGGGACCACCATCAAAGGCAGAGTATTGCACGGGCGAGTAAAGCAGCCGGATTTCAGTTCTCAACCAATCAACCCACATGCAGCCGGCAACGCGAGAGCCGATCGACGCGCATGCCCAGCAAGCAGGACCAGAAGCGCAGCGAACCCACGAGACCGACAGATGGGCCCGCCGCGGCTGAAGCGGAGCGGCCGCCGCTGGGCGCAAACGAGAAGAGTAAAAAAAAACGCCCTGCCAACCCACGATCGATCGCCGCTGGCCTTTTCCACCCGGACGCAGGCACGCACACACGGTGTGGCTGCGAGGCGGACCCGCGCACAAGGCTGGCCCAGTCGTTATCGGCTCTGGCCAGATAACACAGCATATAGAAAAACGAACGCCCAGATTTTCACCAGAGCGATGGAAGGTACAATAACAATGGACAGCGCTGCTGCTGGCTGGATCACATTCAAACCTCGATGGCGCTCGTTATGCGAGTAGCGTAGCTAGATTTATATGTTCCATGGGATCCGTGGCTACTGCCTGCAGGTGGTAGCAGCTGAGCTGCATTACACGACTCGAGTACGTGAAATGGGCCTACAATTTCTACATGGACTCCGTGCCTTATGAGTTAAGCTAGTCTTTGTTGAAAGTCCGATGCCCGGCGCCAGACTCGGCCGGTCTCCCCGCAGCCGCACGATACGTCCCGTACGAGCCGTTTGATCTATGCGTTATCGTCTGCTCGCACCCCTCGCCCACGTCGTCTCGCTCACGCAGCACGCCGCCTGCACTCGTATGCGTCATCGCCCCCAACGCTTGCCTGCATCGCCGCCCCCAATGCTCGCACTAGCATTGCCCGTCGTCGTGCCCCCTTGGTCTTCGAGCTCCGACGAAGGTGCCGTCCATGGCGATGCCATGGCCGGTCGCAGCAATCGCCGTGGACGGTTGTAACACCCACTGATGCCGGTTCCAGCAAAATCTCGCCACATCAAATCGCCGCCTATGGCCGCCGGGGCGCGTAGCATCTCGTGACGCCGTTCCCATCATCGAACGCCACCAAATCTAGCATCTCGCGAGGCCGGTCCCAGCATTCAAGCCACCACTTCCAGCATCTCGTAGATCCGGATCCGTCGCAGCACCGGGCTCTAGTCGGTTCTAGCATCCAGAAGCCACGGTTCCAGCATTTGGCCGCGTGGTTGCTACATCCCGTCGGCGTGGTCACCGCCGGAAGCTGCACGTTCCAGCATCTGCCGCCATGGTTCCATCATCTGGCCGCGCGGTTGCAACATCGTATCACGTGTGGTCACCGTCGAAAGCTGCGGGTTCCATCATCTGCCGCCATGGTTCCATCATCTGGCCGCCACGGTTCCAGCATCTGGCCAACATGGTTGCAGCACCCCCCGCCGGCGTGATCACAGCTGGAGGCTGCGGGTTTCAGCATCTGGTCGCCATGGTTCCAGCATCTGGCCATCGCAGTTCCAGCATCTGGCCACCGCGGTTGTAGCACCGTCGGTCATGGACTCCTCCGTCACAGCAGCACGGTGGCTGTCGTGGCGCTCCGGTGGCCATAGGTTGCAGCACCCCACCGGGCACGGTCGACGGTGCGTTGGCTGGCTGGGAGCGGGTTCACGCGATGAGAGAGGTCAGAGCAGTTAATGGAGGAGCCAGGGATTTAAAGGGGAAGCAGACAACGGCAAGCCACAGTGCTGCACTGTTCTGTCAATGCGGCAGAGCTTGGCCGTGTCCGGCGGGAAGCGGCCAGAGGGGGAGCGGGGTCCAATGAGGGTACGTGGATGGCCACGACGACGTCGGCACACCCGGACAAGCTGCGGCAGCATGAGCGGTCATGGGAGACGCGACACGCACGCAGAGCGCGACTTTGACATGCCAGCCGCGTGGTCACCGCGTGAACTCTTCCACGGGGACACGTTGGTCTGGCAAAACCTCTCTGGGGTGCCGGCCTATCCTCCAGTAGCCTACCTAGGTCACTGGTTCATCCATAGGAGGTCTGTGCTCGACGTGCTGATCCAAAAGTTATTCTGGCCAGTAATTTTGGAAAATTATTGGGAGAAAATGGCTGAGTGACTAGGGCTGAATTTTGGCATGTGGAAATGATTTAGGAAGGTTCACATACTGGCAAAATTTCAGGCCATTTCAGCTAAATTGGAATGTACTTCTTTCACAAAGCTAACTTCTGGCCAGAAACAAGATTTAGATGGTTTTGCTGGATTTTTGAACTGGACGCTTGAATATTTTGGCATATCTTGGGTTTAGATGATCCAAAGTATTTATAGAAATTATTTGTGAATTTTTGGAATGACAGAAATATAGGTTGCTTCACAACCTATAGCAAAAAGGGTTATTCCTTTAAAGGAAAAAGGAATAATTAAATGGAATAAAATATGGAATGAGCTGGGATAGAAATGGCAGGACTTTGATGAGATTTTGGAAGCTTGGGTTCACTTGGGAAAGAAAGAAAAATAATATTCCCAAGTTTTAAGTCCAAAGAGCCATCCAAAAGCTCGTCTATGACTGGTAGTGGGTACTTGGACTTGAGCGTAAGCAGATTAAGATGTCTGTAATCCACACACAACCGCCACGAGCCATCTTTTTTCTTGACCATAATAATAGGCGATGCAAGGGGAAAGGGGAGAGCAAGAGGAGCACCAGACTTAGTGGGCTAGGCTCGCGAGCATGTCGAGTTGAGCTCGAGCTTAGGGCGAGCCGAGCCCAAGCCTGGTTTTAAGGAAAATTTATGTGCTGATTTGAGCCACGCTTGGCTCAAATTTTCACGACCCATCTCCTCGTTTCCACCCCTAGTTTAGGGTTTCGATCTTGATACCATGCGAGATACTTATAGACGCGAGGTTGGGACTACACGTTTTCTTTCCGTGGAACCGACTCCAAATTGAATCTAAGAAACCGTGGCTCCCAAGCATGGCCAGATCACTCGACGGTCACATGTATGTGCACGCACGTAACATTTCTTGTCTTTCGCTCTGAGCGGGACAGGGCTTTAGCAGTGGATAGTTGATCTCTGATTTGAACTTTGAAAGTTATTATTATTCAAGTAGGAAGTTGTGTTTTGTGATCTGAAATCTCCAGTTCATCAAGTAGGAAGTCAATTTCTGCGATTTCAAAATTTTAGTTTATCAACTAAAATTTTATTTGTCTATGATTGAGAAGCCCTAGTTTCTCAACTCGAACTTGTTTTCTGCAATAGAATAAAAAAAGGAAAAGAATAGGTCAGTTATTAGTTCATTTGTGGCAAGTTATGCTTATTATTAGTACATCTAAGTGTTTTACATGTAATATGGACGTGGATTATCTGCTCCCGAGCTCAAATGCTCCCTGATAAACAGTAAAATCAAAAAAATAGTAA
This sequence comes from Thinopyrum elongatum, assembly GCA_011799875.1. Classification (NCBI taxonomy): domain Eukaryota; kingdom Viridiplantae; phylum Streptophyta; class Magnoliopsida; order Poales; family Poaceae; genus Thinopyrum; species Thinopyrum elongatum. Next base: position 728,289,686 of record CM022298.1, on the reverse strand, counting down.
AAAATTCAAAAAATTCTGATTTTTTTTTGTGATAAACTTTGACAAATGTTTTGTATGCTTGCAAAATTTCAGCACGAAAAGACATTCTTGGAAGTCGTGGCAAAAAAAATTGATGCTCCAAAAATGCTAGTTCTGAAAACATTTTGGAGTGCTGTTTTTTTTTTGCCACGACTTCCACGAATGTCATTTCATGCTGAAATTTGTTATGCATAGAAAATATTTGTCAAAATTGACCCAAAAAAAATCAGAATTTTTTGAATCTCTTTACTATTTTTTTCCGACTTTACTGTTCATCGAGGTGCATTTGAGCTCGGGATCAGAATAGGACTTTCGATGTAATATCTTCTACCTCGCATGAGCAACATGTATAATTGGAGGTAGCTATTTGTTATTGGTTGTGCATTGTGTAAATCTAAAATGGAGGCTAACAAGACCAGTGAGATAATTTGTCATAGTCATGGAATGGACTAGTATACTTACCCTGGGACGTTTGATACCTGATACCCGAAACAACAATACGAGGTTATGCTGATATCAGTGTGAGGTGGGATTGTTTCACATAAGTAGGGGACTCGACGGCGTGGCCCTAGAGTGGGGTATTATTGTAGGTGGATATTATGATAACTGAGCTCTTTGTGTTAGAGATACGACATGCAATAGAAAACGAAGAAGATCAAATCAACACATGGTATACAAGATTTTAATGTGGAAAACCCCTCCAATGAGAAGGAAAAAAACCACGGGCGCCAGCCAGCGAAACTTCACTATATCGGGAGAGGTTACAAACGCCGGGGATTTACAACGATGATCTTATCCAGTGCGGCAGCTTACAAAAGGTATATATATATAGCAGTGGTGACATAGGTTGTAACTGCCCAAGCCTCCCGACTATGGGCCTCCGCTCCGCTCCGTCAGAAATTAGCCTCAAAATTAATAGTTACAGCAAGTTGATCGAATCGCGTCAAAATTAATAGTAGCCATGAATTCGGCCAGTTAACACTACGGGCGCTAAATTTGTCTTTTTTGTTTGGATTCTTGAGCTTCATATTAAGTTTGGTTCACACATTTTATAACATAATAGATACATGTAATATTAGTGCCATGAATTTATTTCATAATTTTTATCAACTTCTAATAGGTAAAATAATGTGGGTACACCGGAGTACTGGTTCCTCAGTTTGAGCATATTCCGACCAAAATAAACAAGCTTTGTCAACGAGATGAAACTTGGTGGTGCCGGGAGAGAGGTGTTAGTGAAGTCGGTATGTCAAGCCATCCCAACTTTACTCAACGACGGCGGTGAACGGCGCCGCTGGCGCGCGCACGCAATTTCACGAGCGGGCATGATTGATGAAGGTGACTAAAGCCTTAACCCCCTACCTGGCGTGCCAGATGTTGACGGGTGATCGTCGAGATCGGAGATCTGCGAGACCTCCTAGATTGTTCGGCCAGTGGTTAAAACACTTCAGTCACTCCAATGGACGGGGACACAGTTTACCCAGGTTTGGGCCACCGCGCGAGGTGTAACACGCTACTCCTACTTTATGTGTTTTTGCTAGTGTATAGAGAGAGCTCTCATGCTTACAACGGATGCAGTGAGCTCCAAGTGATCTCATCGGAATCCTCCCTCCGTCCTTCAGACGGTCTACCATTTTTCTTATATAACTGTGGAGGAGTTCTCTCCCTCCTTCGTCTTGTGCGACCGGCCGCGATGGGCTGACATCCTCCGTAAGTTGCCCACGCGGGGGCCGACCATGACGCCACGGAGTGGGTGATAGTAGGTAGCAGCCTCCCGAGTCGCCGCGTCGCCATACCCTGGCAGTACCTGGGCTTCTGGTGTCGGTTGAATGGAGTGAGCAGGGGCCGCTGTCCTTGGCCACTACCTAAGTTAAAACAGGCCCAACTTGCCACGTCCCATCCGATTCGTGGCAGGCCCGATCGTGCGAGACGATATGAAAGGTCACACCTCTGCCGTCATCATTGTTCCTCCAGGTACAGATCACTGTGGCCGCGTAAGCCGGCCAATAAAAGACATCGGCCACCCTGGGAAGCTCATGTGGGGGAGGGGGAGGGAGCCAGCCTCCGGGGGAGGGATGGAGATATCAGGGGTGCCGGGGGCACCGGCGCCCGAGGACCTCCGAGCACTGGATCCGCAACGCTTCCTTGCTGTGTCGGCTGACGCCCGCCTCGGGATACGGGAATGATCCGTCTCGCCCAATCCGACTGTTGGTACACACGTCGGTTGGCCATTGACCCAGGGTCATTTCGGTCATATCATGTCGGGTTGTCCCCAGGCTATTATTAATAGCCGCCCCCCTCCACCATAAGTTGGTGGCTGCTCATAGTTATTTTACAGCTTCTGTCATTTTAGAGCAACCCACCTCCGAAGCTATTGAGAGAGATTTCCTGCGAGGAAAACCCCAAACACCCAGAGCCCAAAGTGATTGAGCATCACTGAAGTCATTCTGTTCTAAGTGAACCGATGACTTGTTACACTTGAAGACTGTGATCTTCCAGACGGTTAGGCGTCACGTTCTGAGCATCCAAGAGTCATTGTGGATCGCTGGTGAACGAGTTTGTGAAGGTTTCGGATGTCTACCTTGAAGACTTACCAGAGTGACTGGGCGTGGTCTAAGTGATCTTAGCTCAGGGTGAAGAGGTGAAGGCATAGTCTTCTGAGTTAAATGTCAGCCTCTCCAACCAGACGTATAGTTGTCACAACAACTGGAACTGGTCAAACAAATTCTTTGTCTTCACTAAGCAACTGGTTCTATCCCTTCACTACTTTACTTTCTGTTTTGTATTGTGAAGACTTTGCTTGCTCATCTCTGTGTGAAGACATTGCTTGAAGACATTGCCTATGATACTCTTTTATGTCTTCCAGTTTGTAGTACTTAAGGTTGTTTACTTGTATGTTCGCATGTTCTACATTTGGTGCTACCTTGTCCGCATGCTCTCTCTGATCCTTTTGTCATTAGCTTCTCATTGAGTGCATGCTTAGTGTATCTTTATTTCTGTTTAGCTTCCGCTTCTTCGAAGACATTGCTTGTTTCGAAGACTTTCGTAGAAATCTCCCATTCACCCCCCCTCTGGTCGATAACTAGCACTTTCACTAGGCTTGTGGTCAACCAAGTAGACGATAATGGCGAGCCTATTAGTCCAAGGAATACCGTGTCGCACTTCGGCAACGCCATGGGTGTCATCCTTCGAGAAGTCTGCAGCAACGACTACATCAACCTACGGGATTCCGACAATGAGAATGTGCGAAATCTCCTCCTGAGAAAAATGCACACAAGATTCAAGTTTCCTGAGGAGTACGTCAACCTAGATGCTGAAAAGAATCTGGTAAACAACCACGCAATCACATACTTTTCCAAGCATTTTGGAAATTCAGGGCCAAAAACAAGTTAATTCACAGAGATTTCTTCGAGATCCATGCGGAATGGCCTACGATTTCTGAACCGGAGTGGAACATTTTCAAGTCTTGACACATGCCTTAATTAAGGTGGCCACACGCGTTACGAACATTGCAACGCCAACGGTGACGATGCTGGGGTTTACTCTTTTATATATAGTTGAGTTTAATTACATTCTCGTTGAGTGTTAATTAACATTCCCAACTTGAGACTACCTATCTTAGTTTATTTGAAGGCAGCGGAAAAACGCTGCCCCGGCCCTGGTAGCGGAAAAAAACTGCCTCGACCATGGCAGTGGAAAAGCGTTGCCCCGACCACGGCAGCGGAATAACGCTTCCATGCGGCGACGACAGTGTTTTTTGCCTGGCTTCAAATACATTAATGACGTGTGGAGAAGGGCAACGCCACAGACCATTCATCTACCTTGCGGCGTGGGAATATTTCGGACGCCAGCTGTACTTGTGACACTGATGGCGTGCAATCATTTGCCACACCATCAGTATTTGCATTAGCGATGGCGTGGGCATCCAACGCCACCACTAATTTTTAACAGTGGCGCCATATTGATGACGTCGGGTGTCAATGCCACCAAGGCTGTTTTTACAACGCCACCGCTAGGCTTTTATGCACTAGTGGGCCCATTTATTGAGGAACATGGGATAAGACAATCATCCAATGACCGAAAATGATCGTGACTCGAGATCTCACGGCTGAAATGGCTGTGGGCGTGAGAGGGCTATGACGAGGGTCAGGTTTACCATTCCATTCCATTCTGCTTGGTTCTCCTCCTCCTCTTAAGCATTACGCTTGGTTGGCCTGGATCTGCCACGGACAATTAGTTAGCTAACCAACCAAATGGGGAATGCTTTGCTTTGATTTTGCTCAGGTCACCTACATGCTCCGGAGGCCGTCTGTCGGCGATATAGTCTTCTTCCGAGTGCTTTTCCTCCTCCTCTTCTTCAATTCCATTTTTACTTCCCCCACCTTCACGGTCTGATGCTGCATTGCACACTATTTTTGCCTTCTCTCGCAGAATTGCGGCATAAATAAAGATGGTGTATTTATTAAGACCCCTGGAGATTTCATCGAGGTAGTAAACTACATCTGTTGTGCTAAGGACTGTCATTCTTTCATTTGTTCATCCTGCTGATCGAGAAAAGGCGATGCTAACATTGTCTTCCACCCACCTTATTACTATCATTCATTCATCCTACTGGTTGATACATGCTGCTTCACAAAGACCACACATATCTCCAGATGCATACTAAGTACTGTGATTCTTTCATTTGTTCACCCTGCTGATTGACATATGCTGCTTCAGCAAAGGCCAAATATATATCAAGATGCATTGTACATTCTCACCAAGGATTTTGAGTCGACGAGTCGAGCCGAATCGTCGGGGTACCGACTCATAGACTAGTCTTGACTAGTCTAGACTACTGCTAAACTAGTCGAGTCAGCAGCCTACAAAAGATAAAAGAAATCAGCAGCCTCAAAAGATAAAAGAAATCAGATTTGCACTATCAAACACTCCAGCATTTGCACTATCAACGAACTAGTCGAGTCGAACAAGCTAGTCGACAGTCAGGTTGCGACTCATAGACTAGTCGCGCAACTAGTCTAGACTAGTCGTTCGACTCTTAATCCATGATTCTCACTGAATCTGGATGCCAACATTTTATCTACTTACACACTCACTGGTTTTACAGGTCCGACAAGGCCAGTTTATTGTTAATGGTGTTGCACAGAATGAACATTACACCGCAGCCCATGGTGGATCGTACACGATGGAAGCCATGGTTTTTTGCATCTCTTTCTATCTGTGAGCATTGTCTCCTTGAACAACATTGAGGAGTTGCTATTGCCAGGTCCAGAGGTCCTTATATACCCAAACGAATGACTATGCTGCAAGAGAGAGGATGACCAAAAGTGGCATGGCTGCTCCGTGTTGTTGACATCTTGAGTTCCCTGTTATTCTTTTGAAATGACGGGCCTCAGATGGTGGATGATCTCTCCCTCCAATCCCATCCTTGTTATCTGCTCGATCTATGCTCAGATCCGATACTAAAACAGTCCATCGTCCTGCAGTGACCCCCTGAAGGCCATGTATTTGTCATGGGTGATAACCGTAATAACAGCAGCGATTCTCGTGCCTGGTAAAGGAACACATCCATTCCCACGCTAGGTCCATCTTCTTGTACATGTATTATAGCTTATTTGCTTGTGTCTTGAGCTTATCCTAGGATACTTCAACTGTTGAGAAAATCTTGTGCTAGTCATATTATAGGTGTGTGCTTTGGACTAGATCCAGCATGACTGCAGATTGCATTGCCATGATAATCATTTGATTGTTTTCCATATTCCATGGCATATGGGATGAATCACTAATGCTTTTTCTATGCAGCATGCTTTCTTACATGGCATCCTTCTCCTTCTTGACCCTTGCATTGCTGTATGTTTGCTTTCATGGCAATTAAACATCTCGTTTTGTTGCAGGAGAATCTGAGTAAAGAAGGCAAAGATTCAAGTAGCAATGGTCAGGTTCCTGCAGCTCAGTCCTCACCACCAGAGGATGATGAAGAATCAACTAGCTGATGGTCCATCTCCAGATGGAGCACCAGGTGACAACTCTGCCAAGTTTCTCATCCGAAGTTCAAGTTTCTTCTGTGATTTGCAAGATGTGATTTGCACCAAGTGACAACTCTGTCAACCCCTTGGACTAACTGCAATGGAAAAAGGGTAATGTTGGATTTGATGAGCTGAATCCTTTGGTGTTTGGTCATGTGCTCTTGAAGATGAGGACATGCACGTGCAGGGTGCTGTTGCTGCTAGTTCTCCCACGTAGAGCTGCAGCAGCAACAATGGCAGCTCCCAATCTGTTGTTCAAATCCGACCCTGTTATGCTTCCTGCTCCTGTCCAGCAGGTTCCTCCTCAGCAGGAGACGGAGGCTCCTCCAGTCCAGCAGATATCCCCAATTCCAGAGGTCAAGCAGACAGGTACTCATCTAGTAAATTCTTCTTTCCATGCTCATAAAAAAAGGAAAAAAAAAGCCTTCTAGTCTTCAGCACTGGGATTTCTAGAACAAGTGTATCCGGCATGGTCTATGTTGGTGGTCCTAATAGCAATGATATTGTGTTATTTCAGCGAGGTACACTGTCAGGTCGTTCGGTACCCTGCGTAATGAGAAGACCTCGTGCTACATGACTGAGGGGTGAGAAGGCGACACAGCTGCTGGAGATGGAGCACGAGCTCAGGAGGAACTTCAGTGACACAGGATGCTTTGGGTTCGGTATCCAGGACCAGGAGCACATTGATCTTGGGCTCTTGGCATGAAGTAAGTTGATCTGATGCCGGTACTTTTTGTATCATTGTGGCGCATTGACACATGGCAGGCTGAATCACCATTGTTGGGTGCTGGCATGTATGTACTCAGTCGCTTCATCTGCCAAATCGTCGTCATTTGGTTCTCAATTGTTCAATTGACAATGTACATATTTGTATAGCAGAGGAAATTTTATGCAAGTCTTTGGTTCATAAGTTTTGACACTGTTAATATTTGACAATCTTTTGGAATCCTAGTGGATAACTAATCTCTTTCAGCTTAATAATGCATATCACCGCCGCAGGTGCAAGGCCCGTGTTGGTATCCACCAGAGGGTCACCAAGGAGGAGGCCATGAAGTTGTATCTATCTGCCTATGCTCATTTGTTTTTTGATTACAGCTCCAGTTTGCTTGTGGTGACGGATGGGATCAAGCAGGTGCACTTCCTGTTTCTGTGGAAGTTGTCGCTCCTGCCGTTGTGGCTGGGACACCGCGGCAGTGCAACCCACTACCCAAGGCTGGGATGTCACATCGAGATGTCTTTGCAGCTCAAAGTTCATACCCTTTGCATCCGAACATGGATCTAGCTGTAATTTTATTTTATTTTGATTTTTTATTACTTGGATTGGATTGAGATTGGAGGTGATTGGGTGGAGGGGAAGGGTTCACCGTCCCATTCCCTTTCAGGCCTCAGGGAACTTGAGTGTGTTGGCTGGGATTGGAGGTGATTGGGTGGAGGGGAAGGGTTCATCGTCCCATTCCCTTTCAGGCCTCAGTTGTTCTCACACGAAGACGTCACTGTGTATCTCTGGCGTCGAGCGCGATACGCAAGACACGTCGCCGGAGGAGTCTTGCTGGAAGCGCGATTCGCAAGACAGCCAGCGAGAGCTTTTGAGACCTGAAACCCCGCACACCCGGGAGGGACCCCATCAGGGAGTGCGGCGGCTATGGGCTGCCCTAGGTCGGTTCAACCGCCCCTAGAGCCTCGTGAATCCGCAGCTCTCCAACACGAAGAACAGCGAAGAATGAGGAAGCAAAAAACGATGGAGAGATAAACATAGATGAAAAAGCAGTAGATTGGTTTTTGCGATTGTGTGTTGTTGTTTCAATCGGCCGTCACCCCTTATGTATATAAGAGGCGGCTGGACTTTCCGTGCAAGGAAAGGTTTGGATTCACGTCCAAAACCCTAGTTTGCGTCCAACACGGAGTCCAAACTTTCCAAAACTGTTCGGCTTAAAAGCTGGCTGCACCTTGCGGGTCACTTTTGAGGCAGTAAACGATTTCGGATGAAAATGAGCCCAAAAACAATTTTAACCGTTTCAACGAGACAAACAACTTTCATGTTGAACGTTTTACGATTCGAGACCATCTTCAGAGCCGAATCGCTCGCGCAAAACAGGCAATCTGTGGCGCTACCCATCAGACATCAGCTATATGGGTGTCTGATTGGGCGCGCCACTTTTTGCCTCGTGGTAGGGCCGCACTCCGAAGGCTCTAACTTTTGCATACGATCTCGGATTAAGACGATTTTTATATCAGAATCATCCGTTTCGACGAGACGAAGACAATCCGTGTAGAACCTTTTTTCATATGAGGCCGTCTTGGGAAGCGTAATTGGCCGAACAATACTCTGAATACAAAATCTTAGTACTTCGAGCACAGTTTCAGCCTTTTAGATGAGCTCAGATGGTGATGACCCAAACAGCAAAGTTTCTCATTTTGACCATACGGAACTTTCTCATGTTGAACATTTTTCTATTCAAGGCCTTCTTAATTAGGCTTTGGATCATGTCAAAATCTGGTGTCAACATGAGGGAACTTGACTCTGTTTTGTCCTCTGTTTCCTCTGTTTTGAGGGGAACTTGAGTGCCTCTGTTTGCGGGGAACAGATGAGAAAACTTGAGCAGTCTCTATTTTTCCTCTGTTCCTGGAGCTTCTTCACGTGACGCCTCTTCGTCAGTTAACACTTGGTCAGGTAACCCCTCGTCTGCTGCATTAACGAGATTCCTTCATATCCCTCTTTCCTTCTTCTTTTTTGACACTAGTACGTTACAACAATTTAGTCAGGATCCGCAGGACGCCATGGTGTTCAGTGGAGTGAGTACAACAATTTAGGGAATGGAGGGGATCTTTGTCTGTTTGACATCGTCATGGACAGACAAATATATCAAAGATGATGGGGGGACTTGTACTGACTAGCAAGTAAGTAGCAACACACTAATTAAACAGCGCCGCCATTCAGGAAATATTACAAAATACTCCCTCTGTCCCAAAATATAAGAACGTTTTTAACACTACACTAGTGTAAAAAACGTTCTTATATTATGGGATGGAGGAAGTATTCACTACCAGAAAAACAGGCGATGCCGACGGCCCCCGTCGGCATAGATAGGTGTATCCCGACGGCCCACCTCAAGCCGTCGGCGTAGATAAGCCGTCGGCATATATCCATCTAGGCATAGGTCGGTCGTCGGCATCGCAAGAAATATGCCTACGGCGGCCGTCGGCATACCATGTGGGCCCGGCTACCCGGGCGGCGACGGCGGTTTGACGGCGTGACGCCTACGCCGACGGCTAACGGTGGCCGTCGTCATAGCTATGCCGACGGCAAGGCCGTCGGCATAGGTATGCGTACGTCATCGATCCGCGTCGTCTGCCACGTCATCGATCCGAGCCGCTCGCCGGTCCTTGGGGTGGCATATCTATGCCGACGGCCTTGCCGTCGGCATAGGCCTGGCCCATGGCCCTTGCCACGCCATCGATCCGCGCCCTATGCCACGTCATCGATCCATGGCTCTACCGTTCCGTGGCCGTATCTATGCCGACGGCATTGCCGTAGGCATAGATTTCTAATAATATTTTAATATTTTATTTATTTTCTCTTTTTCCTTTTTATTTTTTTCCAAAACTAATTTGATTAACTTAAATGTGCCTTATGTACAGAAAACATATCTCGATTATATATATATATCGATTGCCCCCCCCACACGGGCCTTGCTTCCGTCATGTCACGGAGAGGGGAGACGGGACGGGGTACCCGGGGGGTAGTAATGCCACCAGGTGTTGCGATGGGCCCTCCTACGCTTGTGGAAGCGTGGTGACAGGCGCAGGCACCCGGCATGCGGCTCCGGGGTGTGCCCCCCCTCACGGGCGTCGCTGCCGCCGTGTCCCAAAGGGGGGAAACGGCCACGTCGGGCCGACACGGAGGGAATCTTGGGGTGGGTTGGGCCGGGACGGTGTTGGGAGGTGTAGCTATGGGCTGGGCTATGACAACCACGTGAAAAGGTCCAACGGTCAAACCCCGTCCTGCGAAAGTCAAAGGGCTAGAGTTGGCCAACGTGGCCGTTTCCCCCCTTCGGGACCGGCGGTAGCGACGCCCGTGAGGGGGGCACACCCGAGCCGCGTGCCGGTGCCTGCGCCTGCCACCACGCTTCCACAAGCGTAGGAGAGCCCACCAAACACCTGCCGGCATTGCTACCCCACAGGTACCCCGTCCCGTCTAACCTTGACACACACGACCGCCGGATCTAGCCCTTTGACTTTCGCCGGACGGGTTTGGCCGGTGGCCCTTTCACGTGGTTGTCATAGCCCAGCACATAGCTACACATCCCAACACCGTCCCGGCCCAACCCATCCAAGATTCCCTCCGTGTCGGCCCGACGTGGCCGTTTCCCCCCTCCGGGACACGCGGCAGCGACGCCCGTGGGGGGGGCACACCCGGAGCCGCGTGCCGGGTGCCTGCGCCTGCCACCACGCTTCCACAAGCGTAGGAGGGCCCACCGCAACAGCTGGCGGCATTGCTACCCCACTCAGGTACCCCGTCCCGTCTAACCCTAACACAGACGACCGCCGGATCTAGCCCTTTGACTTTCGCAGGACGGGGTTTGACCGGTGGACCTTTTCACGTGGTTGTCATAGCCCAGCCCATAGCTACACCTCCCTACACCGGCCTGGCCCAACCCACCCTAAGATTCCCTCCGTGTTGGCCCGACGTGGCCGTTTCCCCCCTTCGGGACACGGAGGCAGCGACGCCCGTGAGGGGGGTACAACCCGGAGCCGCGTGCCGGGTGCCTGCGCCTGCCACCACGCTTCCACAAGCGTAGGAGGGCCCACCGCAACACCTGGCGGCATTGCTACCCCCCAGGTACCCCGTCCCGTCTAACCCTAACATAGACGACCGCCGGATCTAGCCCTTTGACTTTCGCCGGACGGGGTTTGGCTGGTGGACATTTTCACGTGGTTGTCATAGCCCAGCCCATAGCTACACCTCCCAACACCGTCCCGGCCCAACCCATCCCAAGATTCCCTCCGTGTCGGCCCGACGTGGCTGTTTCCCACCCTCCGGGACACGGCGGCAGCGACTCCCGTGAGGGGGGGCACACCCCGGAGCAGCGTGCCGGGTGCCTGCGCCTGCCACCACGCTTCCACAAGCGTAGGAGGGCCCACCGCAACAGCTGGCAGCATTGCTACCCCCCCAGGTACCCCGTCCCGTCTAACCCTGACACAGACGACCGCCGGATCTAGCCCTTTGACTTTTGCAGGACGGGGTTTGACCGGTGGACCTTTTCACGTGGTTGTCATAGCCCAGCCCATAGCTACACCTCCCAACACCGTCCCGGCCCAACTCACCCTAAGATTCCCCCCGTGTTGGCCCGACGTGGCCGTTTCCCCCCTTCGGGACACGGCGGCAGCGACGCCCGTGAGGGGGGTACACCCCGGAGCCGCGTGCCGGGTGCCTGTGCCTGCCAACACGCT
>CM022298.1:727934134-728278166 GCA_011799875.1 Thinopyrum elongatum | reverse complement strand
CCCAACCCACCCAAGATTCCATCCGTGTCGGCCCGAGGTAGCCGTTACCAATTGTCAAACACTCAGTGACACCGGGGCGGCAGCGACGCCCCGGGAGGGGGGGGCACAAACGGAGGTCTGCGTGCCGGGTTGCTTTCGCCTGCACCACAGCTCCACAAGCGGTGGAGGGCCCAACCGCAACAACGGCTAGTGCAATTCTACCCCCCCAGGTCACCCCGTCCCGTCTACCCCTGAACACAGACGACCGCCGGATCTAGCCCTTTATTTCGCGGTACGGGGGTTTGACCGAGTGGACCTTTTCACGGGTTATCATAGCCCAGGCATTAGCTATCCACAACACCTGCCCCACCACAGCGACCCAAACCCACACCAAGATGTCCCTCCGTTGTTGGACAACCGGCGTGCCGATTTCCACACCTCTCGGACAGGCTGGCGTGCGGACAGAGACGCGTGAGGGCGAGCCACCCCGGAAGCGCGTTGCGGGTTGTGCCTGCGCCTGCTGCCACCACTGCTTCCACAGCATAGGAGGGCCCACCGCAACCCTGGCCGTCCAATTAGCTACCCTAATTCCAGGTCCGTCATCGTAACCTGATGACATAGACAGGAACGCCGGAATATAGCCACTTTGACTTCGCGGACGGGGTTTGACCGTGGACCTTTCTAACGGTGTTCTAGCCAGCACCCATAGTCTACACCCGTCACACGATCGGTCCCGGCCCAAACCCACACACTAAGATTCATCCGTGTTCGGACGCAGTGGCCAGTTTCACCTTCACACGGCAAGTATAGGACGGCTGGAGCGGCAGCGACAGCCGAGGTGGGGAGACACCCTCGGAGCGCGTGCCGGGTTTTGCCTTGCGCCTGCTCACCACACGTTCCCAGGTAGGAGGGCCCTGACCCAACACTGGGCGGCATGCATACCCCCAGGTACCACCGTCCCGTCTAGACCCGTTGACACAGACGGACTCGAGGATCTAGCCTTTGACGATTTGCACGATCGGGGTTTGGCACCGGTTGAACTTTACGGTGTTGTCAGAGTGCCCAGAGCCAGTAGACTACACCCCAAAACACGCCCGAGCCCCGGCATCCCATTGTAAACCCAAGGATTCCGTCAGTGTCGGCCCGACGTGGCGTTTCCCCCCCACCCTCCGATAGAACAGGCGGGTGTCGGGAGCGACAGTGACCGGGTTGGGTGCGACACACCCCGAGCGCGAGCCGCGTGGCGGCGGGGTGCCTGCGCCTTGCCACACCACCTCCACAAGCGTAGGAGGGCCCATCGCAATACTGGCTGCATTGCTACACCCCCCAGGGTACCCCGTTCCGTCTCAACTGCATGACACAGGAGGAACCGCCGAATCTAGCCCTAATTTAGCCAGCGACGGGTTGACGGTGGACTTTCAACTGGTTGTCATAGCCCAAGCCCATAGCTACAACCCCCGAACACGGGCCCCGGCCCAACCCACCTCACAAGATTCCCTCCGTGTCGGCCCGAGTGGCCCGTTCCCCCCCTGCTATGACACGCGGCACGAGCCCGTGAGGGGGGGCCAAGCCCGGTACCGCGTGCGGGGCGACTTGCGCCTGCCACCACGCTTCCATAAACATAGGCGGGTCCACCTCAACAACCTCGTCGGCATTGCTACCCCCAGGGTAACCACCGTCCCGTACTAACCCTAACAACCCAGACGACCGCCGGATCTGCCCTTTGCCTTTCGCAAGGACGGGTTTGACCGGTTGTACCTCTTTTCCACGGGTTGTCATACGCCAGCCCATAGCTACACCCCTGAACACGGGCCGGCCCAACCCACCCCAAGTATTTTTAAGAACGGAAAAGCTATTTCCGAGGCAGAAACTCAACAATAGATCCGAACGACCCGTGTCGTCCATTGTCGATCCGACGATCGCCGCAGGCCGCTCGAGTTGTCCCCCTTTTTTTTGTGATCCAAAAATCACGCCGATCCCCGTCCACGGTCCAACAATCACGCTCAATCGGAAAGTCACGATCCCCGCTCGATATCGACGTCTTCCTAGGACCAGATGACTGAGTAGTATTAGCTCATATCCGACAACTATCGAGGCTTAGCTCTAGGCTGTGATTATTTACACGGTTAGGATGGTTTATTACATTCAAGTTGAGGGGGCTCTTGTACTTTTCACTCTGATCGGGTTTTTCTGTTATAGTTTCTTTTTCTAAAAAAATTTACCTACGAATTACAAGAGATCATTGTAATTTGACGAGATTTACTTTCTCTTGACACCATGTCGTCGGTAACTTTTGTGTAAAATAGTACAGTGAATAATATACATAAGGTGGACCTGATAACTTAAGTAGGTAACTTTTTACCTGGGAAAAGACGTTGAATACACACCCCTGATAACTTCTATATAAATATGATGGTAATGAAACCACTACAGACTGATAACTTAGGTACAAACGCTACGGTCAAGTTTTTACTGCGGCAAAAATGTTGTTGACTACACACCACATATAACTACGTATAAAATATGATTGGTAATAAAAAACACGCAGACCTGATAACTTAGGACAAAATACCCGTGATGACTTTTGATGGCGGTTGTTGTTGAAAAACATTATTGTCGTGTAACTTTGTGTAAGTAGCTCGGGAATATACGTATCGCAGACCTGATATTTAGATACAAACATTTGCGGCAACTTTTTACCTGGGCAAAAAAGTTGTCGCACCACCCCCGCCTCCCCCCCCCCCACCACCCGATAACTTCTTTATAAATATGATGGTTAACAGACTTCACACCGCATACCGATGAACTTAGGTACAAACCCGCGGTAACTTTGAGGGGGGGTGGTTATTTGAAAATATACCGCGGTAACTTCTTATAATATGATGGTAATAGACTCATTGCTGAACTGATAACTTGGGTATAAATCACCGCGTAACTTGATGAGGTTGGGGGAGGGAGAGTTGATTGAACCAAACCGATGGTAACTTCTTTATAAATATGATGGTATAGACAAACCGCAGACCTGATAATTTAGGTTACAACACGCGGTAAACTTGATGGGGGAGGAGAGTGTGTGGAAAACAAACCGCGGTAACTGTTTATAAATATGATGGTAATAGAAACAACCGCATACCTGATAATTATGTACGAGCACTCCGGTAACTTTGATGGGGGGAGGATGTTGTTGGAAAACATACCCGTCGATAAATTTCTGTTAAAAAGCACGATAAAATAATGTAACGCAGACCTGATAACTTAGGTACAAGCACTGCGATAACTTTTACCTGGGCAAAAAGTTGTTGATACACACCTCGATACTTCCGTATATAACAGGATGTAATAGAGCACCACATAACTGGGTACAAACACTGCTATTGTGGGAAACGTGCATGGAAAACACAAAATTTTCTAAGCCACACGCAAGATCTATCAAGGAGATGCATAGCAACAAGAGGGGAGAGGGTGTCTCACGTACCCTGTAGACCGTAAGCGAAGAGTTTGATTACGCAGTTGATGTAGTGATTCGACTCATCTTCGCTTCTTGGTTCCACCGATCGAGCACCGAACGTACGGGCACCTCCGCGTTCAGCACACGTTCAGCCGATGACGTCATGTGCCTTCTTGATCTAGCAAGACGGCAAGGTAGTGGATGAATTCCGGCAGCACGATGGCATGGTGACGGGTGATGGTGAAGCTATCTCCACAGGGCTTGCCTAAGCACTACGAAAATGTGAACGGGGGTGTGGTTAAACGTGGAGGGGGACGCCGCACACGGCTAAGACAATGTTGTGTATGCGGCTAGGCGCCCCCCCCCCCCCCCCACACATATATATATAGATGGAGGGAGAGGGGAGAGCCAAGAGGCGCCCCAATTAGGATCCGAATCCTACTTGGGCTCCTGCCCTTGGCCGTGCCCCCCCCTCCTATTTGTCAGGAGGGGGAAAGGAAATGGGGGAGAGGGAAGGAAGGGGGAGCCAAATACCCCCCTTTCCTTTCTCCCATCGTCGCTGCCTTAGAGGGGCGCGCTCAGCCCCCTGTGGGCTGGTGTGCTCCCCTCTAATGGCCCAAGGGCCCATTCACCCTTCGTGGGTGCCGGTACCCCTGGGTACTCCGATGATCACCGCGTTACCACTCCGAAAACACTTCCGGTGTCCGAATATCATCGTCCTAATATCAATACTTTACCTCTCGACCATTTCGAGACTCCTCGTCATGTCCGTGATCTATCTGGGATCCGAACAACATCCGTTCACACAAATCAATAACTCATAAACACTATATCATCAAACGAACGTTAAGCGTGCGGACCCTACGGGTTCGAGAACTAGAGACATGACCGAGGCACTCTTCGGTCAATAATTAATAGCGAAACTGGATGCCCAATTGGCTCCTACAATTCTTACGAAGATCTTATCGTTCGAACCGTTATGACAAAACAGTAGAATTCCCTTTGTTCCATCGATATGTTACTTGCCCGAGATTCGATCGTCGGTATCTTCGTACCTAGGTTCAATCTCATTACCGGCAAGGTCTTTTATACGTTCAGTAAAATCACTCGATAACTAACTCTTAGTTATTGCTTGCAAGCTTATGATGTGTATCTACCGAGAGGCCAGCGGATACTCTCCGATACTCGGGTGACAAATTCTAATCGCGATCTATGCAACTCAACAAAAACCTTCGGAGATACCTGTAGAGCATCTTTATGATCACCCAATTGACGTGTGATGTTGATAGCACACAAGGTATTCCTCGGTAATCCGGGAGTTGCATAATCTCATAGTCGAAGGATTATGTATTTGACATGAAGAAAAGCAATAGCACTAAACTGAACGATCATTATGCTAAAGTAAAGGCTGGGTCTTGTCCCTCACATCAATGTTCTAATGAGTGATCCGTTATCAAATGACACACATGCTATGGTTAGGAAACCTAACCATTCTTGATCAACGAGCTAGTCTAGTAGGGCTTTACTAGGGACATGGTATTGTTTATGTTTCACATATGTATTTAAGTTTCCGATCAATACAATTCTAGCAGAATAAAAACTTTATCATGAATAAGGAATAATAAAACAACAACTTTTTATGCTCTAGGGCATATTTCCTTCAGTCTCCCACTTGCACTAGAGTCAATAACTAGGTTATCGCCATGTGATAACACCAAGTTCACACCCCTTCGCATGTGATTATTAACACCCAAAGGTACTAAGGTGTGATCATGTTTTGCTTGTGAGAGAAGTTTGGCAACGGGTCTGCCACATTAGCTTCCGTAGTATTTTGCAAATTTCTATGTCACAATGCTCTGTATGGAGATACTCTAACTAATTGGCTCCACTTTTCAAATGTATTCAGATCGAGGACTTAGAGTCATCTGAATCGGGGTTGTTAAAGCTTGCATCGCGTAACCCTTTAAGAAGAACTCTTATCACCTCCATAACCGCGAAATATTCCTTAGTTCTCTTAGGTAAACTAAGGATAATTTTGACCGCTGTCAGTGATCTACTCCTGGATCACCATTCTACCCACCCTTGCCCAAACTTATGGCAAGGCACACAATAGTTCTGGTACACAGCATGGCATACTTTATAGAACTATGGCTGAGGCATAGGGAATGACTTTCATTCTCTCTCATCTTCTACCGTGGTCGGGCTTTGAGTATACTCAACTTACACCACCTGCAAACACAGGAAAGAACCCTTTTCTTTGACTATCCATTTTGAACTTTTCGAAAACCTTGTCAAGGTATGTGCTTTGGAAAGTCCTATTAAGCGTTCTCGATCTATCCTATAGATCTTGGTTGCCCAAAATAAGCAGCACTGAGGTCTTTCATTGAAAAAATTCTTTCCAGTATCCTTGATGCTATCCAGAAATTCTATATCAGTTCAATCAATAATATGTATCCATAATAATATCAGAAATGCCACAGAGCTCCCCACTCACTTTCTTGTAAAAACAGGCTTACGTAAGGGTCTATATAAAACCACTATGCTTTGATCACTCATCAAAGCGTATATCTAACACTAGTGCAGAAAAGGCTGATAGTCCCGGTTCATAAGGCCCTTTAGTGCCGGTTCTGGAGCCGCACTAAAGTGGTGGCGACTAAAGGGCCCCCCCCCTTGTCCCGGTTCAACACGAAAACGCCACTAAAGGCACCACGTGGCCTGAGCAGGCGCCGGGGTTTTGAGGACCTTTAGTCCCGGTTGGTACACCAACCGGACACCAACGGGGACTCAAGGTTTTAATTTGAATTTTTTGAAAGAAAAATTGAATTTTTTACGGATTTTTCAAATTTCTGAATTATTTGAACAATTGAATCTCTAATCACCCCTCATCACTGCCAAGTTGAAGCCATCATTCCAAATCATCTACTTCCCGGCCAGATACCCATCCTCTCACTTACTCCAGCCTGAGGCAGCTTAACTTTTCGAGTTCTATTCTCCTAGTTTTCCAAGTACTGCACTTGTTGTTTTCCTGACAATACTAAGCTGTCAATCCTTTAACCCTCAGGAGTTAGCTTGAGCATGAAGTCACCCGTTCACAGTTTGAGTTTGAAACTATTATTCTAAAAAACAATAATATTAAGTAAACATAATATTTCCTGAATAAGTAGTTTGACCAAAGTTTGACCAGATTTGACACGAAATTAAATAAATAAAAAATATTATTAGTAACGCTAATATTCTGGAATAATATTTAGTAACACTAATATTCTTGAAAAGTAGTTTGACCAGATTTAACCAAAATTCAAAAAAAACTGAAATTTGAGCATAACTTTTTTTCCTTTAGAATGTGAGATTCTAAAAAAATTGCACAAACGGCCCTATGGCGGGCAAATTCAGATGCGGATTTCGTGCTGAACATTTTGATATATTATACGTTTTTTTCGAAATCGTATGCAAAAGATAGTCGTTTTACTTTCAAACACTTTTTTGCAAAACATGTCGAAATTGTATGTTTTTAAATCCTAATAGTAGAGTGTAGTAAAAAAACTACATCTCGAAGAGAATTTTAATTTTTGAAGTTTTTATCATTTTCTTTTGGTTTTTTTTTTCAAAACTGAAAAGGCGATACTGGGGGGGGGGTAGTAGTATAGAGTTAATTTGAAATGCCCTTTAGTCACGGTTTGTGTCCCCAAGCGGGACTAAAGTTAGACCCCTTTAGCATTGGTGTGGACGAGAACCGGCACTAAAGGGGTAGACCTGTAGTCCCCGGTTTGTGTCACAAACGGAGGACTAAAGGGGCTCGTGGGGCCCCGGCCGACGCCCAGCCTGCCACCCACTTTGTCCCGTTTGTGACACAAACCGAGAAACTATAGAGTCAAAAATGAACGGGATTAATGCATAGCCTTCGAACCGGGACTAATGGTAACATTAGTGGGTTTTCATTTACAAACCGGGACTAATGAGCTAACATTAGGCCTTTTTTCTACTAGTGCAAACTCTGAGATGCTTGCTCCAGTCCATAGATGGATCGCTGGAGCTTGCACACTTTGTTAGCCCTTTGGATCGACCAAAACCTTCTGTTTGCATCATAACACACTCTTCTTTAAGAAATCATTAAGGAATGCAGTTTGACGTCCATTTGCCAGATTTATTCAAAAAGCGGCAATTGCTACATGATTCGGACAGACTTAAGCATATCAATACGAGTGAGAAAGTCTCATCGTAGTCAACCCTTGAACTTGTCGAAAAACTTTCGGGACAAGTGCGAGCTTTATAGATAATGGAACATACCATCAGCGTCTGTTCTTCCTCTTAAAGACCATTTATTTTTATGGCTGCCGATATCGGGCAAATACACCAAAGTCCACACTTTGTTTCATACATGGATCCATCTCAGATTTCATGGCCTCAAGCAATTTTCGGAATCTGGGCTTTATCATAGCTTCTTCTAGTTCGTAAGTTCGCTGTTGCCACACAACATGACTTCCAGGACAGATTAACCGTACCACTCTGGTGCGGAATGTGTTCTGGTCCGACCTACGAAATTTAGTAGTCACTTGATCTGAAGTTTCTGATATCATTATAGCTTCTCTTTATAGTTGGGTAGGCATCACAGAAAGGAAACGATTTTCCTTGGTGTGACTACTTTCCAATTTGGAGAAGGTAAACACCTCATCAAGTTCTACTTCCTCCCACTCACTTCTTTCGAGAGAAAACTCCTTCTCTAGAAGGACCCCATTCTTAGCAACAAAGTTTTTTGCCCTTGGATTGTGGTAGAAGGTATACCCAATAGTTTCTTTCGGGTATCCTATGAAGACCACTTCTCTGCTTGGGGTTCGAGCTTATCAGGCTGAAGCCTTTTGACATAAGGCGTAGCATCCCCAAACTTATTAAAGAAACGAAAGCTTAGGTTTCTTGCAAAACCATAGTTCATACGTTGTGTCATCTCAACGGATTTAGACGGTGCCCTATAACGTGAATTCAGCATCTCTAATGCATGTAACCCCAAAACGATAGTTGTAAATCGGTAAGAGAATTCATAGAACGACACCAAATCTAATCAACGTACGGTTATGACGTTCGAACACACCCATTACGGTGTGGTATTCCAGGGTGGCCGTGAGTTGGGAAACAATTCCACATTGTTTTAAAATGCAAGGCCAAAACTCATAACTCAAAATATTCGCCTCCCGCGATCAGATGTAGAAGAAACTATTTTCTTGTTACGACGATTCTCACTTCACTCTGAAATCTTTGAACTTTTCAAATGTTTCAGACTTGTGTTTCATCAAGTAGATATACCCATACCTACTCAAATCATGTGTGAAGGTGAGAAAATAACGATACCCGCCGCGTGCTTTCAACACTTATCGGACCGCATTGACATCTGGTATGTATTTTTCCAATAAGTCATAGCTCGCTCAGATTGTTAGGAGGATGCCGGAGAACGTAGTTTTAGCCATCTTGCCCATAGGGCGTTCGCAAGTATCAAATGATTCATAATCGAGTGACTCAAAAGCATCGCATGGAGTTTGCTTCATGCGCCTTTCAACAATATGACCTAAACGGTAGTGCCACAAGTATGTTCCACTATCATTATCAACTTGTATTTTTTGGCCTCAATATTATGAATATGTGTATCACTACGATCGAGATTTAATAAACCATTTACATTGAGTATGACCATAGAAGGTTTTATCATGTAAACAGAACAACATTTATCTCTGACTTAAATGAAAACCGTATTGCAATAAACATGTCCAAATCATATTCATGTCAACACAAACACCAAATAACATTATTAGGTTCAACACTAATCCCGAAGGTAGAGGGAGTGTGCGATGGTGATCGTATCAACATTGGAATCATTTCCAACCACACATCGTCACCTCGCCCTTAACTAGTCTCTTTTTATTCTGCAACTCCTGTTTCGAGTCACTAATCTAGCAAGCTGAACTAGTATCAAATACCCAGGGGTTACTACGAATACTAGCAAGGTACATCAATAACATGTATATCAAATATACCTTTGTTCACTTTACATCCTTCTTTCCGCCAAGATGGGGCAGTTCCGCTTCTAGTGCCATTCCCTTTGCAGTAGATAGCACTCAGTTTCAGGCTAGGTCCAGCTTTGGGCTTCTTCACGGGGATTGGCAATTGCTTGCCATTTTCTTGAGTTCCCTTTCTTTCCCTTGCCATTTTTCATGAAAACTAGTGGTCTTGTTAACCATCAAAACTTGATTGCTCTTTCTTGATGTTTTACCTCGCGATTAAGCATCGCCGAAGAGTTCGGAATCTGTTTTTGTCACCTGCACTTTAATAATTCATCACGAAGTTGGTAGCTTGGTGATAGTGACTAGAGAACTATGTCAATCACTATCTTATTGGAAGATTAACTCCCACTTGATTCAAGCGATTGTAGTACCCGACATTCTGGCACATGCTCACTGGCTAAGCTATTCTCCTCTATCTTGTAGGTAAAGTATTTGTCTGAGGTCTCATACCTCTCGACATGGGCATGAGCCTGAAATACCAATTTCAGCTTAGGAACATCCTCAATGGCTCGTGGCATTCAAAATGTTTTTGAAGTCCCGTGTTCTAAGCGTAAAGCATGGCGCACTAAACTATTAAGTAGTCACTCATATCGAGCTTTCCAAACGTTCATACATCTACATCTGCTTTGCAATAGGTCTGTCACTTAGCGGGCATCAAGGACATAATCTTTCTGTGCAGCAATGAGGATTATCTCAGATCACGGACCCAAGTCCGCATTTTGCTAGATTATTTTCAACTAGCTTTCTCTAGGGAACATACAAAAATAGGGGAGTACAAACGCGAGCTATTGATCTACAACATAATTTGCAAATACTATGAGGACTAAGTTTATGATAAATTAAGTCAATAATCAAATTACTAATGCACTCCACTCCCACTTAAATAAACATCCCCCGAGTTATCTAAGTGATACAATGAAAAAATCAACGAACCCATGTCCGATCATCACGTGAGATGGGGTAGTCATCAATGGTGAACATCTCTATTGTTGATCATATGACTATATGACTCCACGTTGACCTTCGGTCTCCAGTGTTCCGAGACCATGTTTTACATGCTAGGCTCGCACAAGTTGAACCCAAGTGTATTCTGCATGTGCAAAACTGTCTTACACCCGTTGTATGTGACATAGAGTCTATCACACCATAATCACGTGGTGCTGACACGACAAACTTTGGCAATGGTGCATACTCGGGGAGAACATTTATCTTGAAATTTAGTGAAGGGATCATCTTATAAGCTAGACCGCATTCTAATCCAATAGATGCATAAAGGATAAAAAAATCACATGCACATCAAAATATGTGACATGATATGCATCATCATCTTTGGTTTGCTTTTGATTCTCCATCTCAAGCAGCGTCATGATCCATCGTCACCCGCCGACACCACTTGATACTCCATCGTTGCATCGGGGTCTCTCGCCAACTATTGCTTTCACAACTACGCTACGCATAGTGTTTACAGTAATAGTAATTACATGGCGCTTGCAAACTTCTACAATAAAAGAACAACCCCTAAAGCTCCTGCCGGTCTGTCGGATTATTACAACACAATGATCATCCATACATCAACATTATCACATCATCATACTTGACCATACTCACATCACAAACCATGCCCTGCAAAACAGTAGAGTCCTCTACTTTGTTTGTTGCAATTTACGTGTGGTTTGTATGGCTTCTAGCAAGAACCGTTCTTACCTAAGGCAAAACCACAACGTGATTAGTGTGATTAATCAAGTTGCGTTGTAACCGTTTCAAGGACCGGCCGCAGTCAAATTCATTCAAACTAAAGTAGGGAGTAGGAGAAGAGACCAGACACCGCCGCCACCTTATGCAAAACAAGTTGCAATGGTGTAGTGGTGGAACCGGTCTCATGTACGTGGACATGTTAAGGTGGCTGGTCGCTTCATCCCACAATACCGCCGAATCAAAATAACATTGGTGGTAAGCGTTATGATATCACACGCCACTACCCTACTTTGTGGTCCTATTCTACCCGTGCATACATTTCTAAGCATAGAACCTGGCTCGGATGCCATGTTGGGAACTTGCAATGGAAACAAAAAATGTTCAGCCACGCATAAGATCTATCAGAGAGATTATGCATAACGAGAGTGGAGTAGTTGTGTCGACATACCCACGTATTGACGTAAGCGGGAGCGTTTGACAACGCGGTGTTGATGTAGTCGACACTCTTCGCGTTCCACCGGATGCGGCACCTGAAACCGTACGGCACCTCCCTTTCAGCACAAGTTCAGCTCGGATGACGTCCTCCACCTTCTTGAGTCAGCAAGATGGTGGAGGTAGTGGATGAGTTCCCGGCAGAACGAAGGCGTGGTGATGTGATGGTGGAAATGTCTATCACGCAGGGCTTCGGCCTAAGCACTACGAAATAATGGACGGGGATGTAAACGGTGGAGAGGGGGCGCCCGCACAGGCTAAGGAAATGATGTGTATGTGCTAGGCGCACCCCCCCCCCCCCATATATATAAATAATATATGGTGTGAGGGAGAGGGGATAGGCCAAGAGGCGCCCCAAGTAGGACCGAATCTACTTGGGATCCTGCCCGTTCGCCCGCCCCCCCCCTTTCCTTATTTGTCAGAAGGGGAAATGGAAGGGAAAGGGAAGGAGCTGGGAGACCGACCCCCCTCCTTTCTTCCCATGGGTCGGCTGCCTGGGGGCGCGCCAGCCCACGTTGGGCTGGTGTGCTACCCTCTAATGCCCAATAGGCCCATCACCCTTCCGGTGTGCCGGTAACCCCTCTGGTAACTCCGGTGATTCACCGGTACACTCCGAACACACTTCGGTTTGTCCGAATTCATCAGCTTATATTACAACACTTACCTCCGACACATTTTGAACTCCTCGTCATGCCCGTGATCTTATCGGGACTCCGAACAAATCGGGTCACCAAACATATACCTAATCATAACCACTATATCGTCATAGAACGTTTAGCGTGCGACCCTACGAGTTCGAGAACTATGTCAGACATATGACCTAGACACCCTCCGTAAATAACCAATAGCGGAACATGCGATGCCCATTTAGCTCCTACATATTTCTACGAAGATCTTTATGGTTCAAATCGTTATGACAACATATGTTATTCCCTTTGTCATCGGTATGTGTACTTGCCCGAGATTCGAATCGTCGGTCTCTTCAACCTAGTTCAATCTCATTCCGGCAGGCTCCTTACTCGTTCCGTAACTAATCACCTCGTACTAACTCCTAGTTATTGCTTGCAAGCTTATGATGTGTATACCGAAGAGGGCAGAGGGATAACTCTCCGATACTCGGGAGTGGACATAATTCCTAAGCTGATCTATGCCACTCAACAAACAATCTCAAGATACTGTTTGTTAGTAGAAGCATCTTTATGATCACCCCAGTTACGGTTGTGACATATTGAACCACACGAGTATATTCCTCCGGTATCGGGGAGTTGCTTAATCTCAGAGTCGAAGAATATGTATTTGCATGAAGAACGCAATAGCAATAAACTGAACGATCCTTATGCTAAGTCTAACAGGAGGGGTCTGTCCCCATCAATCAATGTCTAATGGATGTGATACCGTTATCAAATCACAACAACATGTCTATGGTTTAGGAAATCTAACCATCTTTTAGTTAAACGAGTAGTCTAGTCAGAGGCTTACTAGGGACACGGTATTTGATGTATTCACACATGTATTTAAGTTTCCGATCAAACTAATTCTATGCATGAATAATAAACATATATCATGAATAATAAAATAATGACATAACAACTTTATATTGCCTCTAGGCATATTTCCTTCAAGGCTTAAGTGTTTGATGGGCGCCGGGGTAAGTTTTGTACATGGGGGAAGGGTTGTAAAAACCATAACCCCGTGTGCTCTCTGCAACATCGCTGGTAATATACATGGCGTACATGCGCTAATGTCTTCAGGTCTGAAATTTGTCCGAAAAAAAGTTGTCGAATATTACCAACATGAGGACTAGTTTTGAAGGTTCTTATCGTGCGATTCTTTTATGTCAAAGATGTTTTAAATCCAGACCCGCAGTTTTGAGCTACTAAAACCATTTTGAAGCTTTCAAAATAAAAAAGAATCTTTTGTTGACATCACTCCATGTTCATATTAGTTTTGCATGCATATGGCAAGTGCGCTGCATGCTCTTGGGTTCTCGCTTTTTGTTAGCGGAGTGGGCGGCTGCATGTCACGTTGATTAGTTAAACTAGGGTTGTGTTCAGAAGTTGTGCGAAATTCAGTATGTAGGAAGTGTCATCACAATCTTTAAGACATAGCACAGCCAACAACTATACACATAACTGGATAGGCTCAGTCGGCAACGTCACACTAGATTGGTGAAAGCGTGAGATTGGACTTCGGATCTCGTTGCCGACATTCTTTCCTTTTCACTTGGTTAGCTATGTGGCTTGGAAAATAAGTGGGCTGACTTCGCTCAGTCCAAAGACACCGCCATCTACGAATTCTCTTTAGCGGGACGGACGCATACAACATTTAGTACACCTCGATTAAACAACTAAGGATGGACGGGAATGAAATTACGGTAGGTAAGAACACCTTTCCCCTTTATTAGTAGGGTACTAGTAAAGAGCTTGTGTGTTCCAACGAGGCACAAATAATATTCTTCTTGTAGTACCTACTTAATAATGTGAATTAAAAAAATAACTTAATGAATAATAAAAAATGTTAAATATAATGTAGAAAATGTCATGGAATAAACATTAATAAAGTATTTATTTGTATGAAAAAAGGAAAAAGGTATGTGTTTACCTCCATGCCGGTAGGGCTGTCAACAAAGCTCGGACCAATGTTTGTTTCATGCTCGTTAACTTTTTTGTAGTGGATGTGGTCTCGATTACTATGATGACTCAAGTTTGGGTTTCATGCTTGCCTTGTTTCGGTGGCCTGTCCAAAAATCACACTTCAGGTCCAATGCAAAGGCACTTTGACTGTTGATATGTTAAATAGGGAACATGAGTTTCCAATAGATATATGATTGATGTCTCTAAAGTTGTACTATTGCTTCATTGGTTCGTCTTTTTGTGATTGGTAGAACAAACTACGATAAGCCTATACCTAAGGGGCATCTCGCACAAGTACTAGACTCTTGGCAGCTTATCTTAAAAATTAAATATATCACAAAAAAGTCGTCTTCTCCTCCATGCTAGGCGCTCTATCACGCGGCTCTAAATACGTAGTGGCCGGTCCCGTTCTTTACTCCGCATGCCCAGGAAAAAGCAAGTGATCGATGCATCTATTGGCATCGATGATCAGATCGGGCGCTGGCAACCAACTAACGTGGCTGCCGATCTATCGGGAAATTAATCCTCGCGTCCATCACTGGCGCCCCTAGCATTTGAGATGGCCCTGAAGGAATTCAATTGGTATATCTGGCATCAAGTCCACACAAGCAGATAATTTGTAGGTATTGCATAATATATTCTGCGGCAAACAATATATGATTATCTGAAAGACTCGGTACACATAATAGTCGTATGAAAAGGCACTGCATTTGGCTCAGTAATCAATTTATAGACATATATAAAAACAGATGAGTACATATACATCTTGTGTGCCCTTGTATGGATTTTTAAGAAGGTTGTGCTATGCTCAGCAAGCTTTGAATACATAATGTCAATCTCCAAAAATACAGTCAGCATACAGATGTTCTACAAATGCATTGTGGGTTTGAGTTGCGTATACTTGACGAAAATGTAATGCATGAATATTGATCTGAAAAGGTTATGATAGTATAAAAAAAATAGGTGGAGGCATGCAAAAGAAAAACTTTTTTTATGTAGTAAATGGTACGTCTAGGTTGGTGAGATTAGGATTAGACCACCATTTCTATTAGGCCGTAAATGCTCCCCTTCTCAATTTCTTATAACCAAGTAAACCCCATTAGTTATTGCGATGGGTCCCTCGCCACAAGCAATGGAGTTTCCTTCCTCAACAAAGAAATGATTATGACCTGAAATGTAACCATAAACATTGAGGGATATTTATCGTTTTTTTGGTACATGAATATTTTATCTTATGTTACTAAAGGGATATATATTATGGTTCGTTGATTGCTCTACCCATTAATCCGTAATGTGGTCTTCACTCAGTCGAGGGAATCAAGAGAGGCATAGTGGCTTTGGTGTAGATTGTTGTGGAGACGTAGCACGAAATACCTAAAACCGGTGGTTTGATGACGGTCCTCCAACATAGGATAGGTATATAGGATCTAGTATTATTTATGCCGGTTGTGGCCTCGTTCATCGTTTACCTCTTTTGAGATATTCTATCGTCGTACCCCTTCATTGTTGAGACTTCGACTTCATAATATGGCAGCATGCATCATTGTTGATGCATAGGCGTGTGGCAACTCCTATAAAAAACAAGTTAGTAAATCTAGGGAGGGATCCTTGTCGCTATCGGGAGCAATATGGCATGAACAGTAAATTCCAAAAAAATGTGATGAAAATACTGTTTTTTAGGTGTTAGTCGCAAGCATGCTTGACAAATTTCCCGTAAAAAACGGAGGCAAAATGTTCGTTCGGTGAAAAATACATTTGACGGTGGCATTTTGGGGTGGTGACATTTGGTCCTTCAATTTGTTTTTTTTTTTTGCACAGGCAAAAATGGCTTTAACCTTTTGCCTCAAAATATATATGTACATTTGAGTGTTTGTGTAACTAATATCACATAAAAACAATGGTCGATTTTTTGACCTTTGAAAATATTTTTTATCAAAGACGCCAAATGAATCTTTCCGGAATACTGATTTATTCGGGCGGGTCCATATCATAGTGTGCATGTAGTAACTTTGTATTCAATCTGGTGTTGCGTCTTTGGGTCCATTCTTAATGTGGAAAGAAAAACAGAACCGAGCTCCTCACCAGAATGTCTGCTCCACCATAGACGGCTCATTACAGACTTCAGGGTCAATTCTACATTAGAGTCGTATGAAGCAAGAATATCATCAGAAAGAAAGTATGCAGAAAGATATATCTATCCAGGAAATGCTGGCACCTATTTTTTTGTTTGAAATTTAGTTTTGAAATCAGAGCTAATTATGAGTCAATCAAAACCACCCTGGATCTCACCAATTGCACGTGTTTTTATCTTAATTAATATCGCCATCCACACGGAAAACCCCCTATGACGACGGACCTGCTGCGTGCGGCATAGGCCCAATACCGCGTATAACCTATGGCCGACGGCGGCCCGTCGGCATACGACTCGAGGCAGTAGTCTTGTCCGGACCGTCGGCATAAAGGCACGTCGGCAAGAGGACATGTATTCGTACGGCCGTCGGCACCAAACCGCCAGACGGCAATGACGGCGCCGTAACCCGCGCGCGACCAACCAGAGGATGCCATGTGGCGAGGATCAGCGGATGGCCACGAAAGTTACCGACAATATGTTTTTCAACAACAACCGCCATCAAAGTCATCACGGGTATTTTGTACCTAAGTTATCAGGTCTGCGGTGTGTTTATTACCATCATATTTATACAGTAGTTATATGTGGTGTGTAGTCAACAACATTTTTGCCGCAGGTAAAAACGTTACCGTAGCGTTTGTACCTAAGTTATCAGGTCTGTAGTGTTTCTATTACCATCATATTTATATAGAAGTTATCAGGGGTGTGTATTCAACGTCTTTTCCCAGGTAAAAAGTTACCTACTTAAGTTATCAGGTCCACCGTATGTATATTACTGTACTATTTTACACAAAAGTTACCGACGACATGGTGTCAAGAGAAAGTAAATCTCGCAAATTACAATGAATCTCTTGTAATTTCGTAGGTAAATTTTTTTAGAAAAAAGAAACGATAAACAGAAGAAAAACCCGATCAGATGTGCAAGTACAAGAGCCCGCCTCAACTTGAATGTATAAAACCAATCTAACGTGTAAATAATCACAGCCTAGAGCTAGCCTCGATAGTTGTCGGATATGAGCTAATACTACTCAGTCATCATGGTCCTAGGAGACGTGCGGATATCGAGCGGGGATCGTGACGTTCCGATTGAGCGTGATTTTTGGACCGTGGACGGGGGATCGGGCGTGATTTTTGGATCACAGAAAAAAGGGGGACAACTCGAGCGGCCTGCGGCGATCGTCGGATCGACAATGGACGACACGGGGTCGTTCGGATCTATTGTGAGTTTCCTGCCATCCGGAAAATAGCTTTTCCGTTCTTAAAAATACTTGGGGTGGGTTGGGCCGAGGCCGTGTTCAGGGGTGTAGCTATGGGCTGGCGTATGACAACCCGGTGAAAAGGTCCACCGGTCAAACCCCGTCCTGCGAAAGTCAAAGGGCTAGATCCGGCGGTCGTCTGTGTTAGGGTTAGACGGGACGGGGTACCTGGGGGGTAGCAATGCCGCGAGGTGTTGCGGTGGGACCGCCTATGCTTATGGAAGCGTGGTGGCAGGCGCAAGCGCCCCGCACGCGGCTCCGGGCTTTGCCCCCCTCACGGGCGTCGCTGCCGTCGTGTCATAGAGGGGGGAAACGGCCACGTCGGGCCGACACGGAGGGAATCTTGGGATGGGTTGGGCCGGGAATTCTGTGTTTTACAATAGTTAAGTTTAGTCATTACGATGTTTGGGCGTAGCAAACTGCCTGTTCAATCATTCAAGTTCCATGCAATGCATGTTCCAGCCATAATATATATATCAGGGACACTATATAGGTGATTATAAGGGAAGAAAAAACAGTTGGAAACCAAGTGAAGGGAGCTAAATGTGAGACATTTACTGTTTCTAAATGTGGCACAATTCAGATTCAACTTCTTAGTTCTTATCTAATAAGAAGCCCTCGATTAAGGAAATTGGCATGTCATTGATATCCAGGGCGAATGTAGTCAGATTCACACTAAAAATAAAATTAAAGCAAACACAGTTAACTGAAAATGTCTGCAAATGAAAATGCAGGAGGTGATCGGGAATGACTATTGTGTCCACCTTTATCTAATGGTCCTGCATAATATCACAAATAATCCAAAGGTACCTCTAAATGGTGAAGCGCCTCCGAAAACAGTTTGGGCCTGTAAAGTTAGAGAAAAGTCAGTTATCAACTCCGTGTCACAATTGACAGGGAAAGTTTTTGTGGTGGCCATGCACTTTTGGGAGACGGAGATTAGGCCCTGTTATTACTGCGCGAACGCTCTCTCAGACAGGTTGGGACAAAGTAAAAAAATATATATTGCAAGTTTAATTTTTTCAGGTGTACGGCGTTGGGTGAACACAAGATGTATATATGCAAGAAAAAGACATATGCTTAAGTACTTAATTTGTATACCGCGGATATCCACCTGTGTGCGATTGGTGATACAGGGCATGTATAAGTCCAGGTTCAGCCAAAACGCAGTACAGCGAGGGCAATATCTCTACCATATCATCTGGATTACAATCTTAACTAAAATTTGTGTGGACTATCATTTTTTGCTCTGGTCTTGGAGTCGGTAGGCAGTGAATTGAGCCCACAGCATTAGTTTGCTTACACTTAGGTTCACATGCTATAAACTGATCTCTAGGCGAGAACAGATCAAAGTGGACCAAATTTAGCCTTTTCTGCTCCAGTGTCTGAACACTTAACCATAGACCTTGTGATACCATTGTCAGGTAGGTGGTTAACAGCTGGTATAAAACTTAAACACAGTCTTAGCAATAGCGGTAAAATAATCCCTCCATAACCATGGCGTACCTGTGATAAGTAAAGCAGGGAATAGTCATCAAACGACCCTATGCACCTGCATCAGGTTGAACGGACGACAAACCATGAAAATTCACAAGTGCTGGGTTTAGCCACGACATTCATCGACCCTGCTTCTAACCATCTAAACTGTCAGAAAAGTATTACGGGTTTCTAGATCGCCACGCAGAAGGGGTCTAAAGATGGTGGTACTAATACACAGTATTTTTTAAAGGGCAGTAGTCTTTTCATGGGGATCTGCTAATTCCAAGCTAGCAAGTTTGTGAGTTAGAAAAACCAAATCCATTGTTCCGGAATTTGCATCGTACACAGAATGTACCCAGGCCACGGACAATCAACTGAAACCGACCCAACAGGTGATGGAAACAAAGACTCCAAAGCAGGGCAGAGCAGGACGAGAAGGAACAACCAAGGAAAAAAAAAAAACGAAACGGAATCAATCAGGGCACAAGCATTTCATCGAACAGTTAGGGCAGCAGAAAAGTGGGGCTAATTTCTCACCTCAATGCCGAAGGCAAGATCGACGCAGACCTACCCCGAGCGAGAAAAGAAACAGGCACAAAACACAAAAAACCTGCGAGGACAGAAATCTAAGGAGTAGAAGTGATCACGGCCCGATATCAAGCATGGCAAACGCCACAAGGGTGAAGGGCCAGCTGATGAACATAGCATACTAAAATAAGCATTTTAGGAATAGCAGGATAAGGTATATCAAGAGTAGGCACGAAATCAGGCGATGCATTCAGAATAGGAGCTATCAGATGAAGCAAACAACAGGAAGCATTCGTAATGCAAGCATAAGAGAGAAAGAATGGGCGATATCTGATGATCAAGGGGTTGGGCTTGCATGGAAGCTAAGATGAAGGGTCTGGTCAGTCGAATGACGTAGTCGTACTCAGCGATGTCGCGCGGCAGTAGTCTAGGGGTCTATCGAAGGAGAGAAAGAGGGGAAAGAAACAATAAATACAATGCAAACAGATAGCAACACAATGCAGGGCATGGCAATATGCAGTGTAGGTTGACCTAACGCGTATTACGCGATACAGGTGAAGGGGGGAAAAACATCCGGGAATGTTTTCCCGAAAAGTTTGCGTTGTTGGTCAGATGAAATGGAGGGGACGGTTCCAGGTCGCTCTTTTATGATAGAGGCACGTGGACAGATGAACGGAGAGAGGGCACATCGGCAATAGTCATATTTTGTGCTCGTTTTTCATATATAAAATATTTTCATCCGAGTTAAGGAATATTTTATATTAAATTTTCAAAGTTTTAATTCCCCCAAATTTCTGAATAACAGTGTAATTTAATTCTAAAAATCATTTTATTGCTGTCATCATGACGTCAGTGGTCAACACTGACCATTACACCGGTCAAACTGACAGGCGGAGGTCCCCGTCTGTGCATTGACAAGGTTAATTAAACAGAATCTAATTAGTTCATTAGGTGGTTAGTTTCAATAAAGTTTAATTAGTAAGTAACCAGATTAATTAAGTTAATTAATCACTAATTAATTTATTATTATTTATTTTATTCTTTTTTCTTTTCTTTCTTTTTCTTTCTTTTGTTTTTGCTTAAGGAGCTGAGGCCCCACTGGCAGTGGCCCAGCCGACGTGTCCGTGGCTTGTGTCCGCGACCGGGCGCGGCGAGGCGAGGCGGAGCGCAGCCGAGGCGGGCGGCCGAACGGACGGCGGCGCGGCGGCAAGGCGAGGCCCAGGGCAGCGAAGGCCGGCGCGGGACGGTGCGAGCGGAAAACAGCCAAGCGCAGGCGAGAGCGGAAGGGTGAGCGACCTCTGAGGAAGGAGGAGACGGCGCGGCGGATGAGGGACGGTCGAAAAGCGAAGAGCGGCTGAGCTAGGGCGAAGGACGCAGGGAGTGAGAGGGGAGAGAGGATTTGAGGGCGTGCGCGAGCGGGAGCCGCGGACGGACGATGTGCGTGAGGGCGGGGCGCGGGCGCACGCCGGCGGCGACAGAGAGAGGAAGGGGGGAGAGGGTTGGTTCCTCAACCCCGTTGCAGGGGTTCGCCGGCGGAGGTGCGATGGAGGCCGGCCGTAGGAGAGGCGGGGATGCGACGGCGGCGGGAGGCAGGAGTCGGAGGGGGAAGAGACGGCCCGAACGGCGTCGGGCCGCGCGGATGGCGCGGCGCGGAGGAGGAAGAGTGGGGGTGGGGGGTAGGGTTAGGGTTCGGGGGGTTGGGGAGGCGAGGCCATATAGACCAGGGCAGAGGCTGGGCCGGCTGGTGGCCAGCTAGGCGAGGCCCAGTAGGGGGGGGGGGCTTTTTGTACTTTCGTTTTGCTTGGCCTTTTCCTTTTATCTTTATTAGGTACTGCTTGCTTTTCTTTTGAACCAAATGACTTTAGTAAAATATGAGGCCTTTGAGACTTGTCCAATTAAAGACTAGGCAATTTTTAGGCACTGGCAGAAAAGGTTGGAGTCCAAATATTTTCATTGAAATCTATTTAAATAGAAATGGATTGAAAGGGTGGTTTGCGTACTGTGTCATGATGTTAGAGTCATTGTAAATATCCTTATGTTGAGTTATTATAATTGCCTTTGGTATTATTTGCAAATATTATGGACATTTTGTTTCAAATTGGAACACTTTATTTTCATTTATATTTGAATTTCAAATTTAAATTGAATTTGGGAAATGAGATATGATTGCAAATGATGATCAAGCACTATGAATCATGGTGACTTGGATATCAATAAGGGTGATCACTTGCTTACTACATGGGGTGTTACAGAAGACCCCCAAAGCAAGGAATTGAGGAGGCAAAGGAAGGAAGAGGATGGGAGAAAGACCAAAACCTCAACGAAATTGAACGGAGCAGAGGAACAGCAAACCCATCGCCCCGAGATAGAACGAAACACCGGCAACTGAGAGGAGCAAAGAACTGGCGTGACCTGCCGGCCGTCGCAGCTCGGATGCAGACCGAAGCTCGTCGCGCCCAAGGCCGCCACCCTCGAGGCTGGCCCAGAACCGACGCATCCAGAGCGGGAGGAAACACTGCTACACACCGAGTGCGTCGGCCTCCTCACCGCTGGTGAGGACCCCGACACCGGCCCTTTAAAACTCCACGGAGCAGGACCCTGACCCAATTTGTGCGCCATCCAATGCACACCATAAAACGCACCGCAACGCCCCTGGACCGGCACGAATCAAAATCCAAATCAGATCAATGCCGACGAGATGTGTAGGGGGAACGCAGCAGAAAGAAAACAAAAACACTTTCCGACCTACGCACCAGGCCATGACCACTCTGGAGACTGATACAGGTTGATCTGTTTTCGTACCAACTCGTAGCGCGCGGGAAGTAGAGTCGATGAAGATTGGGCGGGTTGCAGATCTCCGAGCTAGGATTTTACAACCTCCCAGCCGCTGAGGATGTGTACTCCCTCATCAGCCCCTCGGAGCCTCCGGGGAGACGGTCGGACAGTCCTCGGACAGGTCACGGACAGCCCTTCGGGAGAGGACCTCGAAACTCGGACGGTACGCGGACAACCCTTCGGAGGACAATCGAAAACAGACCCTCGGGCAAAAAGGACGAAACACTATCGACCTCTCCACGGGTTGCACACTACAATGTCCTCTATCCGAAAGGGCTTCGCCGTCCAGAACTAATTCCCACGGGAACCCAGACCGCCTGTCGGCACTACGAACTATTTCGTGGGAGGGAGAAAGAAAAGAGAAGGCAGATCATGCATTGCCATGTTGGGAGAGAGTTGGTAGGTGGGGATGGAGAGTCCTCTCCACCTCCTTATATAGTGGGTGGGATGGGAAGGGTTGAGGGGGGGCTGAATGCAGCCCACAAAACAATGCAGCAACCAAACAAGGAAAACATGTTCCCACCAAACTGGAGAAAGCATGTTCCCTTGTCCATGAGTGTTCCCCAGGGGCCCCCACCTTCATCCCAACACTCTCCACCATTTTTGGAGGCCGCCCCCCCCCCATGGGGGCCCCCCAACACATTTGTCCAGCCATAAGGGTGCCCCCAAAGGGGAGGCGCCCCAAAAACAGCCCTCACACACGTGGGATCTTGTCCCTCACGCTGGGACAAGATGTTTTCCTGTGATATTACTTCTGAAAAAATTCCGGAATGGTCCTAGAAAAATTTCCGGACCCTCTAAAATATCTGGAAACGCTCCGGAACCATTGCGGTATGGTGGTTTAATTTTAAAACCATCCTTCGTTTAACCCGTGTAAACAATTCCGGCAGCTCCGAAACTTTTTTGTAGGTTTTTCTCCAGAAACAATTCCAGAAATTATCAGACCAATCTGGCAACCTCCAAAACATTCCCGGTGATCGGTTGCCGAACCATTTTTGGATAAATGGTTTATCCGAAACAACTTTTCGTTTTACCGAAACTTTTCCGGTGTTCTCTACGGAACTTTTCCGTTACTTGTCTATGAAAAACATATGCACAGGACTTTCTCTCGGAACTATTGTCTAGTATTCAGCAGATAGATGACCCTTAAGCGTGTGACCCTATCGGTTCGGTGAAGTATAGGACATGACCCGGAAACCCTTCGATCAATGGATCACATCGGAGAGCGATGGACACCCATAGTTGACCCCATATACCCAACGAAGAATATTCGAGCGACCCTCCAGTTGCAGTGTGCTAGTCCGTTGCTTAGCGATATGTTACAAATACCCGAGGTGAGGACATGTGGCATCCCCGTGATCAACACCTTGTCCACTCTATGCCAGTTACCTCATAACGGTATTGTTCTCTTTTCTCGTTCCCATGTTCCGGCATCCCCGTGATCAAATCACAAATGTCTGGCCAGATGATGATGGCGTTAACCATACACCGAGAGGGGACCAAAGATATCTCTCCATTGTCGGAGGAAGGAGCAAATCCAAACTTGGCTATCAAGTTTTTTTTTTGACTGGACAACTTTTCCATATGAACCCGTAATAAGCCGCAGTAATTAGGCACCCATTACGGATGACGTTTACAAACCCCAAAGTTCATGAAGACAAGTAGAAGAAAAACGTGATACTCTCATGGTTCTAAGGAATTATGCAAAACATTAAACTTCTCGTGTTATTAACCATTAACTTGTGAGCGAATGTATCTCATAGAATAACATCAAATCGGGTCCGATTCAACACAAATGTTCTTCTTAACATTGTGCTCAAAGTTGCTGGCATAGACATGCCCATGTTGGGAAAACAAATCATAATGAAACAATGAGCTAGTCTTAGAGGCACGAATAGGAATACATTTAACGTTTATTATTTCCAACACGTGCCATGGGTTTTTCCCAGAGACTATATGGATATAGGGCTCGGAACCATGGCAGGTTATAGCAGAAACATAAATATAATTATGAACAAGAGAGGAGATAATAAATTAACATTTATTATTGCCTTAGGGCATATCTCCTACAAGATGAACCAACAATCGCATAGGTAGGCAAGCGAACCGACCTCTAGCGACGAGGGGACGACATCGACGGGGCCCATCGCGACGGGGCGGACGATGCGAGACCGGTCCGGAAGGCCGGACAGCACCCGCGACCGCGACCGACTGGTCCCCGCCGACGAGGCTGACGGAGACCGATCGTCATCTCGTCCTCGCACTCCTTTCTCGGCTCCGCCGTGGTGATGTGAGGCGGAGCCAAGCGGAAGGGAGGTCCAATGTGAGCAACGAGGAAGCGAGAGGCAAAGGGGGGGGGGGGGGGGGACGAAAAAGAGCGAGGGCGCTGAGCCAGTGCATCCCTGACAAAACTCAGGCACCGACGGGCTGTGTAAGTTCAAAACGAACCGACCTGCTTCTATCCTAAGGGAAATGAATTGGGACCAGAACCACAGGCCAGTCGCAGCGACAGAACAAATAAAAGCCCGAGTTGAGTACTAGCGCCGAAGGGAGCCGGCGCACGCCGCGCCCGTGACGATTCCGTCTGTATTTTCCGGAAATAAGCCAAGAAACAATATGTATTACGCGCGAGAAAATAAAAGAAAAGGAGAAACACGAATTCTATTGATCATGATCTGTATAGACAAGCAACAATATAAATGAATTAACAAATTAAGTAAACGGATGCCTATTACTAGTTTTGTCGTAAGCAATATTTCCACTTTCGTAAGTAAAAAAAAATGTGATGGGCGTGGTAGCAATACGTTTTGGCTTCGTTCTCAGATTGTCTGTTGATCAACAATGAGATCGAAGGTATGTTTACCAATGTATAAGACCATATAGTAAGGAAAATTTATTTCTTGTATAGTTTGTGAATCTTTTTCAACGTTTTCTAATCCAATTCCAGCAGTCATCTTTGCATGACTTCGCAAACATGGTTATTTAGTAAAATTCAATTAAAATTTTTGTAGGTAATTTAAACCATTAATCGTCATGGTGTAAAAAATGGATAGTAATTGGCAAGGAGTGAGGTCTTCGGTGTAAAACTAGACGAGTAATTGTGACGGAGAACTTATTAAACCCAGCATCTATGAATGGCTAATATATAATAGAACGCTCAACCCAATGCGCTTTTTCAAAACTATGATATATGATAAGTGGTATATCAGACTTAGGGAAATTTTGGCGGCTGAGGAATAAGGTTTGGAAATAGTTTTTTGAGCAAACACTACCCTCTACCGATGATTCACTTGTCTTGTATTTTTTTTCTCTTTGAATCGGGGTCAAGAAAAAGAATAGGGAATAGAAGTGAAGAGGTTGGGTAGAGTGACAATTTTATTTTCATGTTGCCTCTTTGGGGGGGTTTGGCCCCAGCTTATAGAATATCGTGATGGAGCCTGTCCTAGAGGTGTTTCCGTGACGCATTGGTTTTGATAGCCTCGGTTTGAGTTGTCGCACAGAAGGAGAAGGCAAGGTAGACGACGGCAACAACATCGACATTTCTTGGGTGAGCTGAACGCAACGAGGAAGGAGTCTCAATTTTTATATTTTTTGGTATTTAGTCTGGATTACTGTTAAACATGAAGTGATAGTGCTGTGATTTAATATTGTCAGTATTCCAGTTTATTGGGGTGTATTGTCTGGGTTAACATTTCAGGTATTGTTTCGATCTATGGTTCGGCTGGGTTAATATTTCTGTTTATTCGGGTATGTTCCAGTCACTGGTTTCACTGTCCGGGGTCGAGGGAGGAGGAAAGTCTTCAGGTTTTTTGGTTTTTGGTTATTCTTCTGGATTCGTTCACGTGAATGCCATGTGTTGATTAAGTTTTTATTGTTCGAGTTTATCCGAGTTTAGGTTGAATACCAATTCGGGTACTTTTCAGTTACCGTTCAAGTGGGTTTTCAGGTTTATCAGTATTTTTCCGTTTTCATTTGTATGTTTCGTAATTTGCGGTCTTGCTGTTGGGGTTTATTTTTGGGCTATGTTTCGGTTTAAGCAGGGTTGGGTGTATTATATATTGTTCTGGAAGCGGATGATAGCATGGCCGCGGCCGAGGCCGGCCCTAGCAAGGAACGTCGCAGACATTAGAGCACGACGCTATCGATGACGCGGAAAAAAAAAGGGAGGGACGGACCAAAAGGCGTAGAGAGCCCCGCCATGCAACCAGGCGGGTCGAGGGGCTGATCAAACTAAGATGCCCATGGGGAGCCGTCCGATGCCACAGGATGGCCTCCACGCGTGGTGGCACAGCAGCCTAAGCTCAAGATGCGAGGTGGGGAGGAGGGGTGGTAGGAGGAGCGGCACTATGGCGGCGGATGGAGTTGTTGGGGTCATTGTTGGTCATGTTACCTGAGTGTCATGGTGTAAAATGGGACAGTTAATCTGCAAAAAATTATTTTCCATGAATTATGTTCCTGCAAATAATACTGTTCTGGTTACTTTTGTGCCTCGGCAGCACACATCATCGGAAAGAGCGAGAGACATCGAGGAGGCGCGGTCAGTAACACTGTGAAGAGAAATTACATGTAGAAAAACCTAAAATCTTTAGCCCCTTATATATAAGGATGTGAGGGTGGGTGGTGCTGGAGAGGGAAGAGGAGGGAGAGAAAAAAACTGGAGTGTAAAAATATTTCACTTTGTTTTAACCATGTTGATTTTTTTTCGCCGGGGGACGGTTCACACAAATGTACTGTTCCTTATGCGACACTGATTTCACGCATAGGGGCACTGTTGCTTTCTTATGTTGAGTGAGCCACGTACATATATAGTAAAAGTGGGAAAAAAAAGTCAAAAAAAAAAGGAAAATCGGATGCTTCCCGATTTTTTAGTATTATTCTTTATATTATTATTGCTTATGAGTTGCACCTTTCACTGCCAGGTTACTCTCTTTACCCAACGGGCGCAGACCGCACACCACTACCCAACGAGGGCAAAGCTGGCCGAACGCAACCCGCCTCACGCACCACAAGACGTGCAAACGCGGGCCTGAATGCAATCTGGGACCACCATCAAAGCAGAGACAGAGTATTGCAAGCGCGAGTAAAGCAGCCGGATTTCAGTTCTCAACCAATCAACCCAACATGCAGCCGGCACGCGCGAGCGATCGACGCGCTATGCCCAGAAAAGCAGGACCAGAAGCGCAGCGAACCCACGAGACCGACAGATGGGCCCGCCGCGGATGTGAAGCGGAGCGGCCGCGCTCTGGGCGACAAACGAGAAGCGTAAAAAAAAACGCCCGCCAACCCACGATCGATCGCCTTGGCCTTGTCACCCGGAGCAGGCACGCACACACGGTGTGGCTGCGAGGCGGACCCGCGCAACAAGGCTGGCCCAGTCGTTATCGGCTCTGGACAGATAAACACAGCATATAGAAAAAAACGAACGCCCAGATTTTCACCAGAGCGATGGAAGGTACAATAAACATGGACAGCGCGTGCTGCTGGCTGGATACATTCAGAACCGATGGCGCTCGTTATGCGAGAGCGTAGCTAGATTAGATGTCCATGGGATCGTTGTGATACTGCCTGCAGGTCTTGGTTGCAGCTGGCTGCAGACACGACTCGAGTACGTGCAATGGGCCTTACAATTTATACATGGACTCCGTGCCTATGAGTTAGTAGTCTTTGTTGAAAGTCCGATGACCGGCGCCAGACTCGGCCGGTCTCCCCGCAGCCGCACGATACGTCCCGTCACGAAGCCGTTTTGATCTATGCGTATCGTCTGCTCGCACCCCCCGCACACGTCGTCTCGCTCACGCAGCACGCCGCCTGCCACTCGTATGCTTCATCGCCCCCAACAGCTTGCCTGGCATCGCCGCCCCCAATGCTCGCATAGCATTGCCCGGCAGTCGTGCCCCCTTGGTCGTCGAGCTCCGAACGAATGGTGCGTCCATGGCGATGCATGGCCGGTCGCACAGCAATCGCGTGGACGGTTGTAACACCCATGATGCCGGTGCCAGCAAAATCTCGCCACATCAAATCGACCGCCTAGGGCCGCAGGGGCGCGTAGCATCTCGCATGACGCCGTTCCCACATCGAACGCCACCAAATATAGAATCTAGCGGAGGAAGGTGGTAACAAGCATTTCAAGACACCACTTCCCAGGCATTCGTAGATCCGGATCCGTCGCAGCACGGGCTCTAGTCGGTTCTAGGCATCAGAAGCCACGGTTCCAGATTGGAGCGTGGTTGCTACATCCCGTCGGCGTGGTCACTCGCCGGAAGCTGCACGTTCCAGCATTGCCGCCATGGTTCCATCATCTGGCCGCGCGGTTGCCGGTTGCAACATCGTATAACGTGTGGTCACAGTCGGGAAAGCTGCGGGTTCCATCATCTGCCGCATGGTTCCATCATCTGGCCGCACGGTTCCAGCTCTGCGCCAATGGTTTGCAGCACCCCCGCGGCGTGATCACAGCTGGAGGATGCGGGTTTCTTTCCAGCATCTGGAGCATGGTTCAAGCATCTGGCCATCGCAGTTCCAGCATTGGGCCACAGCGGTGTGCCACCGCTGGTTCAGGACTCCTCAGTAACAGCAGACGGTGGCTGTCGTGACCCCCCCCCCCCATGGCGCTCCGTGGGGCAGAATAGGTGCAGCCACACACCGGGCCACGGTCGACGGTTTGCGTGGCTGGCTGGGAGCGGGTTCACGCGATGAGAAGGGTCAGAGCCAGTTAATGGGCGGAGCCAGGGATTTAAAGGGGAAGCAGACAACGGCAAGCCACAGTGCTGCACGTGTGCTGTCACTGCGGCAGAGCTTGCCGGCCGGCGGGAGCGGCAGAGGGGAGCGGGGCCAATGAGGTACGTGGATTGGCCACGACGACGTCGGCAACACCCCGACAAGCTGCGGCAGCATTGAGCGGTAATGGGATTTATGGGAGACGCGGGCACGCACGCAGAGCGCGACTTGACATTGCCAGCCGCGTGGTCAACAGAGTGTGTTGAACTCTTCCACGGGACACGTTGGTATGGCAAAACCTCTCTGGGGAGGCCGGCCTATCCTCCAGTAGACTAACTAGGTCACTGGTTCATCCCATAGGAAGGTTGTGCTCGACGTTTGTGATCCAAAAAGTTTATTTCTGGCAGTAATTTTGGAAAAATTATGGAGAAAAGGCCTCGAGTGACTAGGCTGAATTTTGGCATGTGGAAATGATTTGGAAGGTTACATATGGGCAAAAATTTCAGGGCCATTCAGCTAAATTGGAATGTACTTCTTTCACAAAGCTAACTTATGGCCCAGAAACAAGATTAGATGGTTTTGCTGGATTTTGAACTGGAACGTTGAATATTTTTGAATATCTGGGTTAGATGATCCAAAGTATTTATTAGAAATTATTTGTGAATTTTGGAATGGACAGAAATATAGGTGCTTCCACAACCTATAGCAAAAAGGATTCCTTTAAAGGAAAAGGATAATTAAATGGAATAAAATTATGGAATGAATGGATAGAAATGGCAGGACTTTGATGAGATTTTGGAGCTGGGGTTCCCTTGGGAAAGAAAGAAAAATAAATATTCCCAAAGTTTTAAGTCCAAAGAGCATCCAAAAGCTCGTCTATGATGTAGGTGGTACTTGGACTTGAGGTAAGCCAGATTAAGATTCTGTAATCCACACACAACAGCCCACGAGCCATTCTTTTTCTGACCATAATATAGGCGATGCGAAGGGGAGGGGAAAGGGGAGGAGAGCAAGGGAGAGCACCAGACTTAGTGGGCTAGGCTCGCGAGATGTCGAGTTGAGCTCGAGCTTAGGCGAGACGAGAGCCCAAGCCTGGGTTTTAAGGAAAAATATGGCTGATTGAGCCACGCTTGGCTGCAAATTTTCAACGACCCATATCCCTCGTTTCCAGCCCCTGTTTAGGTTTCGATCTGGTACATGCGATGCTACTGATGACGCGGGTTGGGACTAACACGTTTCTTTCCGTGGAACCGACTCCAAATTGAATCTAAGAAAACAGGGGCTCCCAAGCATGGCCAGATCACTCGACGGTCACATGTATGTGCACGCACGTAACAGTTCTTGTCTTTCGCTCTGAGCGGGACAGGGCTTTTAGCAGTGGATAGTTGAGCTCTGATTGGACGTTTGAAAGTTTATGATTCAAGTAGGAAGTGTGTTTTGCTGTGATCTGAAATCTCAGTTCAGCAAGTAGGAAGTCAATCTGCCCGATTTCAAAAATGTTAGTTTATCACTAAAATTTTCTATTGTCTATGATTGAGAAGCCCTAGTTTCTCAACTGACACTTGTTGGCTGCAATAGAATAAAAAAAAGGAAAAAAGAAAAAAAAAAAAAATAGGTCAGTTTTATTCATTTGTGCACGTTATCCTATCTTAGACATCTAAAACGTGTTTTACATGTAATAGGACGTGGGGGATTATCTGATCCCGAGCTCAAATGCTCCCTGATAAACAGTAAATCAAAAAAAATAGGAAAAAATTCAAAAAAATTCTGATTTTTTTGTGATCAACTTGACAAATGTTTTGTATGCTTGCAAAATTTCAGCACGAAAAAGACATTCTTGGAAAGGTCGTGGCAAAAAAAATGATGCCTCCAAAAATGCTAGTTCTGAAAACATTTTGGAGTGCTGTTTTTTTTGCCACGACTTCCACGAATGTCATTCTGCTGAAATGGGTTATGCATAGAAAAATATTGTCAAAATTGACCCCCAAAAAAAAATCAGAAGTTTTTTGAATCTGTATTTATCTATTTTTTTCGACTTTACGGTCATCGAGGTGCATTTGAGCTCGGATCAGATAGGACGTTTTCGATGTATTGTGTAATATTCTTCTACCTAGAAAGGAGAAAAAGCCTTCTTTACCCACCACCTCCCCGATATCAAAATACTTTTTTCCCCTTCTCCTACCAGCTAATACCTTCTCCCTCCCACTTTTCATATCTTTTTTCCTCTCTTCACTCCTCCTTCTCCTTTCCCCTCTCCTCTGTCCACACCCCCAACCGTTTAGTGGTGGGTTTCGGTACATCCCCATCATTCTTTTTATTGTCTTCTTCTGTATAATTGGAGTAAGCATTTGTTATGGTTGTGCATTGGGTGTGTAAATCTAAAAGGAGGAAAACAAGACCAGTGAGATATTTGTCATAGTCTGGAAGGACTAGTAACTTACCTGGGGACGTTTGATACCTGATACCCGAAACAACAATCAGAGGTTTATGCTGAGATCAGTGTGAGGTGGGATTTGTTTCCCATACAGTAGGTGACTGACGGCCGTCCCCCCCAGGCCCTAGAGTTGGGTATTATGTAGGTGGATATTTTTTTAATGATACCTGAGCTCTTTGTGTTAGAGGATACGACAGCAATAGAAAAGAAGAAGATCAAATCAACCACATGGTATACAGATTTAATGTGGAAACCCCCTCCAATGAGAAGAAAAAAAACCACGGGCGCCAAGCCAGCGAAACTTCACTTATAGGGAGCGGGTTTAACCAACGCGGGGATTACAACGTGATCTTATCCAAGTGAGGCAGGCTTAACAAACGGTAATTATATATAGCAGTGGTGACCATAGGTTGTAACTGCCCAAAGCCTCCCGCTATGGGCCTCCGCTCGCTCCGTCAGAAAATTAGCCTCAAAATTAATAGTTACAGCAGGATCGTAATCGCGTGCAAAATAATAGTAGCAATGGAATAGGCCAGTTAACACTACGGGCGTAAATTTGTCTTTTTGTTTTGGATTCTTGAGCGCATATTAAGTTTGGTCACACATTTTATAACATAATAGATCATGTAATATTAGTGCATGAATATTTCCATAATTTTTACAACCTTCTAATAGGTAAAATAATGTGGGTAGCACCGGAGTACTGGTCCTAGTTGAGCAATTCCGACCACAATAAAACAAGCTTGTCAACGAGATGAAACTTTGGTGTGGTGCGGGAGAGAGGTGTAGGGATGAAGTCGGTATGTCAAAGCCATCCCAACTTACTCAAAACGACGCGGTTGAACGGCGCCGTGGCGCCGCACGCAATTTCACGAGCGGGCATGTGATTGATGAAGGTGGACTAAAGCCTTAACCCCCTTACCGGGCGTGCAAGAGTTGAGGGTGCTCGTCGAGATCGAGAGATCTGCGAGACCTCCAGATTGGTTCGGCAGTGGTTAAAACACTTCAGTCACTCCAATTGGACTGGGGACACAGTTTACCCAGGTTTGTAGGCCACCGCGCGAGTGTACACGCTTACTCCTTACTTCTTTAGTGTTTTTGCTGTGTATAGAGAGAGCTTCATGCTTACAAAAGATGCAGAGTGAGTCCAAGTTGATTCTTCATCGGATCCTCCCTCCGTCCTTCAGACGGTCTACCATTTTTCTTATATAACTGGGAGGCGTTCTCTCCCTCCTTCGTCTTGTGCGACCGGCCCGGCGTATGGGCTGACATCCTCCGTAAGTTGGCCCACGCGGGGGCCGGACCATGACGCAACGGCGTGGGGGTAGTAGGGAGCAGCCTCCCGAGTCGCCGGTAGCCTTACCCCGGGCAGTACCTGGGCTTCTTTGTCGGTTGAAGGAGCAGGAGCAGGGGCCGCTGTCCTTGGCCACTACCTAAGTTAAAAACAGCCCAACTTGCCACGTCCCATACGATTCGTGGGCAGGCCCCGATCGTGCGAGAAGATATGAAAGGTCACAACTATGCCGTCATCATTGTTCCTCCAGTACAGATCACTGTGGCCCGC
Organism: Thinopyrum elongatum; assembly: GCA_011799875.1. Taxonomy (NCBI): domain Eukaryota; kingdom Viridiplantae; phylum Streptophyta; class Magnoliopsida; order Poales; family Poaceae; genus Thinopyrum; species Thinopyrum elongatum. The sequence continues at coordinate 728,244,931 of CM022298.1, read as the reverse complement.
GGTTAAAGCCGGCCAATAAAGACATTCGGCCACACTGGGAAAGGCTCATGTGGGGAGGGGGAGGGAGCCAAGGCCTCAGGGGGAGGGTGGAAGTATCAGGGGTGCCGGGGGGCCCGGCGCCCGAGGACTCCGAGCACTGGATCCCCCCCGCAACGTTCCGTGCCGTGGGTGGTCGGCTGACCGCCCGCCTCGGGGATACGGGAATGATCCGTCTCGCCAATCCGACTGTTGGTACACCGTCGGTTTGGCCATGAACCAGGGTCATTTCGGTCCTATCATGTCGGCGTTTGTTCCCAGGTATTATTAATAGCCGCCCCCCCTCCACATAAAGTTGGTGGCTGCTCATAGTTATTTTAGCAGCTTCTGTCATTTTAGAGCAAAACCCACCTCCGAAGCCTAGGTGGAGAGAGATTCCTGCGAGGAAAACCCCAAACACCCAGAGACCAAAGTGATTGAGCATCACTGAAGTATTCTTGTTCTAAGTGAAACCGATGACTTGTTACCTTGAAGACTGTGATCTTCCAGGACGGTTAGGCGTCACGTTCTGAGAATCCAGAGTCAGTGTGGATCGCTGGGTGAACGAGTTTGTGAAGGTTTCGGATTGTATACCTTGAAGACTACCAGAGTGACTGGGCGTGGTCTAAGTGATCTTAGCTCAGGTGAAGAGGTGAAGGCAATAGTCTTCTTGAGTTAAATGGCGCCTCTCCAACCAGACGTATCGTTGTCACACACAACTGAACTGGTCAAACAAATTCTTGTCTTCACTAAGCAACTGGTCTATCCTTCACTACTTATTTCTGTTTTGATGTGAAGACTTTGCTTGCTAATCTCTGTGTGACGGACATTGCTTGAAGACATGGCTATGATACTCTTTTATGTCTTAGTTTTGTAGTACTAGGTGTTTACTTGTATGTTCGCATTGTTTATACATTTGGGGTGCTACCTATTGTCCGCCATGGCTCTCTGATCTTTTGTCATTAGCTTCTCATTGAGTGGCATGCTTAGTGTATCTTTATTCTGTGTTAGCTTCCGCTTTTTTCTCGAAAGACATTGCTTGTTTCGAAGACTTTCGTAGAAATCTCCCATTCACCCCCCTCTGGTCGAAATAGCACTTCACTAGGGCTTGTGGTCAACACAAGTAGACGATAATGGCGAGCCTAATTAGTCAAGGAGGAATACCGTGTCGCACTTCGGCAAACGCCATGGTGTAATCCGTTCGAGAGTCTTGCGCAACGACTACTAAACATACGGGATTCCGACAAGGAGAAGTGCGAAATTCTCCTCCTGAGAAAATGCCACACAAGAGTCAACGTTTCCTGAGGAGTACGTTCAACCTAGATGCGGAAAGAATCTGGTAAACAAACCACCAACGCAATAACATACTTTTCCAAGCATTTTGGAAAGTCAGGGGCCAAAAAACAGTTAATCACAGAGATTTTCTTCGCGATCCATGCGGGAATGGCCTACGATTCTGAAACCGGAGTGAACATTTTCAAGTCTTGACACATGCCTTAATTAAGGGTGGCCCACACGCGTTTACGAACAGCAACGCCAACGGGACTGACGATGCTGGGGTTTTACTCTTTTATATATAGTATTGAGTTAATTACATTCTCGTTGAGGTTAATTAACATCCCACTTGAGACTGACCTATCTTAGTTTTATTGAAGGCAGGCGGAAAAAAAACGCTTGGCCCAGGCCCTGGTGCGGAAAAAAAACTGCCTCGACCATGGCAGTGGAAAGCGTTGCCCGACCACGGCAGCGGAATAACGCTTCCATGCGGCGACGACAGGGTTTTTTTGCCTGGCTTCAAATGACATTAATGACGTGTGGAGAAGGGCACGCCACAGACCATTCATCTACATTGCGTTTCGTGGAATATTCGCGACGCCAGCCTGTCCTTGGGACACTTGATGGCGTGCAATCATGCCAACACCATCAGTATTGCATTAGCGATGGCCGGCAATCCAACGCAAACCAATTAATTTTAACCAGTGGCGCCCATATTGATGACGTCGGGTGGTCAATGCCACCCAAGCGCTGTTTTTTACACCGCACCGATAGGCTTTTATGCAATAGTGGGCCAATTTATTGAGGAAAAACTGGGATAAGACAATCATCCAATGGACCGAAAATGATCGTGACCGAGGATTCTCACTGGATGAAATGGTGTGGGACCGTGAGGGGGCTATATGACGAGGGTCGGGTACCATTCCCATTCCAATTATGCTTGGTTCTCCTCCTCCTCTTAAGCATTACGCGTGGTTGGCCTGGATCGGCCCGGGACAATTAGTTAGTAACCAACCAAATGGGGATGCTTGCTTTGATTTTGCTCAGGTCACCTACATGCTCCGGAGGCCGTATTGTCGGCGATATGTCTTCTTCCGAGTGCTTTTCATCCTCCTCTTCTTCAATTCCATTTTTATCCCCCACCTTCACGGTCTGAGCGCATGGCACACTATTTTTGCCTTCTCTCGCAGATTGCGGCTAAATAAGATGGTGTATTTATTAAGGGACCCCTGGAGGATTCATCGAGGTAGTAAACTACCATCTGTTGTGCTAAGGACTGTCATTCTTTCATTTGGTTCATACTGCTGTCGAGAAAACGCGATGCTAACATTGGGTCTTCCACCACCTTATAATATCATTCATTCAGCCTACTGGTTGATACATGTGCTTCACAAAGGCACACATACTCCCAGATGGCATACTAAGTAATGTGATTCTTTCATTGTTCACCCGGCTGATTGAACATATGCTGTTCAGCAAAGGCCATAAGATATTATATCAAGTGATTGTACATTCTCACAAGGATTTGAGTCACGGTCGAGGCCGATCGTCGGGGGGGTACCGACTCATAGATAGTCTTGGAAGTCTAGACTACTGTAAATGTCGAGTCAGCAGCCTACAAAAGATAAAAGAAATCAGCAGCCTCAAAAGAGAAAAGAAATCAGATGTGCACTAATCAAACACTCCAGCAATTTGCACTATCAACGAACTAGTCGAGTCGAACAAGCTAGTCGACAGTAGGTTGAGACTCAATAGACTAGTCGCGCAAACAGTCTAGACTAGTAGGTCGGACTATTAATCCATGAGTCTCACTGAATCTGGATGCCAACAATTTTAATCTACTTACACACTCCACTGTTGACAGGTCCGACAAGGCAAGGGATTGTAGTGGTGTGTGCACAGAAGTGAACATTACACCGCAGCCCATGGTGGGGATCGTACACGATGGAAGCCATGTTTTGTGCCATCTCTTTCATCGGTTGAGCATTGTCTCCTTGAACAACATTGAGGAGTTGCTATTGCCAGGGTCCAGAGGGTCTTATATACCCAAAACGAATGACTATGGCAAGAGAGAGGATGACCAAAAGTGGCCATGGCTTGTCGTTGTTGTTGACATCTGGTGAGTCCATGTGACTATCTTTTGAAAGACGTCCCTCAGATGGTGGATGATCCTCCCAATCCCATCCTTTTGATCTGCCTCGACTATGCTCAAGATCCGATATAAAACAGTCCATCGGCCTGCAGTGACCCCCTGAAGGTCCAGTAATTTGTCATGGGTGATAACCGTAATAAAAGCAGCGATTCTCTGCCTGGTAGGAACACATCCATTCCCCACGCTAGTCCATCTTCTTGTACATGTATTAGTAGCTTATTTGCTTGTGTCTGAGCTTATCCTAGGAACTTCAACTGTTGTTGGAGGAAAATCGTGTGCTAGTCATATTATAGGTGTGGGCTTGGACTAGATCCAGCATGATGCAGATGCATTGCCATGATAATCATTTGATGTTTCCATATCCATGGCAGTATGGGATGAATCACTAATGCTTTTTCTATGCAGCATGATTTCTACATGGCCTCCTTCTCCTTCTGACCCTGCAGTGCGTATGTGTGCTTGTATGGCAATTAAACATCGCGTTTTGTTGCAGGAGAATCTGAGAAAGAAGGCAAAGATTCAAGTAGCAATGGTCAGGTTCCTGCAGCTCAGTCCTCACCACCAGAGGGATGATGAAGAATCAAAATAGGCTGATGGTCCATCTCCAGGGGGGAATTTGTTTTTGTTGGGGAGCACCAGGTGGACAATCTGCCAAGTTTCTCATCCGAAGTTCAAGTTTCTCTGTGATTTGCCAAGATGTGATTTGCCACACGTGACCACTCTGTCCAAACCCCGGACTAACGCAATGGAAAAAGGTAATGTTGGATTTGATGAGCTGAAATCATTTGTGTTTGGTCATGTGCTCTGAGATGAGGACCTGCACGTGCAGGCGGTGTGCTGTCGCTGCTAGTTCTCCCACGTAGAGCTGCAGCCAGCAAACAATGGCAGCTCCCAATCTGTTGTTCAAAATCCGACCCTGTTTTGTTATGCTTCTGCTCCGTCCAGGGTTCCTCCTCAGCAGGAGACGGAGGCTCCTCATGTCCAGCAGATATCCCCAATTCCAGAGGTCCAGCAGACAGGTACTCATCTAGTAAATTCTTCTGTCAATGCTCAAAAAAAAAGGGAAAAAAAAAAAAAGACTTTAGTCTTCAGCACTGGGATGTTCTAGGAAAACCAGTGTATCCGGCATGGTCTATGTTGGGTTGGTCCTAATAGCAATTGATATTGTGTTATTTCAGCCGAGGTACAGTCAGGTGTTCGGGTACCCTGCGTAATGAGAAGACCTCGTGCTAATGACTGAGGGGTGAGAAGGCGACACAGCTGCTGGAGATGGGAGCACGAGCTCAGGAGGAACTTCAGGGACACAAGGATGCTTTGGGTTCGGTATCCAAGGACCAGGAGCACATTGAATCTTGGGCTCTTGGCATGAAGTAAGTTGATCTGATGCCTGGTACTTTTTGTATCATTGGGCGCAAATTGACCATGGGCAGGCTGAAATTCCACCATGTTGGGGTGTGGCATTGTAGTACTCAGTCGCTTCATTGCCAAATCGTCGTCATGTTGGTTCTCAATGGTTCAATGGACAATGTACATATTTGTATTAGCAGAGGAAATTGTATGGCAAGTTTTGGTCATAAGTTTTGACACGTTTAATATTTGACAATCGTTTTGGATCCAGGGGATAACTAATCGCTTTAGCTTAAAATGCCATATCACCGCCGCAGGTGCAAGGCCCGTGTTTGGTATCCACCAGAGGGTCACCCAGGGAGGGAGGCCATGAAGTTGTATCTAATCTGCTATGCTCAATTGTGTTTTTGAACAGCTCCAGTTTGCTTGTGGGACGGATGGGATTCAAGCAGGTGCATTCCTGTTTCTGTGGGGAAGTGTCGCTCCTGACGTTGTGGCGGGACACCGCGGCAGTGCAACCCACTACCCAAGGCGGGAGTCACATCGGCGATGTCTTTGCAGCTCAAATTCATACCCTGTGGCATTCCCCGAACATGGATCTAGCTGTAATTTATTTTATTTTGAATTTTTTATTACTTGGATTGGATTGAGATGGGAGGTGGATGGGTGGAGGGAAGGGTCACGTTCCCATTCCCTTTCAGGCCTCAGGGAATTGAGTGTGTTGGCGTGGGAGTGGAGCCGTGATTGGGTGGCGGGGAAAGGGTTCATCGTCCCATTCCCTTTCAGGCCTCAGTTGTTCTCAACACGAAGACGGTCACTGTGTATCTCTGGAGTCGAGCCGATACGCAAAAGGACACGGTCGCCGGCCGGAGGAGTCTTGCTGGAATGCGCGGCGATTCGCCAAAGACAGCCAGCGAGAGCTTTTGAGACCTTGAAACCCACCGCACAACGGGAGGGACCCCATCAGGGAGTGCGGCGGCTATGGGTCTGCCCCATAGGTCGGTTCAACGCCCCTAGAGCCTCGTGATCCGCAAGCTTCCAAACGGAAGAACAGCGAGAATGAGGAAGCAAAAAAACGATGGAAGATAAACATAGTGAAAAGCAGTAGATTGGTTTTTGCGATTTGTGTTGTTGTTTTCAATCGGCCGTCATCCCCTTTAGTATATAAGAGGCGGCGGGACTTTCCGTTGCAAGGAAAGGTTGGGGATCCACGTGCAAAAACCCTAGTTGGCGGCCAACCCGGCAAGCAACTTGCCAAAACTGTCGGATTAAAAAAGCTTGGCTGCACCTTGAGGGTCACTTTGGGCAGTAACGATTTCTGATTGTGATGAAAATGAGCCCAAAAAACAATTTAACCGTTTAACGGAGACAACAACTTGCATGTTGAACGTTTACGATTCGAGACCATCTTCAGAGCCGAATCGCTCGGCAAAACAGGCAATCTGTGGCGCTACCCATCAAGACCTCAGCTATATGGGCTGTGCTGATTGGGACGCGCCACTTTTTGCCTCGATGGTAGGGCCCCACTGCCGAAGGCTCTAACTTTTGCATACGATCTGGATTTAAGCGATTTTTATATCAGAATCATCCGTTTCGACGAGACGAGGACAATCCGTGTAGAACCTTTTTTAATCTGAGGCCGTTCTGGGGAGCGTAATTGGCCGAACAATATTGAATACAAAATCTTAGTAATCGAGCACAGTGCAGCCCGTTGAGATGAGCTCAGATGGTGATGACCCCAAACAGCAAAGTTCTCATTTGGACCATACGAACTTTTAATGTTGAACATTTTTCTATCAAGGCCTTGTAATTAGGCTTTGGATCATGTCAACATCTGGTGTCAAACAGAGGGAAATTGACTCGTTTTGTCATCGTTTTCCTCTGTTTTGAGGGGGAAAGGAACTGAGTGCCCTTGGTTGAGGGGGAACAGATGAGAAAAACTTGAGCACAGTCTCTATTTCCTCTGTTCTGGAGCTTCTTCACGTGCGCCTCTTCGTCAGTTAACACTTGCGTCAGGTAACCCTCGGTCGCTGCATTAACGAGATGCTTCATATCCTCTTTCCTTCTTCTTTTTTGGACACTAGTACGTTACAACAATTTAGTCAGCGATCCCAGGACGCCATGGTGTGCAGTGGAGTGGGTGAGTACAAAATTTAGGGAATGGAATGGGGATCTTGTCTGTTGACATCGTCCTGGGACAGACAAATTATCAAAGAGATGGGGGGGACTTGTAGACTAGCAAGTAAGTCGCACCCACTAATTAACAGCGCCGACATTCAGGAATATTACAAAATACTCCCTCTGTCACAAAATATAAGAACGTTTTAACACTACACTAGTGTAAAAAGACGTTCTTATATTATGGGATGGAGGAAGTATCACTACCAGAAAAACAGGCGATGCCGAGGGCCCCCGTCGCATAGATAGGTGTGTATATCCCGAGGCCCACCTCAAGCCGTCGGCGTAGAATAAGCCGTCGGCTATAATCCTTAGGCTTAGGCTCGGTCGTCGGCATCGCCAAGGAAATTGCTACGGCGGGCCGTCGGCATACCATGTGAGGCCGGCTACCGGGCGGCGCGACGGCGGATTTTTGGACGGCGTGACGACTACGCCGGACGGCTAACGCGTGGCCGTCGTCATAGCTATGCCGACGGGCAAGGACGGCGGCATAGGTATGGCGTACGTCATCGATCCGCGTTCGTCGCCACTCATCGATCCGAGCGGCTCGCCGGTCCTTGGGGTGGCATATCATGCGACGCCTTGCGTCGGCATAGGCCGGCCCCTGGCCCATGCCACGCCATCGATCCGCGCCACTATGCCACGTCATCGATCCATGGCTCTTCTACCGTTCGTTGGCCGTATCTATGCCGACGGGCATTGCCGTAGGCATAGATTTCTAATTAATATTTTTAATATTTTATTTATTTCTCTTTTCTTGTATTTTTTTTCCAAAACGTAATTTGAAACTAACTGTGCCTTATGTTTCTACAGAAAAACATATCTCGATTTAGATTATAGACGATTGTGCCCCCCCCCACACGGGCCTTGCTTCTGTTCGTTATGTCACGGACGAGGGGAGACGGACGGGGTAACCCGGGGGGTAGGTAGAATGCCACAGGTGGGCGATGGGCCCGCCTACGTTGTGGAAGCGTCTCCAAGGTGAAGGCGCAGGCACCCGGCATGCGGCTCCGGGGTGTGCACCCACTCAGGGGTCGCTGCCGCCGGGTCCCAAAGGGGGAACGGCCACGTCGGGCCGACACGGAGGGAATCTTGGGGGCGAGGGGATTGGGCCGGGACGGTGTTGGGAGGTGTGCTATGGGCCTGGGGCATGACAACACGTGACAAGGTTCAACGGTCAAACCCCGTCCTGCGAAGTCAAAAGGGCTAGATCCGGCGGGTCGTTTGTGTCAGGTAGACGGGACGGGGTTACCTGGGGGGGGGTGGTAGCAATGCGCCAGGTGTGCGGGTGTGTTGTGTGGCCCTCTAGCGCTTGTGGAAGGTGTGGCAGGGCACAGGCACCCGGCCACGCGGCTCCGGGTGTTTACCCCCATCACGGGCGTCGCTTATGCGCGGTCACGAAGGGGGAAACGGCCACCGTCGGGCCAACAACGGGGGGACTCTTTAGGGTGAGTGGGGGCCGGGAACGGTGTTGGGAGGTTGTAGCTATGGGCTGGGCTATGACAAAACCACGTGAAAAGGTTCCACGGTCAAAACCCCGTCATGCAAAAGTCAAAGGGTAGATCCGGCGGTGTCGGTGTAAGGGTTAGAAGGCGACGGCTTTTTGGTTCTTCGGGTCGGGTATTTACATGGGGGGTGGGCGGGGTGTGGTAGCATGCTGCCAGCTGTTGCGGTGGGCCCCCTCCTCGCTTGTGGAAGCGTGGGTGGCAGGCGCAGGCACCCGGCACGCTGCCCGGGGTGTGCCCCCCTCAAGGGAGAGTAGTCGCTGCCGCCGTGTCTCCGGAGGGTCGGAAAGGAAACAGCCACTCGGGCCGACACGGAGGAATTGGGAGGGGTTGGGCCGGGAGGTGTTGGGAGGTTGTGTATAAGTAGGGCTGGGCTATGACAACACGTGAAAATGTCCACAGCCAAACCCCGTCCGGAGCGAAAGTCAAAGGGCTAGATCCGGCGGGTCGTTCTATGTTAGGGTTAGACGGGGACGGGGTGGTAACTGGGGGGGGGGGGGTTGGGTAGCCAATGCCGCAAGGTTTGCAGGTGGGCCCTCCTACGCTTGTGGAAGCGTTTGTGGCAGGAGTTGCAGGCAACGGACACGCGGATACGGGTCTGTACCCACCTCACGGGCGTCGGCTGCCTCCGGTCACGAAGGGGGGGAAACGGCCACGTCGGAGCCAAAAAACCGGAGGGAATTTAGGGTGGGTTGGGCCAGGCCGGTGTAGGGAGGTGGAGCTATGGGCTGGGGCTTTTATGACAACAGTGAAAAGTCACGGTTCAAACCCCGTCATGCGAAAGTCAAAGGGGCTAAGATACGGCGGTCGTATGTGTTAGGTTAGACGGGACGGGGGTGGTTAACCTGGAGTGGGGTAGAAATGAAGGAAAGTGGGGCGGTGGGCCTCTCCGCTGTGGAAGCGTTCGGTGGCAGGGGCCGGCAGGCACCCGGCACGCGGCTCGAGGGTGTGCCCCCCCACACGGGCGTAGCTTGCCGAAGTGTCCCGGAGGGGGGGGAAACGGCCAAGTCGGGCCGACACGGACGGGATCTTGGGGATGGTGGGCCGGACGGTGTTGGGATTGTGTACGCTATGTGTGGGATATGACAAACACGTGAAAAGGTCAACCGGCCAAACCCGTCGGCGAAAGTCAAAGGGCTCGATCGGCGGGCGTGTGTTGTCAAGGTTAGACGGGACGGGGTTACCTGTGGGTTAAGCCAATGCCGGGCAGGTGTTTTGTGGTGGCTTCCTAGGGCTGTGGAAGCGTGGGGTGGCAGGCGCAGGCACCCGGCAGCGGTCGGGGGTGTGCCCCCCCTCACGGGCCGTTCGCTACCGCCGTTGTCCCGAAGGGGGGAACGGCCACGTTGGGCCAACACGGAGGGAATCTTAGGGGTGGGTTGGGGCCGGGAAGGTTGTTGGGAGGTGTCGCATGGGCTGGGCTATGACAACCACGTGAAAAGGTCCACGGCAAACCCCGTCTGTTGAAAGTCAAGGGGCTAGATCCCGGTCGTCTGTGCAGGGTAGACGGGAAACGGTGGGGGGGTACCTGGGGGGGGTTAGCAATTGCCGCCAGTGTTGCGGTGGGACTCCTACGTTGTGAGCTGGTGGGCAGGCGCAAGCACCCGGCCGGGGCTCGGGGGCGGTGGCCCTCCTCACGGGCGTGCTTGCCGCCGTGTCCCGGAGAGGGGGAAACGGCCCCGTCGGCCGAAGGAGGGAATCTTGGGATGGGTATGGTATGGGCCCGGGACGGTTGGGAGGTGTATAGTTATGGGCTGTGCTATGGACAACCACGTTGAAAAAAGGTCCCCCGGTCAAACCCCGTCCTACGAAAGTCAAGGGAGAGATTCCAGCGGTCGTCTGTGTAAGGGTTTAGACGGGACGGGGGTACCTGGGGGGGGGTTTTGTGGTAGCATATGCCGACAGCTGTTGCGGTGGGCCTCAACAATTGTGAAGACGTTGGCCAGGTCGGGGTACGGTGGCAGGGCGGCGGCACCCGAAACGTGGCTCCGGGGTTGTTGCCCGCCTCAAGGGCAGTTGCTGCCACCCTGTCCGGAGGGGGGGTGAAACGAACCACGGGCGGGCGACACGGAGGGAATCTGGGATCTCGTTGATATATACCGCAATGCACCGCATTACCGGGCATGGTTCAAATCCTCGTTACACACGGCGGTACAGGATGCCAGTCATAGGGCATGCATGTGTATCTTCTGCACCTCCAATCCTAGCGGGCTACGACGTCTTTGCTGCGTACGTACTTGTCGCGGAAATTCGTGATCCTTTGGAAGCTGCTTCTTCAATATTTTCAGTAAAGCTTCTCAAATCCTTGTCAGGCACAGCATTTCGCTGCCTTCCAGCTGCAGCAATTCCAGTACGGTTACCGAGCATTTGTGTTTGCCATCTTCGCAATTGGGGGACAACACTTTTGTGGTGATCCTCTAACATTTGCGATCGAATTTCAGCTTTCCTTTTCATTTCGCACTGTATCCTTGCATCAACAAGGACCCGGCGGAGATATCATCGGGCACATGTTCTGGGTTCCTCTTGATCTTCAGCTTCCCCTCGTTGCAGCATCACCGTTTCAGGGGAACATATTGTCAATCGTGCCTCTTTCTGCGATGTCTTCCATCATAACCCCTATCTCCGTGCTGATCAACAACATTATAGGTGGCATGAAAAACCTCTCAAGAGGTGGGTTGAAGGATTTCCGGGTCAGCGTAGTAAAGACGTCGTAATTCCCTACATATAGGGCATGGACAACACATAAAACCATTTGCTTGTTTGCCTCACCACTTCAGAGAGAAAATTATGCACGCCCTTAATTGTACTCGGAGGTGCGTCTGTACCGTACATCCATTATCGGTCATCCTGCGTGCAGTTTATATATAATTAAGGGTGTAAAAAACCATTACAAAAACATCATGAAAGATAAGTGACCAATTAATAGGAAGTCTCATCACATTAAACCAAAGTAGATACATAGTTCTCATTGAACAAATATAGCTCTCCAGAGCATCTAATTAAACCATAATTGAAACTATGTAAAAACATTCAATGCAACAACCAAAGCGATCATAATCGCAACCCATGATCACAAGTGATCCAAAGGCAAAATGATACCAAGCCCGGTATGAATGACAATTTTTCTATACTTTCTAATCTTGAGCGCATGGCATCCATCTTGATCTTGTGATCATCGACGACAGCCGCAAAAACATTGCCAACTCCAATATATTCTCCTCTCAATTTTTTCAATTTTTCCTTCAAGTAATGGTTTCTTCTTTACAACTAAATGTTAACCTCTCGACAATAGGGTCGGTTGGAATTTCCGGTTCACATTACCTCCTAGATAAAAAAATCTATGTCAAGGTGTCGGCATAATTGTCCTAAACAATAAATGAACCAAATAGTTATTAAAAGATAATATTACCACATCCGAATCATAGACAGGACAAGGGCCGCGGGGGCGGATACCAAACCATCGCACTATATAATAACAAACAATAATAAAAGTAAGAAAATTAACAAGTGAATATATTAAATCATACAAGTAAGAATTTTTTTTGCTTTTAGAAAGAGATAGAACAAGAGGCTCACCACGGTTATTGCCGCGACGAGATCGGCGCGGGTATCGACGGCGGTGAGGAAGGGGACGGGACGGGACGGGCCGTAAACCTAGACAAATCTGAGGAAAATGGAGCTTGAAGGTCGAGCTTCGAGAGGAGAAAGCTTAACTAGTGTGGCTCGGGCATTTCATCAAACAACTCATGGGCATAGGGAGGTGAATAGCAGCACCACAAAGCTCTCCCCTCGAACGGCCGAAAAAAACAGAGAGTGTGAGTCTCTGCGCTTCGGAGATGGGGTAAAGGTAGCACCTAATTGGTCCCGAGTTCGTGCGTTTGGAACCGGGACTAAAGGCCAGCCCTTCTGTCCAGTTCAAGCCAGAACCGGGACCCCAGCGATGTGGGCCAGGCAGAGGCTCATTGGTCCCGAACGTTCGTGCCAGGAACCGGGACAAAATGGGTCAAGACAACCCGGGACCAAGCCAACGAAGGCCCCGGCCGGCCCCCTGTGGCGCCATTTAACAGGGACGTATGCACCCATGGGTCCCGAGTTCGTGAATGAACAGGGACTAATGGGCTGGGCGGCCCGAACCAAAAAGCCCTGTTTTATACTAGTGATACCCTGGTGATGTGAGATCCTTGGTGTTCGTGCCCCAAAATTTATTGGTAAACATTTCCTTCACATGATGCAAATTGTGTTAAAGATGTTGTTCACAGTACAACATCTGACGTACACCAAGTGGGGCTGTTACTAAAATCCATGAGAGCTATATCTCCGCTTGTAGAGAGATGGAAGTATGGTCTCACGTCGGCGCAGGGGACTAGCGGGGCGGCCCATTAAGTAGGATTCGCTACTGTAGGTTTGCTCTTGACCTCCGGTTGTTCTCTGGGTTTTAGTTCGTTGGTTCATTTTTCCCTTTTTTCTTTTTTTTCTTTATTAGACTGGAAAATTATGCCGAATCGTAAATAGATTGAGAATGTCAAGAGGTTGTAAAAACAAGACTTATGGCATTCTGGTTATTTTCTTTTAGGCTGTTTGCCTGAATTCTGTGTTTTACAATAGTTAAGTTTAGTCATTACGATGTTTGGGCGTAGCAAACTGCCTGTTCAATCATTCAAGTTCCATGCAATGCATGTTCCAGCCATAATATATATATCAGGGACACTATATAGGTGATTATAAGGGAAGAAAAAACAGTTGGAAACCAAGTGAAGGGAGCTAAATGTGAGACATTTACTGTTTCTAAATGTGGCACAATTCAGATTCAACTTCTTAGTTCTTATCTAATAAGAAGCCCTCGATTAAGGAAATTGGCATGTCATTGATATCCAGGGCGAATGTAGTCAGATTCACACTAAAAATAAAATTAAAGCAAACACAGTTAACTGAAAATGTCTGCAAATGAAAATGCAGGAGGTGATCGGGAATGACTATTGTGTCCACCTTTATCTAATGGTCCTGCATAATATCACAAATAATCCAAAGGTACCTCTAAATGGTGAAGCGCCTCCGAAAACAGTTTGGGCCTGTAAAGTTAGAGAAAAGTCAGTTATCAACTCCGTGTCACAATTGACAGGGAAAGTTTTTGTGGTGGCCATGCACTTTTGGGAGACGGAGATTAGGCCCTGTTATTACTGCGCGAACGCTCTCTCAGACAGGTTGGGACAAAGTAAAAAAATATATATTGCAAGTTTAATTTTTTCAGGTGTACGGCGTTGGGTGAACACAAGATGTATATATGCAAGAAAAAGACATATGCTTAAGTACTTAATTTGTATACCGCGGATATCCACCTGTGTGCGATTGGTGATACAGGGCATGTATAAGTCCAGGTTCAGCCAAAACGCAGTACAGCGAGGGCAATATCTCTACCATATCATCTGGATTACAATCTTAACTAAAATTTGTGTGGACTATCATTTTTTGCTCTGGTCTTGGAGTCGGTAGGCAGTGAATTGAGCCCACAGCATTAGTTTGCTTACACTTAGGTTCACATGCTATAAACTGATCTCTAGGCGAGAACAGATCAAAGTGGACCAAATTTAGCCTTTTCTGCTCCAGTGTCTGAACACTTAACCATAGACCTTGTGATACCATTGTCAGGTAGGTGGTTAACAGCTGGTATAAAACTTAAACACAGTCTTAGCAATAGCGGTAAAATAATCCCTCCATAACCATGGCGTACCTGTGATAAGTAAAGCAGGGAATAGTCATCAAACGACCCTATGCACCTGCATCAGGTTGAACGGACGACAAACCATGAAAATTCACAAGTGCTGGGTTTAGCCACGACATTCATCGACCCTGCTTCTAACCATCTAAACTGTCAGAAAAGTATTACGGGTTTCTAGATCGCCACGCAGAAGGGGTCTAAAGATGGTGGTACTAATACACAGTATTTTTTAAAGGGCAGTAGTCTTTTCATGGGGATCTGCTAATTCCAAGCTAGCAAGTTTGTGAGTTAGAAAAACCAAATCCATTGTTCCGGAATTTGCATCGTACACAGAATGTACCCAGGCCACGGACAATCAACTGAAACCGACCCAACAGGTGATGGAAACAAAGACTCCAAAGCAGGGCAGAGCAGGACGAGAAGGAACAACCAAGGAAAAAAAAAAAACGAAACGGAATCAATCAGGGCACAAGCATTTCATCGAACAGTTAGGGCAGCAGAAAAGTGGGGCTAATTTCTCACCTCAATGCCGAAGGCAAGATCGACGCAGACCTACCCCGAGCGAGAAAAGAAACAGGCACAAAACACAAAAAACCTGCGAGGACAGAAATCTAAGGAGTAGAAGTGATCACGGCCCGATATCAAGCATGGCAAACGCCACAAGGGTGAAGGGCCAGCTGATGAACATAGCATACTAAAATAAGCATTTTAGGAATAGCAGGATAAGGTATATCAAGAGTAGGCACGAAATCAGGCGATGCATTCAGAATAGGAGCTATCAGATGAAGCAAACAACAGGAAGCATTCGTAATGCAAGCATAAGAGAGAAAGAATGGGCGATATCTGATGATCAAGGGGTTGGGCTTGCATGGAAGCTAAGATGAAGGGTCTGGTCAGTCGAATGACGTAGTCGTACTCAGCGATGTCGCGCGGCAGTAGTCTAGGGGTCTATCGAAGGAGAGAAAGAGGGGAAAGAAACAATAAATACAATGCAAACAGATAGCAACACAATGCAGGGCATGGCAATATGCAGTGTAGGTTGACCTAACGCGTATTACGCGATACAGGTGAAGGGGGGAAAAACATCCGGGAATGTTTTCCCGAAAAGTTTGCGTTGTTGGTCAGATGAAATGGAGGGGACGGTTCCAGGTCGCTCTTTTATGATAGAGGCACGTGGACAGATGAACGGAGAGAGGGCACATCGGCAATAGTCATATTTTGTGCTCGTTTTTCATATATAAAATATTTTCATCCGAGTTAAGGAATATTTTATATTAAATTTTCAAAGTTTTAATTCCCCCAAATTTCTGAATAACAGTGTAATTTAATTCTAAAAATCATTTTATTGCTGTCATCATGACGTCAGTGGTCAACACTGACCATTACACCGGTCAAACTGACAGGCGGAGGTCCCCGTCTGTGCATTGACAAGGTTAATTAAACAGAATCTAATTAGTTCATTAGGTGGTTAGTTTCAATAAAGTTTAATTAGTAAGTAACCAGATTAATTAAGTTAATTAATCACTAATTAATTTATTATTATTTATTTTATTCTTTTTTCTTTTCTTTCTTTTTCTTTCTTTTGTTTTTGCTTAAGGAGCTGAGGCCCCACTGGCAGTGGCCCAGCCGACGTGTCCGTGGCTTGTGTCCGCGACCGGGCGCGGCGAGGCGAGGCGGAGCGCAGCCGAGGCGGGCGGCCGAACGGACGGCGGCGCGGCGGCAAGGCGAGGCCCAGGGCAGCGAAGGCCGGCGCGGGACGGTGCGAGCGGAAAACAGCCAAGCGCAGGCGAGAGCGGAAGGGTGAGCGACCTCTGAGGAAGGAGGAGACGGCGCGGCGGATGAGGGACGGTCGAAAAGCGAAGAGCGGCTGAGCTAGGGCGAAGGACGCAGGGAGTGAGAGGGGAGAGAGGATTTGAGGGCGTGCGCGAGCGGGAGCCGCGGACGGACGATGTGCGTGAGGGCGGGGCGCGGGCGCACGCCGGCGGCGACAGAGAGAGGAAGGGGGGAGAGGGTTGGTTCCTCAACCCCGTTGCAGGGGTTCGCCGGCGGAGGTGCGATGGAGGCCGGCCGTAGGAGAGGCGGGGATGCGACGGCGGCGGGAGGCAGGAGTCGGAGGGGGAAGAGACGGCCCGAACGGCGTCGGGCCGCGCGGATGGCGCGGCGCGGAGGAGGAAGAGTGGGGGTGGGGGGTAGGGTTAGGGTTCGGGGGGTTGGGGAGGCGAGGCCATATAGACCAGGGCAGAGGCTGGGCCGGCTGGTGGCCAGCTAGGCGAGGCCCAGTAGGGGGGGGGGGCTTTTTGTACTTTCGTTTTGCTTGGCCTTTTCCTTTTATCTTTATTAGGTACTGCTTGCTTTTCTTTTGAACCAAATGACTTTAGTAAAATATGAGGCCTTTGAGACTTGTCCAATTAAAGACTAGGCAATTTTTAGGCACTGGCAGAAAAGGTTGGAGTCCAAATATTTTCATTGAAATCTATTTAAATAGAAATGGATTGAAAGGGTGGTTTGCGTACTGTGTCATGATGTTAGAGTCATTGTAAATATCCTTATGTTGAGTTATTATAATTGCCTTTGGTATTATTTGCAAATATTATGGACATTTTGTTTCAAATTGGAACACTTTATTTTCATTTATATTTGAATTTCAAATTTAAATTGAATTTGGGAAATGAGATATGATTGCAAATGATGATCAAGCACTATGAATCATGGTGACTTGGATATCAATAAGGGTGATCACTTGCTTACTACATGGGGTGTTACAGAAGACCCCCAAAGCAAGGAATTGAGGAGGCAAAGGAAGGAAGAGGATGGGAGAAAGACCAAAACCTCAACGAAATTGAACGGAGCAGAGGAACAGCAAACCCATCGCCCCGAGATAGAACGAAACACCGGCAACTGAGAGGAGCAAAGAACTGGCGTGACCTGCCGGCCGTCGCAGCTCGGATGCAGACCGAAGCTCGTCGCGCCCAAGGCCGCCACCCTCGAGGCTGGCCCAGAACCGACGCATCCAGAGCGGGAGGAAACACTGCTACACACCGAGTGCGTCGGCCTCCTCACCGCTGGTGAGGACCCCGACACCGGCCCTTTAAAACTCCACGGAGCAGGACCCTGACCCAATTTGTGCGCCATCCAATGCACACCATAAAACGCACCGCAACGCCCCTGGACCGGCACGAATCAAAATCCAAATCAGATCAATGCCGACGAGATGTGTAGGGGGAACGCAGCAGAAAGAAAACAAAAACACTTTCCGACCTACGCACCAGGCCATGACCACTCTGGAGACTGATACAGGTTGATCTGTTTTCGTACCAACTCGTAGCGCGCGGGAAGTAGAGTCGATGAAGATTGGGCGGGTTGCAGATCTCCGAGCTAGGATTTTACAACCTCCCAGCCGCTGAGGATGTGTACTCCCTCATCAGCCCCTCGGAGCCTCCGGGGAGACGGTCGGACAGTCCTCGGACAGGTCACGGACAGCCCTTCGGGAGAGGACCTCGAAACTCGGACGGTACGCGGACAACCCTTCGGAGGACAATCGAAAACAGACCCTCGGGCAAAAAGGACGAAACACTATCGACCTCTCCACGGGTTGCACACTACAATGTCCTCTATCCGAAAGGGCTTCGCCGTCCAGAACTAATTCCCACGGGAACCCAGACCGCCTGTCGGCACTACGAACTATTTCGTGGGAGGGAGAAAGAAAAGAGAAGGCAGATCATGCATTGCCATGTTGGGAGAGAGTTGGTAGGTGGGGATGGAGAGTCCTCTCCACCTCCTTATATAGTGGGTGGGATGGGAAGGGTTGAGGGGGGGCTGAATGCAGCCCACAAAACAATGCAGCAACCAAACAAGGAAAACATGTTCCCACCAAACTGGAGAAAGCATGTTCCCTTGTCCATGAGTGTTCCCCAGGGGCCCCCACCTTCATCCCAACACTCTCCACCATTTTTGGAGGCCGCCCCCCCCCCATGGGGGCCCCCCAACACATTTGTCCAGCCATAAGGGTGCCCCCAAAGGGGAGGCGCCCCAAAAACAGCCCTCACACACGTGGGATCTTGTCCCTCACGCTGGGACAAGATGTTTTCCTGTGATATTACTTCTGAAAAAATTCCGGAATGGTCCTAGAAAAATTTCCGGACCCTCTAAAATATCTGGAAACGCTCCGGAACCATTGCGGTATGGTGGTTTAATTTTAAAACCATCCTTCGTTTAACCCGTGTAAACAATTCCGGCAGCTCCGAAACTTTTTTGTAGGTTTTTCTCCAGAAACAATTCCAGAAATTATCAGACCAATCTGGCAACCTCCAAAACATTCCCGGTGATCGGTTGCCGAACCATTTTTGGATAAATGGTTTATCCGAAACAACTTTTCGTTTTACCGAAACTTTTCCGGTGTTCTCTACGGAACTTTTCCGTTACTTGTCTATGAAAAACATATGCACAGGACTTTCTCTCGGAACTATTGTCTAGTATTCAGCAGATAGATGACCCTTAAGCGTGTGACCCTATCGGTTCGGTGAAGTATAGGACATGACCCGGAAACCCTTCGATCAATGGATCACATCGGAGAGCGATGGACACCCATAGTTGACCCCATATACCCAACGAAGAATATTCGAGCGACCCTCCAGTTGCAGTGTGCTAGTCCGTTGCTTAGCGATATGTTACAAATACCCGAGGTGAGGACATGTGGCATCCCCGTGATCAACACCTTGTCCACTCTATGCCAGTTACCTCATAACGGTATTGTTCTCTTTTCTCGTTCCCATGTTCCGGCATCCCCGTGATCAAATCACAAATGTCTGGCCAGATGATGATGGCGTTAACCATACACCGAGAGGGGACCAAAGATATCTCTCCATTGTCGGAGGAAGGAGCAAATCCAAACTTGGCTATCAAGTTTTTTTTTTGACTGGACAACTTTTCCATATGAACCCGTAATAAGCCGCAGTAATTAGGCACCCATTACGGATGACGTTTACAAACCCCAAAGTTCATGAAGACAAGTAGAAGAAAAACGTGATACTCTCATGGTTCTAAGGAATTATGCAAAACATTAAACTTCTCGTGTTATTAACCATTAACTTGTGAGCGAATGTATCTCATAGAATAACATCAAATCGGGTCCGATTCAACACAAATGTTCTTCTTAACATTGTGCTCAAAGTTGCTGGCATAGACATGCCCATGTTGGGAAAACAAATCATAATGAAACAATGAGCTAGTCTTAGAGGCACGAATAGGAATACATTTAACGTTTATTATTTCCAACACGTGCCATGGGTTTTTCCCAGAGACTATATGGATATAGGGCTCGGAACCATGGCAGGTTATAGCAGAAACATAAATATAATTATGAACAAGAGAGGAGATAATAAATTAACATTTATTATTGCCTTAGGGCATATCTCCTACAAGATGAACCAACAATCGCATAGGTAGGCAAGCGAACCGACCTCTAGCGACGAGGGGACGACATCGACGGGGCCCATCGCGACGGGGCGGACGATGCGAGACCGGTCCGGAAGGCCGGACAGCACCCGCGACCGCGACCGACTGGTCCCCGCCGACGAGGCTGACGGAGACCGATCGTCATCTCGTCCTCGCACTCCTTTCTCGGCTCCGCCGTGGTGATGTGAGGCGGAGCCAAGCGGAAGGGAGGTCCAATGTGAGCAACGAGGAAGCGAGAGGCAAAGGGGGGGGGGGGGGGGGACGAAAAAGAGCGAGGGCGCTGAGCCAGTGCATCCCTGACAAAACTCAGGCACCGACGGGCTGTGTAAGTTCAAAACGAACCGACCTGCTTCTATCCTAAGGGAAATGAATTGGGACCAGAACCACAGGCCAGTCGCAGCGACAGAACAAATAAAAGCCCGAGTTGAGTACTAGCGCCGAAGGGAGCCGGCGCACGCCGCGCCCGTGACGATTCCGTCTGTATTTTCCGGAAATAAGCCAAGAAACAATATGTATTACGCGCGAGAAAATAAAAGAAAAGGAGAAACACGAATTCTATTGATCATGATCTGTATAGACAAGCAACAATATAAATGAATTAACAAATTAAGTAAACGGATGCCTATTACTAGTTTTGTCGTAAGCAATATTTCCACTTTCGTAAGTAAAAAAAAATGTGATGGGCGTGGTAGCAATACGTTTTGGCTTCGTTCTCAGATTGTCTGTTGATCAACAATGAGATCGAAGGTATGTTTACCAATGTATAAGACCATATAGTAAGGAAAATTTATTTCTTGTATAGTTTGTGAATCTTTTTCAACGTTTTCTAATCCAATTCCAGCAGTCATCTTTGCATGACTTCGCAAACATGGTTATTTAGTAAAATTCAATTAAAATTTTTGTAGGTAATTTAAACCATTAATCGTCATGGTGTAAAAAATGGATAGTAATTGGCAAGGAGTGAGGTCTTCGGTGTAAAACTAGACGAGTAATTGTGACGGAGAACTTATTAAACCCAGCATCTATGAATGGCTAATATATAATAGAACGCTCAACCCAATGCGCTTTTTCAAAACTATGATATATGATAAGTGGTATATCAGACTTAGGGAAATTTTGGCGGCTGAGGAATAAGGTTTGGAAATAGTTTTTTGAGCAAACACTACCCTCTACCGATGATTCACTTGTCTTGTATTTTTTTTCTCTTTGAATCGGGGTCAAGAAAAAGAATAGGGAATAGAAGTGAAGAGGTTGGGTAGAGTGACAATTTTATTTTCATGTTGCCTCTTTGGGGGGGTTTGGCCCCAGCTTATAGAATATCGTGATGGAGCCTGTCCTAGAGGTGTTTCCGTGACGCATTGGTTTTGATAGCCTCGGTTTGAGTTGTCGCACAGAAGGAGAAGGCAAGGTAGACGACGGCAACAACATCGACATTTCTTGGGTGAGCTGAACGCAACGAGGAAGGAGTCTCAATTTTTATATTTTTTGGTATTTAGTCTGGATTACTGTTAAACATGAAGTGATAGTGCTGTGATTTAATATTGTCAGTATTCCAGTTTATTGGGGTGTATTGTCTGGGTTAACATTTCAGGTATTGTTTCGATCTATGGTTCGGCTGGGTTAATATTTCTGTTTATTCGGGTATGTTCCAGTCACTGGTTTCACTGTCCGGGGTCGAGGGAGGAGGAAAGTCTTCAGGTTTTTTGGTTTTTGGTTATTCTTCTGGATTCGTTCACGTGAATGCCATGTGTTGATTAAGTTTTTATTGTTCGAGTTTATCCGAGTTTAGGTTGAATACCAATTCGGGTACTTTTCAGTTACCGTTCAAGTGGGTTTTCAGGTTTATCAGTATTTTTCCGTTTTCATTTGTATGTTTCGTAATTTGCGGTCTTGCTGTTGGGGTTTATTTTTGGGCTATGTTTCGGTTTAAGCAGGGTTGGGTGTATTATATATTGTTCTGGAAGCGGATGATAGCATGGCCGCGGCCGAGGCCGGCCCTAGCAAGGAACGTCGCAGACATTAGAGCACGACGCTATCGATGACGCGGAAAAAAAAAGGGAGGGACGGACCAAAAGGCGTAGAGAGCCCCGCCATGCAACCAGGCGGGTCGAGGGGCTGATCAAACTAAGATGCCCATGGGGAGCCGTCCGATGCCACAGGATGGCCTCCACGCGTGGTGGCACAGCAGCCTAAGCTCAAGATGCGAGGTGGGGAGGAGGGGTGGTAGGAGGAGCGGCACTATGGCGGCGGATGGAGTTGTTGGGGTCATTGTTGGTCATGTTACCTGAGTGTCATGGTGTAAAATGGGACAGTTAATCTGCAAAAAATTATTTTCCATGAATTATGTTCCTGCAAATAATACTGTTCTGGTTACTTTTGTGCCTCGGCAGCACACATCATCGGAAAGAGCGAGAGACATCGAGGAGGCGCGGTCAGTAACACTGTGAAGAGAAATTACATGTAGAAAAACCTAAAATCTTTAGCCCCTTATATATAAGGATGTGAGGGTGGGTGGTGCTGGAGAGGGAAGAGGAGGGAGAGAAAAAAACTGGAGTGTAAAAATATTTCACTTTGTTTTAACCATGTTGATTTTTTTTCGCCGGGGGACGGTTCACACAAATGTACTGTTCCTTATGCGACACTGATTTCACGCATAGGGGCACTGTTGCTTTCTTATGTTGAGTGAGCCACGTACATATATAGTAAAAGTGGGAAAAAAAAGTCAAAAAAAAAAGGAAAATCGGATGCTTCCCGATTTTTTAGTATTATTCTTTATATTATTATTGCTTATGAGTTGCACCTTTCACTGCCAGGTTACTCTCTTTACCCAACGGGCGCAGACCGCACACCACTACCCAACGAGGGCAAAGCTGGCCGAACGCAACCCGCCTCACGCACCACAAGACGTGCAAACGCGGGCCTGAATGCAATCTGGGACCACCATCAAAGCAGAGACAGAGTATTGCAAGCGCGAGTAAAGCAGCCGGATTTCAGTTCTCAACCAATCAACCCAACATGCAGCCGGCACGCGCGAGCGATCGACGCGCTATGCCCAGAAAAGCAGGACCAGAAGCGCAGCGAACCCACGAGACCGACAGATGGGCCCGCCGCGGATGTGAAGCGGAGCGGCCGCGCTCTGGGCGACAAACGAGAAGCGTAAAAAAAAACGCCCGCCAACCCACGATCGATCGCCTTGGCCTTGTCACCCGGAGCAGGCACGCACACACGGTGTGGCTGCGAGGCGGACCCGCGCAACAAGGCTGGCCCAGTCGTTATCGGCTCTGGACAGATAAACACAGCATATAGAAAAAAACGAACGCCCAGATTTTCACCAGAGCGATGGAAGGTACAATAAACATGGACAGCGCGTGCTGCTGGCTGGATACATTCAGAACCGATGGCGCTCGTTATGCGAGAGCGTAGCTAGATTAGATGTCCATGGGATCGTTGTGATACTGCCTGCAGGTCTTGGTTGCAGCTGGCTGCAGACACGACTCGAGTACGTGCAATGGGCCTTACAATTTATACATGGACTCCGTGCCTATGAGTTAGTAGTCTTTGTTGAAAGTCCGATGACCGGCGCCAGACTCGGCCGGTCTCCCCGCAGCCGCACGATACGTCCCGTCACGAAGCCGTTTTGATCTATGCGTATCGTCTGCTCGCACCCCCCGCACACGTCGTCTCGCTCACGCAGCACGCCGCCTGCCACTCGTATGCTTCATCGCCCCCAACAGCTTGCCTGGCATCGCCGCCCCCAATGCTCTCACTACATTGCCCGTCTGTCGTGCCCCTTGGTCTCGAGTCTCCGACGATGGTCGTCCATGGCGATGTCATGGCCGGTCGACAGCATCGCGTGGACGTTGTAACACCCACTGATGCCGGTTCCAGCCAAAATCGTCGCCACACAAGAAGTCACCCCTGCCTGTCAGGGTGCGTCTGTAGCAGTCTCGCTGACGCCGTTCCCTCATCTGAACGCCAACCAAATATGAATCTACGCGGAGCAATGGTACCCAGCATTAAGACCACCACACTTCATTCCAGGTCATCCTCTCGTAGATCCGGATCCGTTCGCAGCACGTACCGTCTCTAGTCGGGTTCTAGGCATCAGAGCCACGTTCCAGATTTGGGCGTGGGCGGTCGGTTTGCTACTCCCGTCGGTCGTGGTTCACAATCGCCGCATTAGCTGTCACGTTCCAGATCATTGCCGCCATGGTTTCCATCATCTGGCCGCGGGCGGTGTGCCGAGGGTTGCAACATCGTTATACGTGTGGTCAACCGTCGAAAGGCATGCGGTTCCACTCATCTGCCGCCATGTTCCATCATCTGGCCGCCACGGTTCCAGTCATGCTGCCACATGGTTTCAGCACCCCCCGCCGTGCTGATCACAGCTAGGAGTGATCAGGGTTTCTTTTTCCAGCATCTGGATGGCATGGTTCGCAAGTCATCTGGCCATCGCATTGTTCCAGACATCTGGCCACGCGCCGCTGTTTAGCCACGTCCGCCTGGTGGACTTTCCTCTTCACACATCAGGTGCTTGTCGTGACCCCCCCATGGCGACTCCGGGGGCAAATAGTTTGCAGCACACACCCGGCACGGTCGACGTTGCGTGTTGCTGGCTGGGACGCGGGTATCAACGCGATGAGAGAGTCAGAGAGCAGTGTAATGGCTGGATCCATGTATTTAAAGAGGGAAGCAACAACGGCAAGCCACAGTGCTGCACGTGTTGCTGTCACTGCTGCAGAGCTTGCCGGTCCGGCGGGACGGCAGAGGGGAGCGGGGCCAATGGGGTACGTAGGATGGCCCACGACACTGTCGCAACACCCGACAAGCGCGGCAGCATAGGGTAATGGGAATGGGAAAAACGCGCACGCACGCATAGCGCAGACTTTGACATGCCAGCCCGTGGTCAACGAGGTGTTGAACATCTTCCACGGGACACGTTGGTCTGGTCAAAACCTCTCTGGGGAGTGCCGGCCTATCCTCCCAGTTTAGCCTAACTAGGGTCCTGGTTCATCCATAGGAGGCTGGGTGTGACTCGACGTGGTATCCAAAAGTTTATTGTCTGGCAGTAATATTTGGAAAATTATGGAGAACAATGGCTGAGTGCTAGGGCTGAATTTGGGCATGTGGAAATGATTTGGAAGTTACATATGGGCAAAAATTTCAGGGCCATTTCCACTAAATTGGAATGTACTTCTTTCACAAAGCTAACTTATGGCCCGAAACAAGATTAGATGGTTTTCTGATTTTGAACTGGAACGTATTAATATTTTTGAATCCTTCTGGTGTTAGATGATCCAAAGTATTTATAGAAATTATTTGTGAATTTTTGGAATGACAGAATATAGAGTTGCTTCCACAACCTAGTAGCAAAAGGTATTCCTTTAAAGGAAAAAGGATATACTTAATGGAATAAAATTATGGAATGAAGTGGGATAGAAATGGTCAGGACTTTGATGAGATTTTGGAAGCTGGGTTCGCACTTAGGGAAAGAAAGAAAAATAATAGTTCCCAAGTATTAAGTCACAAAAGAGCCATCCAAAAGCTCGTCTATATGGTATGGGGTACTTGGATCCTTGAGCGTAAGCCAGATTAAGATTCTGTAATCACACACAACGCGCCACGAGCCATTCTTTTTTGCCTGGACCATATAATAATAGGCGTATGTCAGGGGAGGGAAGGAAGGAGAGCAAGCGAGAGCACCAGACTTTGTGGGCTAGGCTCGCGAGCATGTCGAGTTTGAGCTCGAGCTTAGGGAGCGAGCGACCCAACCTGGGTTTTAAGGAAAAATTATGGCTGCTTATTTGAGCCACGCTTGGCTCAAATTTTCACGACCCTATCCCTCGTTTCCAACCCTGTTTAAGGGTTTTTCGATCTGATACCATGCGAGCTACTATAGACGCGGGTTGGGACTAACAACGTTGTCTTTCCGTGGACCCGACTCCAAATTGATCTAAGAAAACAGCGGGCTCCCAAGGCATGGCCGATGCCCACGTCGAGCGGTCACATGTATGTTGCACGCACGTAACAGTTTCTTGTCTTTCGCTCTGAGCGGACAGGGCTTTTAGCAGTTGATAGTTGAGCTCTGATTTGACGTTTGAAAGTTTTATTACAAGTAGGAAGTTGTTTTGCTGTGATCTGAAATCCTCCAGTTCAGCAAGTAGGAAGTCAAATCTCCTCGATTTCAAAATGTTAGTTTATCAACTAAAATTTTTATTGTCTATGATTGAGAACCCTAGTTTCTCAACTCGACACTTGTTTTCTGCAATAGAATAAAAAAAAGGAAAAAAGAAAAAAATAGGTCAGTTATTAGTTCATTTGTGCACATTATCATCTATTTTAGTACATCTAAACGTGTTTTACCATGTAATATGGACGTGGGATGATCTGATCCCGAGCTCAAATGCTCCCTGAAAACAGTAAATTCAAAAAAAATGCGAAAAAATTCAAAACAATTCTGATTTTTTTTGTGATCAACTTTGACACATGTTTTGGTATGCTTGGGCAAAATTTCAGCACGAAAAGACATTCTTGGGAAAGGTCCGTGGCAGGAAAAAAATTGATTTGCTCCAAAAATGCTAGTTTTCCTGAAAACATTTTGGAGTGCTGTTTTTTTTGCCACACTTCCACGAATGTCATTTCATGCTGAAATTGTTATCATAGAAAATATTTGTCAAAATTTACCCCAAAAAAAATCAGAAGATTTTTTGAATCTTACTTTATCTATTGTTTTTCCGACTTTACGTGTCATCGAGTGCATTTAGCTCGGTATCAGATAGGGACTTTTCGATGATGTAATATCTTGCTACCTAGACTAGGCAATGTTAAAAGGTAGCTTCTTTTTACTTTGGCTTGGTACACTCCCGGAGTTCAAACCATGAGTATTTGTTCCATATCAGAATGGCGTGCTACCCTACGTTATACCTTAGCCCCTCGACACAACGTTATTGCTGATATCAGTTGAGTTCCTCTACCCTCTTCCTTCCTTTGACCCCAACCGTATGTTTGCTCATTTCTTATTGTTCTCGAGATATGTAGGTCATGGTGGTATCTAGGAAACAAGCGTGGATGCTGCTGAGACGTACTTCCGGACGTGACCTGATAGACAATCAGTATGGAGATCAGGGTGGGATTTGTCCATACAGTGGGATACGCCTCCGCTGATGGTATTATAGTGTTTAATGACGAGTCTTTGTGTTAGAGATACGACAGCATCATAGAAAAGAAGAAGATCAAATCAACACATGGTATACAAATTTATAATGTGGAAACCCCTCCAATGAGAAGAAAAAAAACCACGTGGCGCCAGCCAGCGAAACTTCACTATAATCGGGAGCAGGGTTACCAAACGCCGGGGATTACAACGTATCTTATCCAGTGGGCAGCTTACAAAGGTATTATATATAGCACGTGGTGACATAGGTTGTAACTGCCCAAGCTCCCGACTATGGGCCTCCGCTCCGCTCCGTCAGAAAATTAGCCTCAAAATTAATAGTTACACAAAGTTGATCGAATCGCTGCAAAATTAATAGTAAGCCATGGTAATGGCCAGTTAACACTACGGGCGCTAATTTGTCTTTTTTGTTTTGGATTCTTGAGCGTCATATTTAAGTTTGGTCACACATTTTATAACATAATAGATCAATGTATATTAGTTAGTGCATGAAATATTTCATAATTTTTACAACCTTCTAATAGGTAAAATAATGTGGGTAGCCCGGAGTACTGGTTCCTCAGTTTGAGCATATTCCGACCACAAATAAACAAGCTTTGTCAACGAGATGAAACTTGGTGTGGTGCGGGAGAGAGGTGTGGTTGTAGTGAAGTCGGTATGTCACACGCCATCCCAACTTACTCAAAACGACGGCGGTTGAACGGCGCCGCTGCGCGCGCACGCAATTCATTATCACGAGCGGGCATGATTGATGAAGGTGGACTAAAGCCTTAACCCCCTTACCGGCGTGCAGAGATTGACGGGTGTCGTCGAGATCGGAGATCTGCCGAGACCTCCAGATTGTTTCGGCCAGTGGTTAAAATCACTTCAGTCACTCAATGGACCGGGACACAGTTTACCCAGGTTTGTAGGGCCAACCGGCGCGAGTGTACACGCTACTCCTTACTTCTTTAGGTGTTTTTGCTAGTGTATAGAGAGAGCTTCATGCTTACAAACACGGATGCAGTTGAGTCCAAGTTGATTACTTCATCGATCCTCCCTCCGTGCCTTCAGACGGTCCCTACCATTTTTCTTATATAACTGTGGAGGAGTTCTCTCCCTCCTTTCTCTTGTGCGAACCGGCCCGCGTATGGGCTGACATCCTCCGTAAGTTGGCCCACGCGGGGGCCGACCATGACGCACACGCGTGGGGTGATAGTAGGTATCAAGAAGCCTCCCGAGTTCGCCAGGTCGCCTACACCCTGCAGTACACTGAGGCTTCTTGTCGGTTGAGGGAGTGAGCAGGAGTGCCGCTGTCCTTGGCCACTACCTAAGTTAAAACAGCCCAACTTGCCACGTCCCATACATTCGTGGGCAGCCCCGATCGTGCGAGATATTATGAAAGTTTCACACCTTGCCGTCATCATTGTTCACTCCAGTACAATCACTGTGGCCGCGGTAAGCCGGCCAAATAAAAGACATTCGGGCCACACCTGGTGGAAAGGATCTCATTGGTGAGGGGAGGGAGCCAGCCTCAGGGGGCAGGGATGGAGTATCAGGGGTGCCGGGGGGCACCGGCGCCCGAGGACCCGAGCACTGGATCCCCCGCAAACGTTTCCGTCCGTGGTGTGTCGGCTGGACCGCCCGCCTCGGGATACGGGAATGATCCCTACGCCCAATCCGACTTTGGTACACACTGTCGTTTGGCCACTGAACAGGGTCCGTTCCTTCGGTCATATCATGTCTGGGTTGTCCCCAGGTACTTATTAATAGCCGCCCCCCCTCCACCAATAAGTTGGTGGCTGCTCATAGTTATTTTGCCATCTTCTGTCATTTTAGAGCAAAACCCACCATCCGTAAGCTAGGTGTGAGAGAGATTCCGTGCGAGGAAAACCCCCAAACAACTCCAGAGACCCAATGATTGAGCATCACTGAACGTCAATTCTGTTGCTAAGTGAACCGATGACTGTTACCTTGAGACTGGTGATCTTCCAGGACGGTTAGGCGTCACGTTCTGAGAGCATCCAAAGTCAGTGTTGGATCCTGGTGAACGAGTTTTGTGAAGGTTTCGATTGTACTACCTTGAAGACTACCAGAGTACTGTGCGTGGTCATCAAGTGATCTTAGCTCAGGTGAAGAGGTGAAGGCATAGTCTTCTTGGTTAAATGGCAGCCTCTCCAACCAGACGTATCGTTGTCACACACAACTGGAACTGGTCAAAACAAATTCTTTCCTTCACTAAGTCAACATGGTTCTACTCCTTCCTACTTACTTTCCTGTTTTGTATGTGAAGACCTTTGCTTGCTATGTCTGTGTGAAGACATTGCTTGAAGACATTGCCTATGATACTCTTTTATGTCTTCAGTTTTGTAGTACTAGAGTTGTTTACTGTATGTTCGCATGTTCACTACTTTGGGGTGTCTACCTATTGTCCGCCATGGCTCTCTGATCTTTTGTCATTAGCTTCTCATTGAGTGGCATGCTTGTGTATCTTTATTTGTTTAGGCTTCCGCTTTTTTCATCGAAGACATTGCTTGTTTCGAAGACTTTCGTAGACACATCTCCCATTCACCCCCCCCTCTGGTCGAAATAGCACGTTCACTAGGGCTTGTTGGGTCAACCAAGTAGACGATAATGGCGACCTAATTAGTCCGAGGAATACCGTGTGCGCACTTCGGCAACGCCCAGTGGTGTATCGCTTCGAGAGTCTGCAGCAACGACTACAAACATATCGGGATTCCCGACAATGAGAATGTTGCGAAATTCTCCTCCTGAGAACAATGCCACACAAGTCAACGTTTCCTGAGGAGTACGTTGCAACCTAGAATGCCTGAACAGAAATCTGGTACAAACCCCAACCATACACATACTTTTCCCAAGCAATTTTTGGAAAGTCAGGGCCAAAAAACAGTTAATCACAGAGATTTTCTTCGCGATCCATGTCGGGATGTCCTACGTATTCTGGACCGAGAAGTGAACATTTCAAGTTTGACACATGCCTTAATTAAGGGTGGCCACACGCGTTTACGAACAGCAACGCCAACGGGAGACGATGCTGGGGTTTACTCTTTTATATATAGATTGAGTTAATTACATTCTCGTTGGGTTAATTAACATTCCCACTTGAGACTACCTATCTTAGTTTATTGAAGGCAGGCGGAAAAAAACGCATTGGCCCAGGCCCGGGAGCGGAAAAAAACTGCCTCGAACCATGGGCAGTGGAAAGCTTGCTGCGGTGCCCCGACCACGGCAGCGGGAATAACGCTTCCATGCGGCGACGACAGGGTTTTTTTTGCCTGGGGCTTCAAATGACATTAAATGACGTGTGGAGAGGGCAAGAGCGCCACAGACCATTCACTCTACTTGCGGTTGTGGAGATATTCGCGACGCCAGCTGTACTTGGGACACTGATTGCGTGCAATACATTGCCAACACCATCAGTATTGGCATTAGCGTGGCGTGGGCATCCAACGCACACCACTAATTTTAACCAGTGGCGCCATATTGAGTGAGCGTCGGGTGGTCAATGCCACCAAGGCTGTTTTATACAACGCACACGTAGGCTTTTATGCATAGTGGGCCATTTTTGAGGAAAACATGGGATAAACAATCATCCAATGACCGAAATTCGTGTAGACTGGATTCTCGACGGACTGAATGGTGTGGTGCCGTGAGAGGGGCTATGATGACGAGTGGTCAAGGTACCATTCCATTCCACTTTGCTGGTTCTCCTCCCCTCTTAAGCATTACCGTGGTTGGCCTGGACGGCCACGACAATTAGTTTAGTAACCAACCAATGGGGATGCTTGCTTTTGATTTTGCTCGGTCACCTACATGTCCGGAGGCCGTATTGTCGCGATATAGTCTTCTTCCGAGTAGCTTTTCATTTCCTCCTCCTCTTCCTTCAATTGCCATTTTTACTTCCCCCACCTTCACGGTCTGAGCTGCATTGCACACTATTGTTTGCCTTCTTCGCAGAATTGCGGCTAAATAAAGATGGTGTATTTATTAAGGACCCCTGGAGATTCATCGAGGTAGTAAAACTACCATCTGTTTGTGCTAAGGACTGGTCATTCTTTCATTTATGTTCATACTGTCTGTCGAGAAAAGCGATGCTAACATTGTCTTCCACCCACCTTATACTATCATTCATTCAGCCGACTGGTTGATACATGCTGCTCACAAAGACACCATATCCCAGATCATACTAAGTATCGTGATTCTCTTCATTTTCTCCCGGCTATATACATTGCGTGCTTCACAAACGGCCAAAGATATATATCAAGTGATGTGTACATTCTCACAAGGTTTGAGTCACAGTCGAGCCGATCGGTCGGGGTACCGTACTCCTAGACTTATGCTTGACCAGTCTGAGACTACTGCTAAACTGGTCGCAAGTCAGCAGCCTACAAAAGATAAAATAATCAGCAGCCTCAACAAGAGTAAAAGAAATCAGATTGCACTAATCAAACACTCTCCAATTTGCCTATCAAACGAACTATCGAGTCGAACAAGCTGTCGACAGTATGTTGCCGACTCAATAACTAGTCGCGCAAACTAGTCCTGACTGATTCGTCGACTATTAATCCATGAGTCTCACGATCTGATGCCAACAATTTTTATCTACTATACACACTCACTGGTTTTATACAGTCCGACAAGGGAACGGTTACAAGGCAGTATTGTAGTGGTGTTGCACAGAAGTGAAACATTACACCGCAGCCCATGGGTGATCGTACACCGAATGGAAGCCATGGTTGGGTTGTGCCATCTACTTTCATCGTGTGAGCATTGTCTCCTTGAACAACATTGAGGAGTTTGCTATTGCCAGGTCGCAGAGGGTCTTATATACCCAAACGAATGACTATGCAAGAGAGAGGATGACCAAAAGTGGCATGGCTTGTCGTTGTTGTTTGACAGATCTGGTGAGTCCCTGTGATGTCTTTTGAAAGACGGCCCTCAGATGGTGGATATCTCTCGCTCCAATCACCCATCCTTTTATCTGCTCGACTATGCTCAGATCCGATATAAAACAGTCCATCGGCCTGCAGTGACCCCCTGAAGGCCATGTAATTTGTCATGGTGTGTATAACCGTAATAACAGCACGTATTCCCTGCCTGGTAAGGAACACATCCATTCCCACGCTGGTCCATCTTCTTGTACATTATTATAGCTTATTTGCTTGTGTCTTGAGCTTATCCTAGAACTTCAACTGTTGTTGGAGAAAATGCTGTGCTAGTCATATTATAGGTGGTGGCTTTTGTGACTAATCCAGCATGACTGCAGATTGCATTGCCATGTAATCATTTGATATGTTTTCCATATTCCATTGGCATATGGGATGAATCACTAATGCTTTTTCTATGCAGCATGACTTTCTTACATGGCCTCCTATCTCCTTCTTGACCCATGCATGCAGTATGTGTTGCTTTAATGGCAATTAACATCGCGTTTTGTGTGCAGGAGAATCTAGAAGTCAGAATGCAAAGATTCAAGTAGCAATGGTCAGGTTCCTGCAGCTCAGTCCTCACACACCAGAGGAGGATGATGAAGAATCAAACTAGGCTGATGGTGCCACTCCAGGGGAATTTGTTTTTGGGAGCACCAGGTGACAATCTGCCAAGTTTCTCAATCCGAAGTTCAATTTCTCTGTGATTTGCAAGATGTGGATTGCACACCAGTGACGACTCTGTCACAACCCCGGACTAACTGCAATGGAAAAGGTAATGTTGTGGATTTGAGAGCTGAATCATTGTGTGTTTGGTCATGGCTCTTGAGATGAGGACTGCACGTGCAGGGGTGTGCTGTCTGCTGCTAGTTCTCCACTGTAGGCTGCAGCAGCAACAATGGCAGCTTCCAATCTGTTGTTAAAATCCAGCCTGTGTTATGCTTCCTGCTCCTTTCCAGGCGTTCCTCCTCAGCGGAGACGGAGGCTACCTCCATGTCCAGCAGATATCCCCAATTCCAGAGGTTCAGCAGACAGGTACTCTCTAGTAAATTCTTCTGTTCAATGCTCAAAAAAAAGGGAAAAAAAAAAAAGACTTTAGTCTTCAGCACTGGGATGTTCTGGAAACCAGTTTAATCCGCATGGTCTATGTTGTGGTCCCTAATGCAATTGATATTGTGTATTTCAGCGAGGTAACAGTTCAGGTGTTCGGGTTACCCTGCGTAATGAGAAGACTCTCGTGCTAAACTGAGGGGTGAGAAGGCGACACAGTGCTGAGATGGGAGCACGAGCTCAGAGGAACTTCAGGGACACAAGGAATGCTTTGGGTTCGGTTATCCAGTACCAGGAGCAACATTGATCTTGGGCTCTTGCATGAAGTAAGTTGATTGATCCGGTACTTTTTGTATCATTGGGCGATTGACCATGGGCAGGCTGAACATTCCACCATGTTGGGTGTGGCATTGTATTACTCAGTCGGCTTCATCTTCTGCCAAATCGTCGTCATTTGGTTCCAATTGTTCAATGACATGTACATATTTGTTAGCAAGAATTGTTTATGGGCAAGTCTTTGGTTCATAAGTTTTTGACATACGTTATATTTGCAATCGTTTTGGAATCCCTAGGTTGATAACTATGCTCTTCAGCTTAAAATGCATATCACCGCCGCAGGTGCAAGGCCCGTGTTGGTTCCACCAGAGGGTCACCAGGAGGGAGGCATGAAGTTTGTATCTAATCTGCTATGCTCAATTTGTTTTTTTGATTACAAGCTCCAGTTTGCTTGTGGTGACGGATGGGATCAAGCAGTGCATTCCTTTTCTGTGGAAGTTGTCGCTCCTGCGTTGTGGCGGGACAACCGCGGCAATGCAACCCACTACCCAAGCTGGGATGTCACAATCGGATGTCTTTGCAGCTCAACTTCATACCCTGTTGGCATTCCCCGAACATGGATTCTAGGCTGTAATTTTATTTTATTTTGATTTTTTATTACTTGGATTGGATTGAGATGGGAGGTGGATGGGTGGAGGGGAAGGGTTCACCGTTCCCATTCCCTTTCAGCCTCAGGGAACTTGAGTGTGTTGGCTGGGAGTTGGAGCGTGATTGGGTGGGGGGAAGGGTTTCATCGTCCCATTCCCTTTCAGGCCTCAGTTGTGTCTCCACGAAGACGGTCACTGTGTATCTCTGGCGTCGAGCGCGATACGCAAAAGGACACGGTCGCGCCGGAGGAGTCTTGCTGGAATCGCGGCGTATTCGCAAGACACGCCAGCGGAGCTTTTGAGAGCCTTGAAACCCACCGCACACGCGGAGGGACCCCCCATCAGGGAGTGCGCGGCTTATGGGCTCCCTAAGGTCCGGTTCAACCGCCCCTAGAGCCCTCGGATCCGCAAGCTTCCAAACGGAAGAGACAGCGAAATAGGAAGCAAAAAACGATGGAGAGATAAACATAGTGAAACAGCGTAGATTGGTTTTTTTTGCGATTTGTGGTTGTTTTTTCAATCGGTCCGTCACCCCCTTAGTATATAAGAGGTCGGCGGACTTTCCTGCAAGGAAAGGTTGGGATCCACGTGCACAAAACCCTAGTTTTGGCGGCCAACCACGGCAAGTCCAAACTTGCCAAAACTGTTCGGTTAAAAGCTGCTGCACCTTGAGGGTCACCTTTGGGCAGTAAACGATTTCTGTGTGATGAAAATGAGCCCAAAAACAATTTAAACCGTTTAAACGAGACAACAACTTTCATGTTGAACCGTTTTACGATTCGAGCACCATCTTCAGAGCCGAATCGCTCGCGCAAAACAGGCAATCTGTGGCGCTACCCACAAACAATCAGCTATATGGTGTGTCTGATTGGGACGCGCCACTTTTTTGCCTCGTGGTAGGGCCGCACTCCGACGGCTCTAACTTTTGGCATACGATCTGATTTAAGACGTTTTTATATCATAATCATCCGTTTCACGAGACGAAGACAATCCGTTAGAACCTTTTTCATATGAGATGCCGTCTGTGGGAAGCGTAATTGGGCCGAACAATACTTGAATACAAATCTTAGTATTCGCAGCACAGTGCAGCCTTTAGATGAGCTCAGATGGTGATGACCCCAAACAGCAAAGTTCTCATTTTGATCCCATACGAGACCTTTTACATGTTGAAACATTTTCTATCAAGGTCCTTGCTAATTAGGCTTTGGATCATGTCAACATCTGGTGTCAACATAGGGAACTTGACTCGTTTTGTCACTCTTTTTCCTCTGTTTTGAGGGAGGAACTGACGTGCCCTGTTGGGGAACAGATGAGAAAACTTGAGCACAGTCTCTATTTCCTCTGTTCTGGAGCTTTCTTCACGTGCGCCTCTTCTTCAGTTAACCTTGGTCAGGTAACCCCTCGGTCGCTGCTTATTAACGAGATGTCCTTCATATCCTCTTTCCTTCCTTCTTTCTTTGTTGACACTAGTACGTTACAACATTTAGTCAGCGATCCGCAGGACGCCATGGGTGCAGTGGAGTGGTGAGTACAACAATTTATGGAATGGAGGGGATCTTTGTCTGTTTGACATCGTCATGGGACAGACAAATTATCAAAGATGATGGGGGGACTTTGTAGACTAGCAAGTAAAGTCGCACAACACTAATTAAACAAGCGCCGACCATTCAGAAATATTACAAAATACTCCCTCTGTCCCAAAATATAGAACGTTTTAAAACACTACACTAGTTGTAAAAACTTCTTATATTATGGGATGGAGGAGTATTCACTACCAGAAAAACAGGCGATGCCGAGGCCCCCGTCGGCATAGATAGGTGTATCCCGACGGCCCACCTCAAGCCGTCGGCGTAGATACAGCCGTCGGCATATATCCCTCTAGGCATAGGTCGGTCGTCGGCAATCGCAAGAAATTGCCTACGCGGCGTCGGCATACCATGTGGGCCCGGCTACCGGCGGCGGCGACGGCGGTTTTGACGGCGTGACGCCTACGCCGACGGCTAACGGTGGCCGTCGTCATAGCTATGCGACGGGCAAGGCCGTCGGCATAGGTATGGCGTACGTCATCGATCCGCGTCGTCGCCACTCATCGATCCGAGCGCGCTCGCCGGTCCTTGGGGTGGCATATCTATGTCGACGCCTTGCGTCGGTCATAGGCCGGCGCCCATGGCCCTGCCACGCCATCGATCCGCGCCCTATGCCACGTCATCGATCCATGGCTCTTACTACCGTTCGTGGCCGTATCTATGCCGACGGCATTGCCGTAGGCATAGATTTCTAATAATATTTTAATATTTTATTTATTTTTCTCTTTTTCCTTTATTTTTTTTTCCAAAACTAATTTGAAACTTAATGTGCCTTATGTCTACAGAAAACATATCTCGATTTAATATATAACGATTGCCCCCCCCACACGGGCCTTGCTTCCGTCATGTCACGGAGAGGGGAGACGGACGGGGTACCCGGGGGGTAGTGAATGCCACCAGGTGGCGATGGGCCCTCCTACGCTTGTGGAAGCGTGGTGACAGGCGCAGGCACCCGCATGCGGCTCCGGGGTGTGCCCCCTCACGGGTGTCGCTGCCGCCGGGTCCCAGGGGGGAAACGGCCACGTCGGCCGACACGAGGGAATCTTGGGGAGGGTTGGGCCGGGACGGTGTTGGGAGGTGTAGCTATGGGCTGGGCTATGACAACACGTGAAAGTTCAACGGTCAAACCCCGTCCTGCGAAAGTCAAAGGGCTAGATCCGGCGGTCGTCTTGTGTCAGGTTAGACGGGACGGGGTACCTGGGGGGGGGGTAGCATGCCGCCAGGTGTTGCGGTGTGGCCCTCCTACGCTTGTGGAAGCGTGTGGCAGGCACAGGCACCCGGCACGCGGCTCCGGGTGTTACCCCCCTCACGGGCGTCGCTGCCGCGTGTCCGAAGGGGGAACGCCACTCGGGCCAACACGG
Source organism: Thinopyrum elongatum (assembly GCA_011799875.1). Classification (NCBI taxonomy): domain Eukaryota; kingdom Viridiplantae; phylum Streptophyta; class Magnoliopsida; order Poales; family Poaceae; genus Thinopyrum; species Thinopyrum elongatum. Next base: position 728,208,270 of record CM022298.1, on the reverse strand, counting down.
GGGGAATCTTAGGGTGAGTGGGCCGGGACGGTGTTGGGAGGTTGTAGCTATGGGCTGGGCTATGACAAACCACGTGAAAAGGTCCACGGTCAAAACCCCGTCCTGCAAAGTCAAAGGGCTAGATCCGGCGGTCGTCGCTGTGTCAGGGTTAGAGGGACGGGGTCCTCGACTGGGGTGGTAGCAATGCTGCCAGCTGTTGCGGTGGGCCCTCCTACGCTTGTGGAAGCGTGGTGGCAGGCGCAGGCACCCGGCACGCTGCGCCGGGTGTGCCCCCCTCAGGAGTGTCGCTGCCGGCCGTGTCCCGAGGGTGGGGAAACAGCCACGTCGGCCGACACGGAGGAATTTGGGATGGGTTGGGCCGGGAGGTGTTGGGAGTGTAGTAGGGCTGGGCTATGACAACCACGTGAAAAGTCCACCAGCCAAACCCCGTCCGGCGAAAGTCAAAGGCTAGATCCGGCGGTCGTCTTGTTAGGGTTAGACGGGACGGGGTACCTGGGGGGTAGCAATGCCGCAGGTGTTGCGGTGGGCCCTCCTACGCTTGTGGAAGCGTGGTGGCAGGGCAGGCACCGGCACGCGGCTCGGGTCTGTACCCCCCTCACGGGCGTCGCTGCCTCCGGTCCGAAGGGGGGGAAACGGCCACGTCGGGCCAACCGGAGGGAATCTTAGGGTGGGTTGGGCCGGCCGGTGTGGGAGGTGGTAGCTATGGGCTGGGCTATGACAACCACGTGAAAAGGTCCACCGGTCAAACCCCGTCCTGCGAAAGTCAAAGGGCTAGATCCGGCGGTCGTCTGTGTTAGGGTTAGACGGGACGGGGTACCTGGGTGGGGTAGAATGGAGCTGGCGGTGGGCCCTCCTACGCTTGTGGAAGCGTGGTGGCAGGCGCAGGCACCCGGCACGCGGCTCGGGGTGTGCCCCCCCCACGGGCGTGCTTGCCAGTGTCCGGAGGGGGGGGAAACGGCCAGTCGGGCCGACACGGAGGGAATCTTGGGATGGGTTGGGCCGGGACGGTGTTGGGATGTGTAGCTATGGCTGGGCTATGACAACACGTGAAAAGGTCACCGGTCCAAACCCCGTCCGGCGAAAGTCAAAGGGCTGATCGGCGGTCGTTGTTGTCAGGTTAGACGGGACGGGGTACCTGTGGGTAAGCAATGCCGGCAGGTGTTTGTGGTGGCCTCCTAGCTTGTGGAAGCGTGGGTGGCAGGCGCAGGCACCCGGCACGCGGCTCGGGGTGTGCCCCCCTCACGGGCGTTCGCTACCGCCGTGTCCCGAGAGGGGGGAAACGGCCACGTTGGGCCAACACGGAGGGAATCTTAGGGTGGGTTGGGCCGGGAAGGTGTTGGGAGGTGTAGCTATGGGCTGGGCTATGACAACCACGTGAAAAGGTCCACGGTCAAACCCCGTCTGTGAAAGTCAAGGGCTAGATCCGCGGTCGTCTGTGTCAGGGTTAGACGGGAACGGGGGTACCTGGGGGGGGTAGCAATGCCGCCAGTGTTGCGGTGGGACCTCCTACGTTGTGGAAGCTGGTGTGGCAGCGCAAGCACCCGGCACGGCGGCTCCGGGGTGTTGCCCTCCCTCACGGGCGTGCTTGCCGCCGTGTCCCGGAGAGGGGGAAACGGCCACGTCGGGCCGACACGGAGGGAATCTTGGGATGGGGTTGGGCCGGGACGGTGGGAGGTGTAGCTATGGGCTGTGGCTAGGACAACCACGTTGAAAAAAGGTCCCCGGTCAAACCCCGTCCTACGAAAGTCAAGGGCTAGATCCAGGCGGTCGTCTGTGTAAGGGTTTAGACCGGGACGGGGTACCTGGGGGGGGTTGGGTAGATCATGCCGCCGCTGTGCTGTGGGCCCACAACTTGTGGACGTCCAGTCGGTGGTGGCAGGCGCGGCACCCGACCCCAACGGTGGCTCGGGTTGTGCCCCGCCTCAAGCCGTGCTTGCTGGCCCACTCCTGCCTTTCCTTCGTTTAAACTCGTGCGTGGGGATGAAGACGGGCGTGGCGCACACGGAGGGAATCTTGGGATGGTGGTGGTTTGGGCCGGGACGGTGTTGGTAGGTTTAGCTATGGCTTGTGCTATGACTCCACGTAAAAGGTCCACCGCTCCAAACCCCCGTCGATGCGAAGTTCAAAGTGCTAGATCCTTGGGTCTGTGGTTGTCAGGGTATGAACGGGACGGTGCGGTACATGGGGGGTAGGAAAATGCCGGCCAGGTGTTGCGGTGGGCCCCCTCTATGCTGGCGAAGAGTGTCGCTGCGGTTGTCTGGTGGCAGGCGCAGGGCACAGGCACCCGGCACGCGGCTCCGGGGTGTACCCCCCTCACGGGCATTGCTGCCGCCGTGTCCTGAAGGGGGGAAACGGCCACGTCGGGCCAACACGGAGGGAATCTTAGGGTGGGTTGGGCCGGGACGGTGTTGGGAGGTGTAGCTATGGGCTGGGCTATGACAACCACGTGAAAAGGTCCACCGGTCAAACCCCGTCCTGCGAAAGTCAAAGCGCTAGATCCGGCGGTCGTCTGTGTCAGGGTTAGACGGGACGGGGTACCTGGGGGTGGGGGGGTAGCAATGCCGCCAGCTGTTGTGGTGGGCCCTCCTACGCTTGTGGAAGCGTGGTGGCAGGCGCAGGCACCCGGCACGCGGCTCCAGGGTGTGCCCCCCCCTCACGGGCGTCGTTGCGGGGCACGGCGGCAGCGACGTCTGTGAGGGGGGCAATCGATATACCATCGGGGTATATTTTTTTTTTAGATAAGGCACATTTATGTTGTGAAAAAAAGAAAATAATAACTAATATAAATAAAAAAATAAAAATAATAAAAACAAAATTTTGCTGAGGTACCTATGCCGACGGCTTAGCTGTCGGCATAGATTGCCACGTGGCATGTCCATATATGCCGACGGCTAAGCCGTCGGCATAGGGAGACCTTATCCACACCGCAGCGCCCCCCTCCACTCATTCTTCCTCCCCAACCCCGCACAGTCTCCCCCTCCGCCCGCACGCCGACCCGCACCGCCGCCGTCTCCACCCTCCCCCACCGCCGCGCACACCCCATCCCCTCCCCAACTCCGGCGTCCTCGCCCCGCACCGCCCCAACACCACCGCCGCCCCCATCCCCTCCCACACCGCCGCCGCACCGCCCGCGCCGCCCCAAAACCGCCGTCGGAGCCGGGCCGGCCCGTCCCCGTCCTCGACCGCCCCGTCCCCGGCGGCCCCATCCCCGGCTGCGACCGCCCCGTCCCCGACTGGGCCGGCGGCCAACGCCACTGTCCCGCCCGTCGCCGCCCTTCTCCGCCCCGACCTCGTCGCCGCCCCGCCCCGCCTCTGCCTCGCCGGTGAGCCCCTGCTGCTTGCTCTGCTGCTTTGCTGCCGCTACTTGCTGCTGCCGCTGCCGCTTGCTGCTTGCTGCCGCTGCTGCTTGCTGCTTGCTGCTGCCGCTGGCTGCTGCTTCCTGCTGCTGCCGCTGCTTGCTACTTGCTGCTGCTATCATAGGTTAGTTAGTTTAGGGTTTAGATGGATAGATTAGTTAGATATATAAATAGTTAGATAGATGGATTATAAGATATAAAAATGTTGTTGATAGGTTAGTTGAGAAATAAAAATGTTGTTGATATATAGGTGGATAGATGAGTCGATACTACATCATGATATATAGATGGATAGATATAAAAATGTTGTTGATAGGTTAGCTACTGCTTTTTTTGATGTTTTATGTTAAAATGCTATATATGTGGTTCGATGAGATGCTATATATTGCATATCTTGCAAAAAAAAAATTGTTCGATGAGATGAATCAGTGATGATGACGAATAGATGATGATGATGAATATGTGATGACGATGATGAATATATTGTTAATGTTGTTACTTTTTTTGCCTACATGATGCAAAAATAAATGAATGCATGTTTAAATGTTTTAAATATGCTCTATGAGTTGTGATGTTCTAAATTTTTTGTCGCAATGGAATTTGCAGGCTTTGTGGTGTTGCATTTCATCGGAGTGACCGTCGTCCGACGCGTTGGTCCCTGAGCATCCCTCTGTTGTTCGACTCCTTCCCCTACAGCCGAGGGTGAGCTACAAGTCCATCTCCTCCATTTTTTCATGTCACTAGATTTCATTCTCAAGTCAAGTCGCGTAACCTAGGCGTCTCCCGTCCGAAAGGGTTGCATCGATAAATATGCATTGAATTGCATATTTATCACCGCAGCTCTTTCGGATTGTCCAGCATTTTCCACGGACAGCCCGAGGATGTGTAGATTGGGTATGTTCTCCATGTTCTACCCTGTTCCGAGACAGGATTTCGGCGGCGCCTCCCCATTGTTCTCCGGAGCACATTCTCTCGGCTATTTGCCGAGACGTGTATCTGGAGAACAGCGGAGAGGTGCTGCCGAAATTTTGTCTCAGAATGGGGTAGAATGGAGAACGTACTCAATCTACACATCCTCGGGTGGGATTAGGACCCATCTTTACCTATTAGAGATGTAGGTGGATTCAACGCGGTAGAAAATGAAAATTTGATGTGATTAATTTAAGTGAATCCTTAATTATGTTGTGTGGCTTGCAAAAAAGCAGAGGATGGCAGATAATCAGTGGATGTACAGTGGTTTTATCCGTCGGAATCGAGTAACATCAGAGTGGATCGCGAAAACCGATGTGTATTTGAAGGAGATATTCCGTCGTCCAATGAGAATTATCCCACCATGCCCCTGTGCGAGATGTGCCAGACGTCACCGTAGAAATCAGAAGGACATGACTGAGCACCTTCGCACGCACGGATATATGCCAAACTTTGACATGCCACCGATAAACATAGCCGAGCAGGACCGTGGTAGAGAGGAGCTGATGCGACAACGCATCGATGGATATGAGGACGACGGGGTCAGGGACATGCTAGATGATGTCATTGTTGCAGAAACAGCAAATGCGACACCTTCAGAGAATGAACCGGAGGAGCCGGAGGCAACCGCAAAGGCCTTCTTGGAGGTCTTGGCCTCGTCGAAGAAACCTCTTTATGTGGGTGCCAAAATATCTTAGCTGGATGCCATCTCGCAACTAATTGCAGTCAAGGCTGAGTACGGCTGTAGCCAGAAATGCTTCGAATGATTCCTGGGAGTATGGGCTAACAGCCTCCCTGAGGGTCATGAACTGCTGAAAAGCATGTACGCTACAAAGAAAATCATGAAGGCACTCTCTATGGATTATGAGAAAATAGATGTTTGCCCGAAGAATTGCCTTTTGTTTAGGCACGAGTATGCGGATGAAAAGTACTATAGGGAGTGCGGTTCGTCTCGGTACATTGAGGTGGTCGGTGAGGATGGTGAGAAAAAGCAGCTAGCCATCCCCGTTAAGGTTCTTCGGTATCTCCATTTCATAGAAAGACTGCAGCGCCTTTTTATCACGGAGGAGTCTGCCAAAATGATGAAGTGGCACAAGGAAGGTATAAGGTACAATCCAAATAAAATCGTACATCCATCGGAAGGCGAAGCATGGAAGTCGTTCGATGAAGAATACCCCGAGGAAGCAGCCGAGGCTGGGAATGTCAGAATAGCCATATCAGGTGATGGGTTCAATCCATATGGTATGTCATCCAATCCATACAGCTGCTGACCCGTGTTTGTAATTCCGCTCAATCTCCCTCCCGGTGCCCTAATGCAACGCAAGACCATGTTCTTGTCGCTCATCATTCCGGGGCCTGAATACCCGGGGAAGCAATTGTGTGTGTTTATGCAGCCGCTGGTGGATGATTTGCACCATTCTTGGTACTTTCCGAGATTGACATACGACCGGGATCTGCAGAGAAATTTCTTGATGAAAGTTTGGTTGCACTATTGCATGCATGACTTTCCCGGCTATGCTCTATTCTGCGGATGGTGTACAAGTGGGAAGATGCCATGCCCAGTGTGCATGCAGGCTCTGCGAATGTTTTGGCTGAGTAAGGGTGGAAAGTATGTAGCCTTTGACCTGCATCGACAGTTCCTTCCTCCAGACCATCCAGACAGGGAAGACAAGAAGAACTTCACGAAAGGCCGGGTTGTTCATGAAGTAACCGAGATTCCAACATTTTCGGGGGCAGATGTTCTTGCTCAGCTAAAAGCTCTCAAGCCTAAAGTCAAAGGCAAAGGCAAAGCCAAAGCCAAAGGCTTCGAGGGATATGGTGAGACGCACAACTGGACTCACATTACCCCCTTCTCGCAGCTTCCCTATTTCAATGACCTCAAACTTCCTTACAACATAGATGTGATGCACACCGAAAAGAATGTCGCAGAGTCCCTTTTCTGCACGATCCTCAACATTCCTGATAAGACGAAGGATGACGTTAAAGCTAGAGCCGATCAACAGAGAATTTGTGATAGACCACGTCTAAACATGAAGCCTCCCACAGGCGGTCGAAAAAACTGGTTCAAGCCAGATGCTGACTTTGTCCTTAAAACGCCAGAAAAAAAGGAAGTACTTATCTGGCTCAAACACATTTTGAAGTTCACCGATGGTTATGCATCGAATATAAGTAAGGGAGTCAATCTTTCAACGGGCAAAGTGACCGGCCTGAAGAGTCATGACTACCATGTATGGATTGAGCGGATAATGCCGGTGATGGTTCGAGGCTATGTCCTCGAGCATGTCTGGCGAGTGCTTGCCGAGCTAAGCCATTTCTTCCGCACGCTCTGTGCTAAAGAAGTACGTAAAGACGTGATTGAAAAATTGCATAAGAAGGCACCAGAGTTGATAGTCAAGCTAGAGAAGATCTTTCCGCCAGGCTTCTTTACTCCGATGACACATCTCATTCTGCACCTCGCGAACGAGGTATTGTTGGGGGGGCCTGTGCAGAATCGCTGGCAGTACGGCCCTGAGAGACAGAACAAGCATCTCCGACAGAAATGTGGAAACAAAGCTAAGATTGAAGCTTCCATAGCTGAGGCAGTTATCCTAGAGGAGGTGTCAGACCTCAGGACATCATACTATCCAGACCACGTTCCCCATCTGCATAACAAGGTGCCTCGATACAATATAGAAGAGCCCAAGTATCAACCCAGGCTCCATCTATTCAACGTGCAAGGTGGGAGGGCTGGGGCCTCGAAATCTTATAACATGCCACGACAAGAGTGGGAGGACCTCATGTTCTATACCTTGCACAACATCAAGGAAGTTGAGGAAGTGTGGATGAGGTAATACCACTACACCATTCCTTTATGTCTTCCACATCATCATGTTCTATGTTCACTTAGTCCCGGTCTAACACCGCTTTTCTTCTTTTAGTGATTTCGTTCAAGAGGAATGGACGGGAATGAATCCTCCTACTGAGGCGTAGGCACTTACTCTTCTCCGTCATGGAAACCCTGGACGTAAAAAATTTGTTGCTTGGTTCATGGAGAAAGTAATTTTCCACATTCCCCTATTAAATACCTAGTTCAACATTTATTAGTTAAACGAACTAATGGACCCAGCAATTTCAATTATACTTGTAGGGAAAAGATCCGAACATATCTATGGATGATGAATTGAGATGGGTTTCCATGGGTTTTGACCCTGCCGTCATGACATGTAAAAAGTATGATGTGAATGGGTATCGCTTCCATACAGAGGAGCACCAGAACAGCCGGCCTGATCCCAAAACTATAAATACCGGAGTGTACACCCCCGGTCAAAATTCAGTAGACTACTACGGAAGGGTACAAAATATATACGAGATTAAATTCCGCAAGGGGCGCGAGACCCTAAGTCTGCCTGTGTTCAAATGCCGATGGTTCGATCCGCGGGAGGGGGTAAAACATACGCCTTCCATTGGTTTGGTCGAAGTTAAACCATCAACCGTCTATGCCGGAGCCGATCTCTTCATTGCGGCTACCCAAGCTACACAAGTTTATTATCTGCCTTACCCATGCCAGAAAGAGTACCTAAAGGGTTGGGAAGTTGTGTTCAAGGTGTCGCCACATGGTAAGCTACCGGACCCGAATGAAGACGATTACTACAACATTAACCCCACGACATACGAGGGAGTGTTCTATCAAGAGCAACCTGATGATGATGTGGTTAGAAACGATGACGCTAGACCATTGGGTGATGATGATGTGGATCCAAACGACGACGATGCACGGAATGATGGTGAGACCATTGTCAATGAAAATGACATACTTATGCTAGAAAAGTTAAATGAAGACGTTCACGATGAGGAAGAGCCTCCACCTCCGTCAGACAACGAAGATGATATGATTGATAGTGATGATGAGACCGACCGAGAAAGAGGTTACAACAGTGATGATTCGTATGGGTTCTAGCAGATGTATGTTTCAAGTCTTTTTTTTCTATAGTTTAGGAATATGCCTTTTTAGTCTTTTTTATTAATGTGTTTATTATTCCTTATTATTATGCCTTTTCCTTCATTTTATTAATGTACTAATTGCTTATTCTCTTTTCAATGCAGGTTCGTGGAACATGGGCAAGGGGAAGGCCGACGACGTGGGTTTCCTACGCAAGGTCGTCGGCCTGCCTAGTCGGAGTGGTCGAGCACGTAATCCTCCCCCCCTGACTACTTGACGATGACTCCTCACAGGGAGGTCGAGGGAGAGGTGCCCCTAGAGGAGGAGGGGGCGGGGGGAGAGCCCCTAGAGGGCGAGGTGGTGGGGGGAGAGCCACTACAGGGGGTCGCGGCCAGAAAGAGCGCACCCTCACCGACTTAGGGGTGTTGTCTTCGAGGCCCTCCTCTAGTGAGGTACCCTCCTCTAGTGAGGTACCCTCTGACGAGGAGGAGGAGGAGGACGAGGAGGAGGAGGAGGTTCGGGATGGGGCCGAGGAGGAGGTGGAGGAGGAGGTTGGGGAGGGGGAGGAGGAGGAGGCAGGCGAGGAGGAGGAGGCAGGCGAGGAGGAGGGTGGTGGCGGGGATGATGGCGGTGGCGGGGATGATGGTGGTGGCGGGGATGATGGTGGTGGCGCGGAGGGGGTTGGCAACAAGGGGTGGCTGCGTGGTAATGCAAAGCTACCAAAGCAGATTCCTGCTACTGAGGAGCAGAAGTGGCTCATTGAGCCCACGGGGAAAGAGTAAGTGCCACTTTATAAGAATTTCATTCTTTTGCTTGTCACATGCTCATTCCGGTAGTTATTTATTTTGCTTGTCACATGCTAATATTTCATTCTTTTGCAGCAACTGGATTTATCCTAAAGGGGCCCGTATTCCCAACGGCCTCATCACCGTCTTGTTGAAGTTACACTGGCCGAGACTGTACTGTCCGGATCCAGTCAGGCACCCGGACCGTCGGGTTTTGGCCACGAGCTGGGACCACTGGGAAGCGGCCCTCCACGCGGACCATGAGACCCATGCTAAGGCCATGATCACTACTTTCTGGGTGAGTTCTCTTCAGAAGCACAAGTCCATTCTGGTTTCATGAATGATTTAACTCATGGCTTCTTCCATTCTTGTTTCATGCATGATTGTAGAAATTCTATCGAGTTCTTCCGGAGCACCAGGCCAGAGCCGACCAGATCGTGCTGCGCCAAGCCAAGAAGAAGGCCCGCCAGCTCCAGTACGAGGTGCGCTGGGTGGCCATCTCGACATACTATCATGACGCTCTTGGTGTGAAGATGACCAAGGAAGAAGCGCGGAGGATGGGCATTACCTTGGAGAGGCACGAGTACTTGGCGGTAAGTATAAAAGATTTTTCATTCCGATGTTTGTGGTACATTTCACCGTTTCGTGTTGACATGCCATTATGCTTTCATTATGTAGGTGTGTCCAAATTGGTGTTATGGAAAAGACGAGTCCTGGGCGGCATTGGTGGATCTTTGGTGTGATAAGGATGGAGCCTGGGCGGTTACGAGCATCAAAAACAAGGCTAACCGAGGGAAGGAGGGAGTACATGCTCAGGGAAACCGAAACCACTTTCTCCACAAGACACTTAATGTATGACTAACCTCATTAAACATTCTTCTTCTTCTATTTACCGTCACTTTCTTATGTATGACTAACCTCTGTTTGGTGGTGCAGGAGGAGAAACTGAAGCGGCCGCTCTCACACATGCAGGCGTGGGAGATCACCCATACACGGAAGGACTCCAAGCCTGGCGAGCCCAAGTACTACGGCAAGACCGGGCAGAGGAAGAAGGCCTACTCCGAAGGGTATCTGAGGTTACATCCTGACACACCTGACCCCATTGCGGCGGATCTGGACGAGAGTGCGGTGGTGGGCATGGGGCCCAAGGAGCACGGTCGGGAGGCGGTTCTGGATGCTGTGATCACTCCTACTATCTCCTACACACAGCTCAATCGGATCGACCCGAGCCTGAGCCAGCGCACGAGCGCGCCCATGACCAGTGCACAGTCACAGTCCCTCTTTCAGGAGCGGCAATCTGTAAGTATTTTCCCTCTTATCTTCATTGCTCACTTTATTTTCCGCATTTAGTAGTTTTATGAGTTCCATCATGTCATACCATAGGCCTACATGGAGTACACACGCCAGGCGACCATGGCGTGGCACGAGAGCCTTTTTGCATTCCATGAGCAGAACAATCGCATGATGCAGCACGCTCTTCAGGAAATGGCGGCCGGCAGGGTTCCTCAATTGCAACCAGCACCATCTCCTCCACCACAACCAAGGCTGCTTACCTTTGAGGAGTTTCTGGCACAGAACGCTAGCCCCTCGCCGGTTAGTTCATCCCCAATCTATTCACCCAAAGCATATCGTTTATTCAACACAGTCATATATCGCGTTAACATGTCTTTTCAACATCCAGGGAACCGGTGGATCGTCTACCGTTGGTGGTGGTCTTTGCAGCACTCCCGAGTCACGGAGCCCGATCACTCCGATCCACGGAGGCGGAGGCGGAGGCGGTGGCGGTCTTGGCGGTAGCGCTGCCGCTAGCAGTGACGACCTGGGCTTCGATGGACTTGGCGGTGACGACCTCCGCGGTGCTCGACGTCCAGGCGCTTAAGCCTTTGGGTGGCTTGTGGCGGTCTTGGTGGTGATGATACTTATATGCTTGTGATGTTACTTATTGTTGTTTTGTATATTCTTATATGCTTGGTGGTGATGATACTTATATGTTTATGGTTTGCGATGCTTCTTATGTTGTGTGATGATGCATTTGTTGTGTGATGCTGCTCCTTATTGTTATGTGATGCATATATTGCTGTATGATTCTTATATATGCTGTATATATTCAAATGAATTGAGCTGAAAAGAAACAGAAAAAAGAAAGAAAAAAACAGACAGAAACTATCCTGACGGCCTAGCCGTCGGCATAGAGATGGCATGAGCTCCCAGTGGCTGCCACGTGGCAGCTAGCCGTCGGCATAGTTGTAAAGTACGCCGACGGCTAGGCCGTCGGCATAGCTGCCACGTGGCAGCCACTGGGCATTCTTGGTGCAAGGCTATGCCGACGGCTGAGCCGTCGGCATAGATTGAAACTACGCCGACGGCACAGCCGTCGGCATAGCCCTACCCCAGGAGGTACAGCTGCGCGCCACGTGGCACATGTATGCCAACGGCTGAGCCGTCGGCATACATGTGCCACATGGCGCGCAGCTGTTGGTCAGCACTTGCCGGCGGCGGGGACGTTGCCGACGGCCGAGGCCGTCGGCATAGATGTACGGACACCGTCGGGATAGGATCTATGCCAACGGCCTTTCTATGCCGATGGCCTCCCGGGCTACGCCGACGGATATGTTGCCAACGGACCTATGCCGACGGGGGCCGTCGGCATAGGCCTGTCCTGACAAGAATCAGGGCTAGGCCGTCGGCATAGGGGGCGATTCAGGTAGTGATTATGCTTCACTACTTGAATCGATTCAAGTCCCGGCTTAGTTCGACACACTATTGAACCCCTTTTATTCCGAAAATAATATAGCTCCATATTGGGAGAGTAGTTCCGGACTGTCTGCCTTAGAGTCTGGAGGCGCCGTCGGCGCTGGGTTATCATTCGTTGTCCAAGGGGCTCTGCATCAAGAAGAACTGCTCCATGTCCATGTCGGCGAAGAAGTCGTCGATGTTGAACTGCTCCTCGTCAGCGGCGGCGACGCTGGGCACGTACTGCATCGGGGCGCCCTCCGTGTCGGCGGCGGCGACTCTGGGCACGGACTGCATCGAGGAGCCCTCCGTGTCGGCGGCGGGGCCGCTGGACACCACCTGCATCGGGGCGCCCTCCTCGTCAGCGGCGGCGACGGTGGGCAGCAACTGCACCGAGGCGCCATCCATATCAGCGGCGGCGATGCTGGGCACGTCCGGCGACGGGGTTGTCGCATTCTTCTTGTAGGGCCGGCACAAAGCGTAGGTGTCCTGATAAGATCCATGTGTTGACATTCGGAGCAACCAAAGAAATGTATGGATGCCCAAGGTACCTGCATGGGGGTAATATCTTCGTGGAGGCGGTACTCGTTCATGGCCCTGTCGGTCCGCTCGCCATTGGGCGCGCGGCCATGAAGGTAGACGAGTGTCTTCTTGTAGCCGATTATGGCGCCTTCGTAACGGACGGGGCGGTCGTTACCCGTTGACCTTCAAAATCCATGTGTTGTCATTCGGAATATGTGGAGCAAGCAAAGAAATGGATGGGTACCCGCATGGCGGTCATATCGTCGTGGAGGCGGTACTCGTTCATGGCTCAGTCGGTGCGCTCGCCGTTGGGCGCGCGGCCAAGAAGGTAGACGAGCGTCTTTTTGTAGCCGATTACGGCGCCTTGGTAACAGACGGGGCGATCGTTACCACTAGTGCAGAATCAGACTTTAGGGCCGGTTCGTAAGGGCCTTTAGTGCCGGTTCACTAAAGCCCCCCCTAGTCCCGGTTCAACACGGCCCGGGACTAAAGGCCCATCACGTTGCACGAGCCGGCGCCGAGGGTTGGGGGACCTTTAGTTCCGATTGGTAACACCAACCGGGACTAAAAGTATTAGGGGTTTATGAATTATGGTTTATTTTTCTTTTTAATTTTGTGTTTTCCATTTAATTCTTTTTCATTTCAAACATATTTTACGCTACTACATACTGTTCACGTTATGCATATATATATAAATAGAATTTCTCGTAGAACCGATCATATATATAACATCGAATTTTTCGTACGACCATTCACACACACACACACACGCACACACACATATATATATATATACAATTTGGTATATATAATTTCTCCTACAATTTGCGGATCATTACATCCAGGCATTACAGCTTATAATGGTATTCTCCTTTGGGATCTATGACCTGGTCGACCAAAAATCCCGCTATTTCCTTTTGAATTGCTCGTACGCGATCCGTTGGTAGGAGCTTGTCCCGCACCTCCGCCAGATTTAAAGAAGGAGATCAAGATTAATATATTAGTTGTGTGTATATATATTAGATCATGATAAAAAAAATTGTGGATAGTGTTCTGGCAAACGTACCCAAAGTTGTCTTTCAGATCTGCTCCTTTCGGACGTCATCATGCGAATGTTCTCGCAAACGTAGTATGCACATAAATTATTCCCGGGCGCCTGGCTCAGGCACTTTACGCGAATAAAATTCAATCAGATAATAATTAATCAAGCATGATAATGGTATTGAAACTAGAATTAAAGAGATGCACGGACGTAGATAGCTAGTACTATTTAATTACCTTGGGTCGCACCCATTTCAGCTGTTATTTCCATTCGTCTTTAACCTCTTTGATAAACTTTTACCAAGCCCTGCCCGCCGGCAAAGAAAATAAATAAATGAGTTATTAATTAGGTGATATCAGGAAATGAACTAAAGAGGCCGACATAGTGCGATAATGATTGAAATTACCTGTCGACCACCCCCCTCACGATTGCATATTCGAATGGTTCTTTATATAGTGAGTCCAGTACTTGAATTTTTCCCTCGTCAACTTCAATGATTAACAAGATCCAGTGAAAACTGCATGCGCACACGTTTGTATAATTAAGCGGGCATGTGCATAACTTATCAACTACACTTATTAACATCTAGTAAGCAAAAATAGAATTTGTAGTACAAGATATATATATATGGTAACACTCACCCGAAGTTGTAAGAAAGTAGTATTTCTGGTTGGGTATTTAGTCGCTTCAAAAACTCTAACAAGGTTCTCTCTGTGTCTTTTCTATACGCCTCAAGTAACCATGTCTTTTCATTAATGGTATTTGGGTCAATGAACCCAATGCCATAGCGTCCAGCTCTTTTCATTTCATACATCTTTATTCTGCTTAATACCATAGAAAATAATATAGTGAGGATAATTACAGGTAATGAACGAGCACAGCTAGCTAGAGACTTAAATTACAGAAAGAAATCACTTACAGACAATAGCAACTGACGATAGATTTGTCGAGTGCGTCTTGATTGAATAACTGAAACAACTCTTGAAACTCAACCCACAAATCTTTTGCATGGAAGTAATGCTCTTCCTTGACTTTCACCATGAGGGACTCTCGATCGGTCTTTACTGCTTCTGTCATGTACCACTTATGCAAATTGTACATTCTCGTTGGTAGAAGCGGGATCTGCTCAGGCTTGACCAGAGGTTGAACGCGGACATATTTCCATCTTAGTTCCTCCTCTTTAAACACGGGGAGTTCCTCGATGCCTAGGAGTTGTTCAACAGTGAGACCGGCCTCTTTAGCCTGCCATCTATGATCGTCGGTTATTACCAGCTGATCGGTGGTACTCACATGTGTTTGTACAATGAGTGGGGGGATCGATTGCACTGCCTGTTCTCCCAGCTGGGAAACAGTTTTCCCGGTTTTTTTGCCAACTGCTTGGCTCGAGCTCGAGCTCGACTCCTTCTTTTTTTATGCCTGATATAACTTCTTGATAGAGCGCTCGTAGTCTGAGTCCGTATGCTTGACAGCCGGTTGAGCATTATCAATAAAGTGTTGTATGACATCCTCAGGTACTTTCTCCTTTGGCGGCGGGGGTGGTTTCGTTCCAAAATGGGCCTTCAATTGGGCAGCCACTTCGGCGTTGTTTTCCTCCTCAGTCATGTGGTAAGGCAACTTCGGAAGAGACTTGAGGCTTGGACCAAATTTGTATTTCTTGCCTGTTGTACCGCTAGCCGCCGTAGCTGCGGCGCCTCTCTTCCGCTGTTTCTTAGGCGGCGGAGCCCGCTGAGGCAATGGAGACGGCTGACGCGGTGTCAGACTTGGAGGAAGAGAAGTCGGCTGACACGATGCCGGACTTGGAGGAGGAGGAGTCGGCTGACGCGGTGCCGGACTTAGAGGAGGAGGAGTCGGCTGACGCGGTGCCGGACTTGGAGGAGGAGGAGTCGGCTGACACGGTGCCGGACTTGGAGGAGGAGGAGTCGACTGACGTGGCGGCGGACTTGGAGGAGCAGGAGTCGGCTGACGCGGTGGCGGACTTGTTGCAGCAATAGTCGGTGGCCTTGGAAAAACGATGCAATCCTTTTTCCATACAATGATACGATGTATGGCCTCTCCCAGTGTGCTCTCCTCATCATCTCCAGGAATGTCAAGCTCTAGCTCGTAATATCCTGACATCACTTCATCAGCCCCGACACGAGCATAGACAGCTGGAATCGGATTGCAATGGAAGGTTGCTTCAGGGGGATTTGTTAAAGCATAGCCGTCCACCACCTTCATGTGTAGCTCACAAGTAGTCCTATCTTTGATATCATCCACAGGGTATCTAGCCAGCAGTGCATCATCGGCCGGGGTGGAACCCACGCTGCTTCTCGCCATAGATGGGACGGTGCTATCCAATGCTGGATCGATCTGCTCCTGCTGCCGCTGAGACGCCCTTTCCTGGCTAAGTGATTCGATCTGCTCCTGCTGCCGCCTGAAAGCGCGTTCCAACTCCAAGTGCTTTGATTCTAGGCCTTCAAGGCGGAGTGCTTCCTCCTTCCTCTGCTCCTCCTCCGGCTTCCTCTTCTACTCCTCCTTCTGCTTCTTTCTCGCACGGTTTCTGTAATCGGCATTCCAATCCGCAAACCCCTCAAACCACGGAACAACGCCTTTGCCTCGTGTTCTTCCTGGGTGTTCAGGATTCTTCAGGGCGCGCGTAAACTCGTCGTCCTCTCTATTGGGCGTGAACACCCCCGTTTGAGCTTCTTCTATTGCAACAAGTAAATCATCCTGAGCTTTTTTAAGACTTGCCCGCTCCATAATCAGCCCTATCTCTGGGTCCAACTTCCCCCCTATGCACATAAAACCAAGTCCTGCACCTGAGGGGCCAGTTCAATGTAACTGGAGTGACCCCTGCAGCCATCATCTCTTGCTCAGCGAGATCCCACTTAGGCAGGGCCACCTGGTAGCCACCTGGCCCCAGAGTATGATGCCACTTCTTTTTCGCAGCATTAATCTTGTTTTGTCTCGACCGTTCCTGAGCTGGTTCCGATTCCTTGAACTTCACGAAAGTGTCCCAGTGATCTCTTGCCTTCTCCAGTGTTCTCTTGAATTCTGGAGTCTGCTTTCCTGCTTTGACGTACGCTTTTCATATATTTTTCTTGTGGGTGTTGAATGCTATCGCCATCTTTTTAAGAGCACTTTTCCTGACTTTCTTCAGATCTGTATCTGTCAAATTATCTGGTAGGGTGAAATGTGACATGAGCGATTCCCAAAACAGATCTTTCCTAGCGTGCATTTTCTACCCAGTCTGCCCTCATGCCGCGATTCAGGAACACCAATCAGCTTAAGGTCAGGAATAAAGTCAACACAAAACTCAATGACCTCCTCTGTTTCATGGCCCTTGGAGATGCTTCCTTCTGGCCTAGCACGGTTATGAACATATTTCTTTAAAACTCCCATGAACCTATCAAAGGGGAACATATTGTGTAGAAATACAGGACCCAGAATGGCAGTCTCTTCGACTAGGTGAACTAGAATGTGCATCATGATATTGAAGAAGGATGGTGGGAACACCAACTCAAAACTAACAAGACATTGAACCAAATCTTTCTCTAACCTTGGTATGATTTCTGGATCGATTACCTTCTGAGAGATTGCATTGAGGAATGCACATAGCTTCACAATGGCTAATCGAACGTTTTCCGGTAGAAGCCCCTTCAATGCAACCGGAAGCAGTTGCGTCATAATCACGTGGCAGTCATGAGACTTTAGATTCTGAAACTTTTTCTCTGCCATATTTATTATTCCCTTTATATTCGACAAGAAGCCAGACGGGACCTTCATACTGAACAGGCATTCGAAGAAGATTTCCTTCTCTTCTTTGGTAAGAGCGTAGCTGGCATGACCCTGAAACTGCCTTGGATCCATGCCGTCTTTTTCGTGCATACGTTGCTGGTCCTTCCGTGCCTCCGGTGTATCTTTTGTCTTCCCATACACGCCCAAGAAGCCTACCAGGTTCACGCAAAGATTTTTCGTCACGTGCATCACGTCGATTGCAGAGCGGACCTCTAGGTCTTTCCAATAGGGTAGGTCCCAAAATATAGATTTCTTCTTCTACATGGGTGCGCGTCCGTCAGCGTCATTCGGAACAGAATGTCCGCCAGGACCCATTCCAAAGATTACTTTTAAATCCTTGACCATATCAAGTATATCATCACCAGTACGGTGGCGAGGCTTCTTCCGGTGATCTGCCTCACCTTTGAAATGCTTGCCTTTCTTTCTTACGGGATGCTTGCTCGGAAGAAATCGACGATGTCCCAGGTACACATTCTTTTTACATTTATCCAAATATATACTGTCGGTATCATCTAAACAGTGCGTGCATGCGTGGTATCCCTTGTTTGTGTGTCCTAAAAGGTTACTGAGAGCAGGCCAATCATTGATGGTTACAAACAGCAACGCTCGCAGGTCAAATTCCTGTTGTTTGTGCTCATCCCACGCACGTACACCTTCTATACTCCACAGCTCTAAAAGTTCTTCAACTAATGGCTTTAGGTAAACATCAATGTCGTTGCCGGGTTGCTTGGGTCCTTGGATGAGCACTGACATCATAATGAACTTTCGCTTCATGCACAACCAAGGAGGAAGATTATAAATACATAGAGTCACAGGCCATGTGCTATGATTGCTGCTCTGCTCACCAAAAGGATTAATGCCATCTGCACTTAAACCAAACCATATGTTCCTTGCATCATCTGCAAAGTCCTTCCACTTTTTTTTTTATTTTTCTCCACTGCGATCCGTCAGCGGGTACTCTCAACTTCCCGTCTTTCTTACGGTCTTCTTTGTGCCATCGCATCAACTTGGCATGCTCTTTATTTTGGAACAAACGTTTCAACCGTGGTATTATAGGAGCATACAACATCACCTTGGCAGGAATCTTCTTCCTGGGGCGCTCGCCCTCAACATCACCAGGGTCATCGTGGCTGATCTTATAGCGCAATGCACCGTATACCGGGCATGCATTCAAATCCTCGTACTCACCGCGGTAGAGGATGCAGTCATTAGGGCATGCATGTATCTTCTGCACCTCTAATCCTAGAGGGCAGACAGCCTTCTTTGCTTCGTATGTACTGTCGGGCAATTCGTTGTCCTTTGGAAGCTTCTTCTTTAACATTATCAGCAACTTTTCAAATCCCTTGTCAGATACACCATTCTCTGCCTTCCATTGCAGCAATTCCAGTGTGGTACCTAGCTTTTTCTTGTCATCTTCGCAATTTGGGTACAACAATTTCTTGTGATCCTCTAACATGCGCTGCAATTTCAGCTTCTCCTTTTCACTTGCGCAGTTTCTCTTTGCATCGGCAATGGCCTGACCAAGATCATCAGCGGGCTCATCTGATGCCTATTCTTCAGCTTCTTCCCCCATTGCCGGCTCAGCTTCTTCCCCCATTGTTGTACCATCGTATTCAGGGAACCCATCGCCAGGATAGCTGTCGTCATCCTCTTCTTCTTCATTCTCTTCCATTAGGACCCCTCTTTCTCCGTGCTTGGTCTAACAGTTATAGCCGGACATAAAACCGGACTCAAACAGGTGGACGTGAATGGTTCTTGAGTTAGAGTAATTTCGATCATTTTTACAGCCAGCACATGGACAATACATAAAACCATCCGCCCACTTGTTTGCCTCAGCCTCAACCAGAAAAGTAAGCACGCCATTAATGAACTAGGGAGAGCATCGGTCATCGTACATCCATTGCCGGCTCATCTTCATTACACAACACCGAAAAGACCAAATTAATACAAGTTCATACACACTTGTTCTCATAAAACAACATACAAACTCTCTAGCTAAAGCATTTAAATGCAACAACAAATGTGATCAAGATCGCAACTAAGGTAACAATTGATCCAACAGCATAGTGATACCAAGCCTCACTATCAATGGCATATTTTTTAAATTTTCTAATTTTCAAGCGCATTGCATCCATCTTGATCTTGTGATCATCGACGACATCGGCAACATACAACTCCAGTTTCATCTTCTCTTCTTTAATTCTTTTCAATTTTTCTTTCAAATACTCGTTTTCGTTTTTAACTAAATTTAACTTCTCGACAAGAGGGTCGGTTGCAATTTTCGGTTCACATACCTCCTAGATAAAAATATCTATGTCAACTTGATGGGCATAATTGTCATAAACACGAAATGCAACAAATAGTTATAAAAGAGAATATACCACATCCGAATCATAAACCGGACGAGGGCCCACGGGGACGGCTATCAAAACCATGCCACTATGTATAACAAACAATGTACGGGTAAGAAAATTATACAAGTAATTATCTAAATCACACAAACATGATTTTTTTTAATAAAAGGATAAGAACAAGAGGCTCACCAAGGTGGTGCCGGCGACGGGACGGTGCGGGCGATCGACGGTGGTTAGGATAGGGACGGGAAGGCACTAAGTAAACCACACCTACACATTCAAACTAAGAAGTTAATTTGAGCTCAAATTGCATATAAATCAAATAAACTACCACATATAAATACTCCCAAACTAAAACCCACAAATCACTATACTTATAGAGCATTGCAAGAGCTAATCTAGCAATGAGAGATGAAAGGACAAAGTTGCTAACCTTTGTGAACACTTGGATGGATAGGGTGCCTCCAAATCTTGACAAATTTTGGCAAAAATGGAGGATGAGCTCGAGGAAGAGGGGAAGAACAGAGAGGAGAGGAAAGGGGAAGAACAGAGAGCTCGGGCTGGACGAACGGTTTATATAGGAGCATCTTTAGTCCCGGTTTGTGACACAAACCGGGACTAAATGTGAGCCTCTAGTACTGGTTCGTGACATGAACCCGGACTAAAGGTGATCGTGGGGCCCTAGCCTGACACCAGCCTGCCACCACCCCTTTAGTCCCGGTTCGTGTCACGAACCAGTACTAGAGGTTCAACACGAACCGGGATTAATGATGCCCGCCCCCCTAGCCGTTGGAACCGGGACTAAAGGTCACATTAGTACCGGTCCGTTTCCAAACCGGGACTAATGGGGCTCACATAAAGTCCTTTTTCTACTAGTGTACCCGTTGACCTCCAAAATCCATGTGTTGTCATTCGGAACATGTGGAGCAAGCAAAGAAATGGATGGGTATCCGCATGGCGGTCATATCGTCGTGGAGGCGGTACTCATTCATGGCCCAGTCGGTGCGCTCGCCGTTGGGCGCGCGGCCATGAAGGTAGACGAGCGTCTTCTTGTAGCCGATGGTCTCGCCTTGGTACCGTATGGCGCGGTCGTTCCCCGTTGACTTCCAGTATCCGGCCGGCGTTGTCCGCTTCATCCGAGGCCCGGTTGTGCCGTATCTTGGGCACCTTGGAACATACACGTACCATTCCTCTCTGGGCAGGTGGGCCTCATGGACACCACGCCTCGGTGAAAAGGACATGCCTGCATATGCCAGGTAGTATTGCTCAAAAAACAAGCATATGCCAGGTAGTGCAATTAGAGAATGCCCAAACGCTTCCCTCAAAAAAAAAAAAAAAAAGAGAATGCCCAAACGCTAGGCGACTCGCGCGTGGGCCGCTCTCCAGCCGTCCATCGTCACCAGATTCACGCCACATGGATAGGTACCTAGAGGCTACAAGAGCCTGCGTGACTAGTGGCCAGTGGCGTAGCTGCAGGGTGGACAGAGTGGTCCATGGACCACCCTGTAAATCGGCCCCATACTTCACTATAGCTTTAAAAAAACTATATTTTACTATTGTTGTAAATAAAACTAGCAGGCCATAGCGCACGCTCAAAGCTCAAGCCCAAAATGCATAACTATACGATCTGATCGCTAGCTCCCTCGTTTCCTTAGCATGTTCCGTAGATGTTGTTGGATTAACTGTCTATGAATGTTCGGACATGATGCGCCTATGTGCAATTATGCCATGTATAATCAAACTCATAAAAAATACAATTTAATCAATATGCCCCTCACTATATAGCTGGGCCTCTGCTAGTATGTTGGTATGTTGTATTCGTGGTGTAAATATTTCTATATCATTTGGACTATCCTGACCCGAAATCCTGACTACACCACTGCACTCAAGATGCCCAATTGATCATCTACATAAACTTGATGAGTGCAAAGCTCGTAGATGATGATTGCTTCCTTTCTGAGCACACAAACAACATGTGCCTTCCGGATAGCTTCGTCGACGCACGTGCTGCAAATGGAGTTGTTTGTGTCTCTTCGGCACTATGCTAGGGCATATGTGGCCTCTCCTTACATGATGGTGTCTCTGGGAACATTCTTGGAGAAGTCGACACCATCCGAGGTAGTGTCATGAACAAAAACTTGAATGCTTCTTGGTACCTCAATCTTGTGTAGTTCCCACCAGAGCAGCTAAAGCTAGGGATCTGGCTTGCAGCGGTACTGACACTCATGAGCAGAGAAACCAAGGCAACTAACCGAAGTGATATCTTCATGCCATGCAACTTCATCTGAAAATAAAATAAGAAGTAAATGTTAGTTCGGTTAATGATGGCAACTATATATTTTTATTAACACGAAATGAATAGCTTTGTAATTTTTCCAAATAATCAATCAAATATATGAATTATATTCCACTACTTTGGTGATTTAATCATGCTCTGGAGGTTTTTATCTTCCCCAATTAGTCATCCATGCTTAGTACACAATGACTAGTTGGTGACAATAAAAAAACCTCCTAGAGCATGATTAAACCACCAAAATGATAGAAAATATTTCGTATATTATGATAAAATAAACTAAAGGATAGATATGATAGTGGTTGAGCTCACATCTGTGCACACTTGCGTTCCCCTTATGACCTGCCCTAGTTCACTAGCTTTGCCAAAGATCCTGATATGCCTATAGGTAAAACGAATCAAAACACCAAGTTCTAACCACATGCGTAGATTTAAGTCCAAAGTTGACATATATATATTTAAAAAAGGAGTCAATACATTTCCTTTTGTACATAATAAGAAAAATCAAGTTCTTCTATGGATAGGACCTCTAACAATCATTCATAATAGGAACATTCTGTTTTCCTCGATGTGTGAATAGACCTTGGTGCGCTGTACCCACTGGATCCAACCTGAAGATTGAGACAAAGTCTTTCAGAAGAGGTTCTCTTAACCACCTGACGGCCACATCCCACCTACATATGCTACATCTGTCGACACAGTCTGGGCAAGGGTTCCAACAACTGATCAACTAAGCCAGAGCCCACATAGCCAGTGGCCGCACATGGAAGCTACTAGTCACTAAGTATGTCTGATCTTTTTGAACCTGGGCGGCATTCCACTTAGGGTGCACTCTCATGGGCGCAAGGCCTTTGACAAGGTGCAAGACCCCATGATGCCTTCTCTCAACACCAAAACAATACCACTTCCGCCCAGAGGTGAATTTATATATAACGTTAATACTCAAATTGTTGTTTATAATCCTCACTTAATCTCAATGAATTCACGAACCACCCTGTCTACAAAGCATAGCAAAACTACACCTACCACAATTTTCATTGACGAGGGATAACTCAATAGCATAGCATAATATAATAGTTTTCCTATACATGCATAGATAATATGGTGATATAAGCTACATGCATAGAAAACAATAGGTAAAGGATGATCAACATGTAACTTGCCTTGGTTCTGGTCCAAAAGGTCACACTCCTGACAATAGTTCGCGTCGCACTCCGGACAATCTACATGTTCACACAAATCAACAAATCAATCACCGAAACTCAAATAAACCAAATGGAAACCAACAGCAAGAAATCAATTAAAAAGTTCAACAACAGCAGCATAACATCATGTACAAGTCACCTACATACCACTAGGATCACAATACAAAAAGAAACGGTCAAAAAGGATCTACGGGTTGCAAGTTATGGCCTCCGGAAGGTTTGTTTTGAATTTGAATGAATTCAAATTTGAACAGCGCAAACATGTGCAAAGTTGGTACTATGGTATTGTACTGGTCATTGTGAATACACAGGAAAAAGAATCACCTAAAAAGAGTTTATAGACTAAAAGATATGACTAAAAGAAATTCAGACAAAATCTGCCTAAAACTGTTGCCATGGCAGTGTTTCTGAAAATGCTGCCGTGGCAGCGATTCTGAAACTGCCGCTGCGAGCTGCTGCTGCGCTCGGGTGATGCCATGTGGCGCGACGGGATTAGGTACAGGGTGGCCGATCGGGCGGTTGGCCGTTACCTAGCAAGAACGGCGACGGCGATGCGGGCGCGGGCGGCGGCGGCTCTCCGGTGGCTCCCCGGCAAAGGTGAGGGGGTGGGCGGATGCGGCGTGGCACGGTGGTGACGATGGAGGCAAGAACAGCGACGGTGGCTTCCTCTGTGGGCGGCGGCGGCGGCGTGAACTCCGGCGAAGTCGGTCTGCTCGGGAGGCTCGTTCCGGTGCTCTGAGGCGCAGTGGCTGTTCAACCGGAACTGCTGGTTGCTAAAATGTCGCGAGTTCGACTCCTGGCCGCTCCAACAATTTTCCAGCATTTTTTAACTTTTGCATATTAAAAAGAAAATAAAAAGAGTGAGACCAGAATCGATCACACAACGCGCTGTTGAGGAAAGCGTGGCTTTGCCACTAGGCCACCACCACTTCTATTGTAGAAGAAGAGATGGCCTGTATTTAACTATACTCTGAGCGTTTGAATTCAAAATTTTGAAAAATTTCGAGATTTTTTGCCCGGTATGAGTGTTTCTCGAGGGGGGCCGGTAAACGCGGTAACCGGGCGAGATCGTGAAATTTCGTTCGGTAACCAAAACAGTGGTTGTTGCTCCGCTGGAGATCTCGCGGCGGGGGAGCAGCTTCCCGTCGGCCATGGCATCCTGGCGCTGAGGACAAAGCTGTGGCGTTGGATGTGTGGTGGAGCAGACAAGTTCCCTGGACTTGTCTGTGTTTTTTATTCCTTCGGTTTTTGCACCCTCCCCTGATTCATTCCTTTTCGATGTTGCCCAACTGGTGGCAAATATTTTGCCTTGATTTCAATTCAAAGTTGCTGGATTTCAAGTCCCATTTTTGGAGTAGCACATACGAAACATGTAATTGCTTGTCTTAACATGTACTTTTGCCTAAGATTTTATCTTCAGAAATGCCCATCTACATGCAATTAATTTGCCTAAAATGACCAAGTTGCTTCCGTTACAAGTTGTTGCCTACAATTTTATACAATTTGCCTTGCTAGTATCCATGATGACCAAGTTGCTTCCGTTTTTATCCTAAATTGTATAAATAAAATTATACAATTTGCCTACAAAATTGACGGGGTGTTTTTATCCTAAAACGACCAAGTTGCTTCGGTTTTTTGTGCAATCTCTTGCTGTCTGGTACATGCAAAACATATAGCTGCTTCTCTTAACATGATCTTTTGCCCAAGTATTTTGTTCAGAATTGCCCATCTGCAGTAAATTAATTATTCTAAACGTTGATGTTGCTTTTCTGTTTTAAGTAGTTGCCTCCAATTTGCTACAAATCGGCTTGCTGGTGTCCATGTAAGTTGCCTGGGGAGTTTATTCTCTTGACAGATGGCAAATTTCTGACCTCCTACGCAACCTAAAAGTTGCCTAATCTCAGTTTAGTTCATGCAATTTCTCAAACCAAAATACTAAGATGCTAGGGGTGGCCGATATTTTATTTTTGTGGCTATGTCTGGTATACGGCGTGGGGGCACAAAAATAAAAGATGTCTGATATTTTATTTTATTTTTGTAGCTATGAGAGGAGAAGGGGAATTGTAGTAGCGGGAGAGCACATGATGTCTTTTTTCTTTTGTCGTTTTCTGAAAACTGGTGGTTGCCCTAAAGCGCTATAAATGTTTTTAGTGTTAGATACATCCGTATCTAGATAAATCTAAGACAAGAATTTTGGGACGGAGGGAGTACCTAGCAGCGTCCGCTAGAGAATGTTCTTTTTGTACTCTACTTTATTGTGCTTTTCACTTGCGGGACAACCCATGGCATGTACATTTTGCAGATTGTTAGTCGGAATTAATGCTCGGTCAACCAAAAGGGGAGCCGGCATTTCAGCGAACACCAAGGGGGCGTCGCGCAGCAGCTCCGTGCCCCGTGCACGCGCGGTGCCCTTCATGGTGGACTCCACGGGGAGTATCGCCCGGTCGACCAGCTCGCGATCCACGGCCGCCAGCGCGTCCGCGAAGGCACGGCACGGCCCAGGTACGCCACACGCTGCGAGTCAGCGTGAGATGTTCGCCGGGTACGTGCGCTTCGATCGATGGGAACGCGCTCTCAGCCGCCGTTCTGTTGGTTGGTTTGGTCGGGCTGCTTGCACCCCGCGATGGCCTCGGCGCCGGCGGCGACTAAGGCGGCGCTGTGGGTCCTGGCCGGCACGACCTCGTACGGGCGGAACCGGGTGAAGGCTGCGGAGGCCGGCCGGGAGGCGGCGCTCGTGGACGTGCTGCTGCTCGTCGACGGCGCGCATGGTGGACTGGCTGTGCAGTGCAGGGGGAAAGGAGGTGAGGGCACAGATGCGAGGGGGAAAGATTTTGCGTAAAAATAACAATGCCATGTGTCACATTCTGGTTGGCCTGGGGGTCTGATGCTCCCGCAAACCAGCTTGTGTATGCACGCACATGCACGGTGTAAAAATGGAAAGATCAAAGAATCGGCCGGTCTGATTTGAATGTACAGAGACAGACATTACAAACCTGCGAGCTCCCAGGGCTCGTACTTGCAGAGATCCATCACAGGGATGAAGTTGTGCTGGAGGTGTAGGCCGCCGTGGTTCTTTGGCCTGACGTAGTAAATCATCAGCTCCGCGTCGCTGGGGTGGAAACGGTACCCCTGCGGGAGAAGGGAATCCACCGGTGCAACGGCCATGGCACCGGCCGGAGCTACTCCTGCTTGGGCTTGGGCGGCCATACGACTCCTCCAGCAGCTTTTCTCGATCTATGGCATGTGATTGCTAGGAGAAGGGAGAAGGGAGGGGGAGCACTCGCAATATTTGCCGTAGTGTGTTGAGGAATATGGGCAGTGATATAGGCTTCGGTGAGAGCCTCTGCCTTACAAAAGCAAGCATGCAGGAATATGGGCAGTGAGACCGAATATTGTCTTTGGAGGCGTCCATGGCTACCGGGAGCCAAACGTCCGCTCTCCAGTGAGACGCTCAAATATTATATATAGGCTTCGGTGAATATTATATACTGCCGTTACAAAAGCAAACATGGAGATTTTTTTTTGAAAATACTACTCTTTTTTTAACAAATTCCGAAACTAAGATCAACGAACCAGAAATTTTAAAACTAGAGCACCGTCGTTGTAGGGTGCAACGAAACTTAAGTTTCATTGTACTATTAGACGAAACTTAAGCTTATATTAATTATACGTGAATATTAGGTATGCTATTATTTGTGTGTTGATTCTGTGATTAGTGCAATATTTGATATGATATTAATTGCACGTTAAACATGTTGAATGCTCGCCATTGGAGCTGTCTAAGTCGTTGGATTGACTTAGTTTGATGGCCGAGATCAATTGAATCTGCCCCTTTGGGTCTTTTTATATTGGTATAGATATAAATATAGATTATTATCTTGATATAAGCCTATAATTTATGCGGTGTTTGATTTAAAAAAATTGCCCATTCTAGAAATTTTAGGGCCCCATTTTTCATTTCGCACTGCGGCCCCAAATTTCTGAAGACGGCCCTGACCGTCATGCAGTTTTGCCGCGGGCACTAGAACCGAGGAGAAGGAGGAACGGGATCCGGCGGCGGCGCTCAAGATCTGGTGGTCTGGAACTGGAACGGAGGAGGAGGAGGAACGGGATCCGGCGACGGTCGTTGACGCGTCCATGACGGAGACGGGATCCGGCGGTGGCACTCCAGATCTGGTGGTCTGGAACTGGAACGGGGCGCCGGCGACTTGGCATCGACCTGCATGCATGCACTCGATAGAATTAGAACGAGATGAGGATGAGAGAGAGAGACGCCAAAACAGAGGGGAGGGGACGGGACGGGATCTGGCGGCGGGGCTCCAGTGGAACGGGGCGCGAGCGACTTCCTGCATGCAGTCACACACACACGCCGGCAGCCTGGGAACGAACCTCACCGGACAGCCGGCTCACATCGCGGCAAATCTCGCTGGCTGCGGGCGTTGAAGCAAACAACATGCCGGTCTGTGCGCATATCGGTGGATGCAGGTGCATCTCGGTGGACACGAATAGATAAGCTTTAAAGCGGTGGCTGGAGGTACACGTGATGACCTGATGGGCTGTACGTGCCAGCCGCTCGACACCAACGTTGTTTTTCTTATTTTGCGGATGACCCCAACGTTGTTTTTATCAGCCAGTTGTACATGGGTATTTTCTTACGTTTGGGCCAAGCCTTATTGGTAAAAAAAAAAACATTGAGAATGAAATATAATCTTTCAATAAAACAAGCTTCGATAAAAAACTAAATAACCAAAATCATTAAAATTCAAATCTTTTGATAATTTTATAAAATACTTTAAATGAATTATTAAACTCTCGACGAGTATGTAAGGGCATCTCCATTGCTGACCCTCAAAACGCCCGCAATCGTCCAGACCGCACGGTCCGAACCGGACGTGTTTTGCCATCCAGCGCATGCCTGTATCGATCCGCCGACCGGCCGGACTTACCTTTTCCCGCAATCCGGAAACAAA
Organism: Thinopyrum elongatum; assembly: GCA_011799875.1. Taxonomy (NCBI): domain Eukaryota; kingdom Viridiplantae; phylum Streptophyta; class Magnoliopsida; order Poales; family Poaceae; genus Thinopyrum; species Thinopyrum elongatum. The sequence continues at coordinate 728,180,345 of CM022298.1, read as the reverse complement.
CTGGGTGTGTGGGGGGGGGGGGGGGGGGGGGGGGGGGGGGGGGGGGGGGGGGGGGGGGGGGGGGGGGGGGGGGGGGGGCTTTGTGGGTGTCCGTACCGCTGCCACGATCGATTCTGACGGCCCTGGCCCACCCAAAAACCCCTCCCTCGCCCGTGTCCCTTCCCACCCGAAGCCGTCAGCGCCGCTACAGAGAACCGGTGCCGCATTCATGCCGGCTCAGAGCGACGCGACCTCTCACTGGCGCTCCGGCATTGAAGCGGCACCGGCAAAAAGCGCCGCCCATGCCGTTTCCTGGTGCACGCGACTCCTCCACGTTCAAATTACAGGCCGTCATTCCGCCTCCCCACATTAAACATGTGCGGTTGCCTAGGAACCTACTCCAGCGTCACCCGTCCGTTCATCTGCCGCCCACCATTAACCACCACATCGCTTGCCCTGTCATCCGCCGACTATTTAAACTCCAGCCTCGGCCATAGCCGCATCTATCCTCCTCCTCTTTGCACCATGCCCGCCATAGCCTCCTCGAGCTCCAAAGCCATTTGGGACAACCTCTCCTCCGAGCAGAAGACGGAGATCGCCGACAGTGCTGCCGGCTGGCAGGCAGACGGAGGTGTCCCAATGGAGGACGCGACCGATGACGAGTTGACGCCACCCTCCTCGCCGGTCCATGTCGGTATCACCATGGGCTAGGCCAGTGCTCACTACACCGAAATGGTGTTGGCCAAGCGGGAGGCCTTGTTTCGGTAGGCGCAGACCAACCAGGAGTACAACCTCCGCCTCCTCGACGAGCACCGGGACGCGGTGGAGCAACTCGTCGTCGGCACGGCGATCGTGCCGGACGTTGACCAGGCTGAGCAGGAGGCGCTGGTCAACTCCTATCGCATCGCCCATGAAATCCACCGCAACCGCTGGCGGTACCGCCAACGTCCGGCGAAGCTAGAAGCGGCCTTCAAGGAGATCGACATGGCGGCCGACGAAGTCTACGGCAAGAGCGAGGACAAGGACAACGTTGCCAGTATCGGTACTCAATCAAAAGAAGAAAGAGTGCAAAGGCATCAGATTATAGAAGCAACTAAATAATTCAACGTTTAACTGCAAAGGAGTTACGATTTTCGAAATGAAGGATCAGAAGCAGACGCTCTAATCAAAAGACAAGTAAGTTAAATAGAACTAGATGGACAATCAATTGCAACTTGACTGGCCGAGAACCAACTCATGTCCAAAGGGACGTCTGAGCCGGAAGGACGAATTCTAGGAATTAACTGATGATAGGGAGCACTCACATACATAATGAATCAATAAGCTCAGAATGAAAATGACAAAGGATGTTAACGAATATTGCCACACATATGGAATTAACCATAATGCTAGCAGGCAAGAATTTCCAAGGCAATTGGTTGCAGAGGATTCTCGAAAGATTAGATAGCATTATGAAGTACTTGGCGAAACACATGATCAACTGGGGATGAACGAATCTCCGGAATGTGTGAGGAATTATTCGCAGTGCGAAAGAAGCTACTAGGCAGTAGGCACAAAAGATTCTCGGAACAACGGTGAGTATTTCGCGGTATCTTGAAATAACAAGAGCAACTGGGAAAGAAGATACAAACGGCAAGTATGTGTAGTTATCCACCGGGATTTATCGGTGGTTGGGAATTGCAAAGGCAGTGGGTACAGGGGGCTCGGGAAAACATCGAGGAGTATCTTCGGAATCTTCGGGTGAATCAGGCGGTCATCTGTAATGAGGGGGGCTCACTGGAAGGAAGCGGTTATGAGAACCTAATGTTGGAGTTAGCAAAACTTTAACCTGACTAGAAGAGAGATCAGAGTCCCAGAGTAAAGAAGTGGAATAAAAGATCCTAATACCACCCATTGGCGACGTGGGCCTGTAAGCCACACAGCCATGTTAGTAAAACAGTTTTCAAAACTAGACTCAACTTCGGCCAAGGAGTTGGCTAGGGTGTTACCTATAGGCAGTCGGCTCTGATACCAACTTGTGACGCCCCCGGCCTAATCGTGCACTAATCATACACGCAAATGCGCACGATCAAGCCTAGAGACTCACGGGAAGATATCACAACACAACTCTAGACACAAAATAAAATAATACAAGCTTTATATTACAAGCCAGGGGCCTCGAGGGCTCGAATACATAAGCTCGATTACACACAAGAGTCAGCGGAAGCATCAGTATCTGAGTACAGACATAATTAGACAAGGGTGACTTAAGAAGGCTAGCACAAACAACGACTCTAGATCGAACAGGCGCAGGCCTCCTGCCTGGGAACCTCCAAATCTACTCCTGGTCGTCGGTCTTCCCATAGTAGTAAGCACCGTCGGAGGGGTAGTAGTAGCTGTCGGCGGGATCAGCTGGCTCCGGGGCTCCGTCATCTGGTCGCAGCAACCGGGTATGGTGAAAAGAGGCAACAAAGCAACCGTGAGTACTCATCCAAAGTACTCAGCAAGATTGACATCAGATCTAGTCTATTTATGCAACATTGTCAATGGAAGGGTTGTATATGTGGACTTGACTGCAGAAATGCCAGAATAGAGAGAAAGCCTAGCCTATCGAAGACTAGCAGCTTGCAACGTCTTGCAGCATTAGAAGAGTAAAGATCTGCATATATCAATAGCAATAAGTAATAAGGCCCAGAGATCCTTCCTCGACTTCCTGCCAGGAAGCAATCCCGGAGCTATCATATTATATTAAAGTAACACCAGTAACCAGTTATCTCGCGGATACCCTCACGAACACCTGACTTTCGCAATAGCTCTCGCGGGTACCCTCATGGTCAACCCGACTTTCCAAGTTTCTGAGGTATCCAGTTCTAGTTGTCGTAGATCGGGATAATCTCTGAGCATCCATAACCGTGGACACGGCTATTCGAATAGATCAAGTTCTTCCCTGTAGGGTTGCACCAATGTACCCAACACGCTCGATTAACTCCGGTCGGGCACACTTTTATCGGATCATGCCCGGCCTCGGCTAATCGACACACCGCAGCCCAACCTCGGCTCAACAAAGAGGCCAGCACGCTGGTCTAAATCCTAAGCGCTCAGGGGTCTAGGCCCATAGCCCTTCGCACTCCTGCGCATTGGGAACGCGGCCGGTGAGCAGACCTAGCCCCCTGGATACACAGTCCGACGTTCCCAGTCCAACCCGGCGCGCACCGCACAACTACTGACATCTGAGGAGCTTCGGAAGAAACATACGATGCAGAGTGCCCATACTTATTCCTGCATGGTGGTCAGCGCGTAAAAGGCCAGAGGCCTACTGAGATTACATATCTAAATCCCATTAGTGCATTGGGAGCACGCGGTGACGAGCAGAGACTCACGATCATGTGACCCCGTCGCCCCATCTCGAGGACTTGCAACAAGGGCTAAGACTGCCCAGCCGTGCCTCGTAATTATCTCGCGGGTACCTTCCAGGTCAACCCGGCTTCACACCTCTCGCGGGTACCCCTCAGGGTCGACCTGACTTTACAAGGGGCTGAAGTAACAGTAAAGTAACTGTGTGTCCAAAACATCAAGGAGGAATCCGAGGAATCACCCCCAAAGGATTCCTACCTGATGTAATCCGTCAAGGTGAACCGAGAGGAATCACCGTCGATGGTCCACGCTTGCGGGGTTGTACGACAGAGTCGTAATCGGAGGTGGTGAAGGAGGAATCACCCTCGAAGTCCACAACCGATTAGCTACGCTACAGAGATAACATCAGAAGTGCCGTAAGAGGTATCACCCTCGGCACTCGATAGTAGCTATGCGGAGCCGTATAACTAAGGGGGAAGAGGTGCGGTGATGTGACGGTCTCGGCATGTCGATCACTCTGATCGAGGCGACGGTAACAAAGCAAGGGCAATTGAGACAAGGGTGAGGGGCACCGATGTAACACTAACCAACCTATACTAAGCATATAGGATAGCAGGTAAGGTATCAATAACAGCAGTTACAAAAACAGGCTATGCATCAGAATAGGAGCTAACAGTAACAGCAGCAAATTCTAATGCAAGCACGAGGGGGAAAGAAACAGGCGATATCCAAAATGATCAAGGGGGCTTTGCTTGCCTGGAGGCTCTGCGACAAAAGAGGGGTCGTCGGTGGTGAAGCAGTCCTCAGGGGCTACGTCGGTGCTGGAATCTACCGGAGAGAAGAGGGGGAAGAAACAGATAAATACACGGCAATCACATGCAAAACAGAGCATGACATGCTAAAGTGCAGTGCAGAGGTTGCCTAATGCATCTCTAAGCCATTTTAGTATTTTTTTTGGATTAAAGTTGGAATTATTAACCGGTAAATATGCACTATTCATCTACCGGAAACAGACGAAAAGTTGCGGGTTCTGCGACGTAGAGGGTCCCGACATGAAAACAGACGGCACGGTCGGATTCGTGGGATTTTTCTGAGCAACTTTCATGTAGAAAGTTTTCCCATCCGAGCTACGGATTATTTTCTACGAATTAAACAAGTTTTAACAATTTCTGGAATTATTTAGTTAAACTGAAATGCGAGAAATGGAATATGATGTAATGCTGGCGCACGCATTGCGTCAGCCGTCGGCTGACCAGCTGACCAGTCAACGGGCCCACTGGCCAGTGACTGGACCAGCCCAGTCAGCGCGTTGACCACGGTCAACGCAGTCAACAGGGCTGCGGGACCCAATGGCCAGTGACTCAGGCGGGCCCCACCGGTTAGCCCACGCTGGTGGCGGCGCCGAAGAAGGCTTCGGCGAGGCTTTTCGCGGCGGCCGAACGCCAGCGAGCCTTGGAATCGCGCTACGGTTAGCCATTTTGCGCCCGGTTGGTTTCGTTAGAACGGGCACTCCGAGTCGCGTCCATCTTGCCTACTGGCATGGCCTGGGGCGACCGGAGTTTGCCGGAGCGGCGACTGTAGGCGGCGGCCGAAACGCGACATAGCGGTGAGCTAGCTAGGGGGAACGCGGTAGCTCAGGGAGAAGGGCAGAGGGAGGTGGTAGCTCACCGAGCGGCGCACGACAGGCCGGCGGGGGGTTTAGGAGCTGCCGAGGCGCCAGAGAGGGAGGGGATCGCCGGCGGCCCGATGTTGACGAAGGGGTCGATCCGACGTGTGCAGGGCTCCCCGGCTCTAGTTGCGCGTCACAGGGGACGTGGTCGAGCTCGGCGAGGAGTCCAGACTCAACGGAGGGGAACGGAGGTAGCTGTCGCCGTGGCGGAGCGAGTCGGACGGCGGTGGCTGTGCTCGAGACAGAGGTGAAGAGAAGCAAGCGCGAGCGAGGGAGAGAGGAGGGGGAACTGAGGCGAGGCGTCCAGGCAAGGTGGACAGAGGGGCGGCCTTATGCAGGCTCACCTGCCCCGGTGCCATGGCAAGCAGCGGGCGGCGTGGCGAGCTGCGGCCATGGCGGCGTCGACACGCGGCAGGGAGCAGGTAAGGGATGGAGAGATGGGCTGGGCCTGGTGGGCCTTCGGCCATGTAAGTTCTTTTTCCCAATTTATTGTAACACCCCTATGTGATAAGCACTGTGACACTCTGCTAAATATACCATGTCATCTTCCTTTGCAGTGCCTAGTCATTGTGGTTAATCAAAACAATTCAAATTCTATTCTAAAAATCAACTCAAAATTCAAAAGTGAAATATGAAGTTGCTCAAACACTGTTGGAAAAATGTTAATTAAGTAACAAATAATCCAGAAGCAATTATAAAAATATAAACAAAGATAATTGAGTTAGCTAAGTGACTCAAACTACATGAAACAACACCAAAACAGAATCATTTAATCCATTTATAATAATATCAAATTCAAATTAAATCCTACTTTGCCCAAACAATTTTTGGTGAAAGGTAATAATGCACTGTAAGTGTAAAAGTGGCCTAAACAATTACCTAATAGAAAAGAAACAAAAGAAAAATAGAAAACAGAAAAATAAAAGAAAAGATGCACTGTGCACTAGGCCTAAGTGCACAGTGCCCTGAGTTCAGCCCAGCGGCCCAACTCCCCTCTTCTCTCCCCTGCGTGTCAGCGCCGCCGTGGTTGAGCGCTCGCTCGCCGGTGCGGCGTCGACACCGCGGCACCCCACCGACGCCATGGCCCGTCGAGGAGATAAGGACGAGCCAGGGCATTCCCCCTGGCCTCCCCGTCCACTCCCTCTTCCTCTCCGTCGCTCTCCCCCTCTATCCCCATCGTCACCGAACGCCACCACCACCGTGCCTCCGTTGATCTCATGGCCACAGCCACCACCTGACTCCGTCGACTTGACGAGGAGCTCCGCCATCGACTACTCCATCGATCGGTGGCCTCAGTTGGAGCTAGGGAGCACCGAAGAGCCGGATCCCTCTCGTCCACATCTCCGGCCGCCGCTGATCGTCTTCGTCTCCGGCGCCGGCCTCTGCTGCTACTAATCTGCCAAGGGCCCTCGTGCGTGCTTCTAGGTGAGCATGCCTCCCTCCTCCGTCCTCTAGGTCCTCTAGATCGCGCCGTAGTAGCTCGTCGTCGAACCCGAGCTCTAGCAACCGCCGTTCGCTTCGCCGCCGTGGCCATGGCCTCTGCCGTGCTTGTCTGAGCACGGCATCGTGCTCCTGCTGCCTCCAGGAGCCGAACACGCCCGCGCACGTGCTCTCCCGTACTCCCTAGCGCTGGATCCGTCAAAGCCCGAACTCCGGCGCCACTTTAGCACATCGCCGGCGCCGCTCCGGTTGTTCCCGGCTCCTCTCGTTAGTCTAGCTGAACGCGGCGTCGAACGGTCGTTCTAACGCGCCCAACCGCACGCGATTTGGTGCGGTGTGGAGCGTTTTCGAACGTCTCCGGCGAGCTCCGCCATGTTTTGGTCGCCGGAGTAACTCCGGTGGCCGTCGCCGAATTGGCATGACAGGTGGGGCCCCTGGGACCCTGACGCTGGGCCCCATGAGCCCCGTTGACTGGGTTGACCCAGTCAACGTGCTGACTAGGCAGCCCCAGCCACTGACATGTGGGCCCCTCTATTATTTAGTTTAATTAAAACGTTTTATAAATAAAATTAATTAGATTAACCTAATCACTCACTGACACCTGGGGCCCACTCCTCTAATTAGCCACTAAGTTTAATTTAAACTCTGTTAAACTAACAGAGACTGACATATGGGTCCCACTGGACCAACAGGTCAGGTTTGACCCTGGTCAACTGACCAGTTGACTGCTGATGTCAGCATTGCATCATGATGATGTCATATTTCCTTTTTTCTGTTAAATAAAAATAATTCCAGAAAATCATTAATTTTTTTGAAAATTCGTAACTTTTAAACCGTAGCTCAGATCGAAAAACTTAAAACATGAAAGTTGATCAGAACGATGAGACGAATTTGATCGTGCCGTCTGTTTCCATGTCGGAACCCCCTACATAGGAGAACCCGTAACTTTTAGCCCGATTCCAGTAGATGAATAGTGGATATACACCGGATAATAAATCCAACTTAAAACCTAAAATAACTATATGACTTAGGTGCATCTTTAGGCAACCCTGCACTGCATCTTAGCATAGCATGCCCTGTATTGCATTGTTTGCTGTGCATTTATATGTTTCTTCCCCCTCTTCTCTCTCGATAGACCCCGACGTCGACGTAGCTCCCGAGACTGACGCAGCTTCGGAGGTCGACTACGCTCCTGACGATCAGACCCTTGCCGCCGAGCTTCCAGGCAAGCACCCCCCTTTTTGAGCATTCCGATATCGCCCAATCTCTTCTCTCTCATGCTTGCATTAGAAGTTACTGCTACTGCTGTTATCCTAATTCTGCTACATAGCCTGTTTATTGTAACCTGCTACTGTTACCTACCTGCTTATCCTAAACTGTTTAGTAGGTTGGGTAGAGACCCAGCAGAGACCCCACTTTATCCCAACTGCCCCGGTGGATCATCAGAAGACCCGATCAATAGAATCGAAGACCAGGCCCCGACACCGCACATCACTTCCCCTTAGTTGCTCGACACTACTGGGTTACTATCGAGTGCCGAGGGTGATACCTCATCAGCACTTCTGATGATATCCTTGTAGGTTAGTTAATCGGACGTGGTCAGCGAGGGTGATTCCTCCTACACCACCCACGATAACGACACCGTCGCGCAACTCCTCAAGAGTGGACCTCGAGGGTGATTCATCCTCCGTTCACCTTGATGTTTACGTCAGGTGGGAATCCAACGAGGGTGATGCCTCGGATTCCTTCTAGTTATGGTAGCCACACGGATGCCTTTACATTATTGTTGACACTGTTTAAACTGAATAAAAGCGGGTCGGCCCTTTGGGGTACCCGCACGAGTATATGATGAGAGTGATATGGATACGGGTGGACCTAAATGGTGCCCGAGAACTGAACACGAGGCGTGGTCGGGCATTCTTAGCCCTTGCCGCAAGTCCTCGAGACGGGGCGACGGGGTCACATCTTTCGTGAGTCTCTGCTCGTTACCGCACTACCAACACACTAACGGTTTGGATATTTGATCCGAGGGGCCTCTGGCCTAATAGCACTAACCATCACGTGGGCATAGTGTGGGCATTCTGCGTCGTAAACATCAGCCGAAGCTCTATAGACGCCAGCGAGGAGCGGCCCGCTTTGGATTGGACTGGTTAAGCCTGCGCTTGTATTAAGGGGGCTAGGTCTGCTTCCGGAGCGTCCTCGCAACATGCAGGGTTCCCAGGGCGAAGGCCCAAGACCCCTGGGGGCATAGGTTAGTCCGGTGTGCTGACCTCTCTTTAGAGCCTAGGTCGGGTTGCGGCGTGTTGTTTAGCCGAGGCCGGCCATGACCCAGAAAAGTGTGTCCGGCCGGAGTTAAACGAGTGTGGTGGGTAAGTTGGTGCACCCCTATAGGGAAGAATTAATCTATCGATAGCCTGTCCTATGGTAACGGACACTCGGAGTTGTATCCCGATCGGTACAACTAGAACTGGTGACTTGAGATAAAATGGATAGTATGGCTCTGGGATTGCTTTCTCACAGGGAGTCGAGAAAGGATCTCTGGGCAAGGTTGATGACACTACTACTACTTTGCATTATGCTAATCTGCACTCTTCTAATGCTGCAAGACCGATGAAGATGATTGAAGATGCTAGTCTTCGATAGGACTAGGCCTTCCTCTCTATTCTGGCATTTCCGCAACCCAGTCCACTTGTACAACCCTCCTTTGAAAATGTTGCATATGTAGTGTAGATCCTTGCTTGCTGAGTACTTCGGATGAGTACTCATGTTTGCTTTACTTTCTTTTTCTCCCCATATCCAATTGTCGACACCAGATGACGGAGCCCCTGAGATAGCTGCCCCCGTCGACGACTACGGCTACTACTACTACCCTCCAGGCGAGTACTACTACGAGGAGCCGATAGACAACCAGGAGTAGGATTCGGAGGGTCCTAGGCAGGAGGCCTACGCCTTTTGATCGCAGTATTTTATTTTGCCCCACCTTTCTAAAGGCCTATCTGTAACTCTGTTATATCTGTACCCAGATATCTGATGCTTCCGCTGACACTTGTATGCCATCGAGCTATGTATTCGAGCCCTCGAGGCCCTGGCTTGTAATATAAAGCTTGTATGACTTTATTTATGTTTTAGAGTTGTGTTGTGATATCTTCAAGTGAGTCCTTAGGCTTGATCATGTGCATTTGTGTGTATGATTAGTGCACGATTAAGCCGGGGTCGTCACATTTATTTTCTGTCTTTTCCATTTATTCGAAAACAGAGACATATAGAGAATATTTAGGGACACCAAAAGAACTGTGGAAAAAGTGTGACTTGGCCTATTAAATACTTGACATTTTTTGGCACTTCCACAAAAAGTTTGGAGGCCAGAGGAATTCAAATGCATTTTTCACAAATAAATTAGCATTTAAAAATGCTGAAATTGCACTGTATTAATTGCTACTGTCCATCTTAGCACATAGGTGATGTTGTTTTCCTCAACATTCAAATGTTTTGGAATTTTGGCTAAATGAGGAACTATTTTGCAGCAATTTTTTAGCAACTTCATTTTTATTTGCAAAAATGACTTTAATTCAAAGAGGGAGTTTGAAATGAGATATGAAATCACTGTGATCATTCCTTACTAAACAAAATAGCTTAGCATTAATATGGTGATCACTGTAGCATGATTCTGGTGATGTTACAAATTTCCTCCACTACAAAAAATCTCATCCCGAGATTTAAGTGGTGGGGCAAAGAATATAGGGACGGAGGCCTGGGAGGATTGGCATCTGGTAATTATCTCAGGGGAGGAGGTTTAGAACCGACTGGGAACATATCGAGAATGATATAAGGAGTTTCAACAAGTTTCAATCGGGTAGGCATCCAGCAGACGCCTAAAACAGGTGATGAAGGGTTTCAGAGCAATGAAGAATAATGTTGCATCTGATACCGGAATTAAACATGGTAAGGATATTAGCTTGTGATTTACACACGAAGACTAGTGCAAAGAATACTTCAGAATCAAGGATGTTCAAGAGAGTCAGGTTCCGATTCTGTGGAACAGCGGTGAGTGTGGATTAAGAGTAGGGAGTACGGTGACATATAGCACGGTCATGATAGCAAGGCCTGTCAGAGGATATCTTATCAGCTATGTTGGCAACAACGTCGGTACCAAGGGCGGGGGACGAAGAGAACCATTTTCCTGCTCGTTAAAACGAGGCGGACCAATAGGCAAAGTTCTCGTCCACCGGCGGTTACCGAAATGTCATCAACCATAGTAACAAGTCTTACTGACAGGGTTATACACCGAGGTGTTTACATAAGTAGGGAATTATTACTGCTTAGATGTTTCAAATCACAAGAAAGGTTAAACAGACGAATGGAAAGGAAAATGTGTTTATTCACCAGTATTAGGTGTATATCCTTCCCAAAGAAAAGCAGAGCATGATATACATGACATAACAGCAGGTTTCAAAAATCATTTGGATAAGGGGGTGATGAAATTCATGATGTTACCCATACAACGGTGTTTGGATAATTGATCAAGAAACATTAAGCATTGCGCTTCCAATGTTCTTGCTGATATTCAGAATACCACAATCATGCTTCGAGGTAGCATTGACATGGTATTTCAAGTAAGGGTTCGGTCTGAAGATCACAAGAATTCACAAGGAACGAATTCAGGAATATCAAGGAGCTCAAGGTATAACTGAAACATGACCAAGTCTGTGTTGGCAAGAAGTCATGGATGTTGTCGATGATAACACAAATCATCGCGGCAAGGATGGTATTTCTCACCATGAATTCAATTGACATCTCGGAAGTAGTCAAAATATTGACGTTGATCTCGACACATTTGTCAAGGGGTTTCAAGAAGATGAAATCAATCAGTAAGATGCTCAAAGCAGGTGGAATGAAGTCCAAGGTTAACGGAACCACGGATATGATGCTCGGATTCATATTGGGTAAGCAAAACAATATGATGATGAAAGTTGACACAGGCTTAGCCCATTGTCAGAAATGTGCACCGGAAAGGAGGACCAGGTAGCACAGTTAAAATTAGCACGATAATTATGTAACCGATCAGCCGAGAATGACATGGTTGAGTATAGACTCATAAAGAGCAAGGATATATGTATTAAGAGTCATTGAATATGAAGGACACTGTCGGATAATAATCCAACAAAGGATCAGGTGGTCGGCAAAGGATCTGATGTGAGTATCGGTACTGAATCATAAGAAGAAAGAGTGCAAAGGCATCAGATTATAGAAGCAACTGAATAATTCAACGTTTAACTGCAAAGGATTTATGATTTCTGAAATGAAAGATCAGAAGCAGACGCTCTGATCAAAAGATGAGTAAATTGAATAGAACTAGATGGACAATCAATTGCAACTTGACTGGCCGAGAACCAACTCATGTCCAAAGGGACGTCTGAGCCGGAAGGACGAATTCTAGGAATTAACTGATGATAGGGAGCACTCACATACATAATGAATCAATAGGCTCAGAATGACAATGACAAAGGATGTTAACGAATATTGCCAGACATATGGAATTAACCATAATGCAAGCAGGCAAGAATTTCCAAGGCAGTAGGTTGTAGAGGATTCTCGGCAGATCAGATAGCATTATGAAGCACTTGGCGAAACACATGATCAACTGGGGATGAACGAATCCCTGAAAAGTGTGAGGAATTATTCGCAGTGCGAAAGAACCTGCAAGGCAGTAGGCACAAAAGATTCTCGGAACAAACGGAGAGTATTTTGGGGTATCTTGAAATAACAAGAGCAGCTGGGAAAGAAGATACAAACGACAAGGATGTGTAGTTATCCACGGGGATTTATCAGTGGTTGGGAATTGCAAAGGCAGTGGGCACACGGGGCTCGGGAAAACATCGAGGAGTATCTTCTGAATCTTCGGGTGAATCAGGCGGTCATCTGGAATGAGGGGGGCTCTCCGGAAGGAAGCGGTTATGAGAACCTAATGTTAGAGTTTGCAAAACTTTAACCCGAATAGAAGAGAGATCAGAGTCTCAGAGTAAAGAAGAGGAATAAAAGATCCTAATACCACCCATTGGCGACGTGGGCCCGTAAGCCACACAGCCATGTTAGTAAAACAGTTTTCAAAACTAGACTCAACTTCAGCCAGGGAGTTGGATAGGGGGTTACCTATAGGCAGTCGGCTCTGATACCAACTTGTGATGCCCCCGGCCTAATCGTGCACTAATCATACACGCAAATGTGCACGATCAAGCCTAGAGACTCACGGGAAGATATCACAACACAACTGCAGACAAAAAATAAAATAATTCAAGCTTTATATTACAAGCCAGGGGCCTCGAGGGCTCGAATACATAAGCTCGATTACACACAAGAGTCAGCGGAAGCATCAGTATCTGAGTACAGACATAATTAGACAAGGGTTCCTGAAGAAGGCTAGCACAAACAATGACTCTAGATCGAACAGGCGCAGGCCTCCTGCCTGGGAACCTCCGAATCTCCTCCTGGTCATCGGTCTCCACGTAGTAGTAAGCAACGTTGGAGGGGTAGTAGTAGCCGTTGGCGGGATGAGCTGGCTCCTGGGCTCTGTCATCTGGTCGCAGCAACCGGGTATGGGGAAAAGAGGCAGCAAAGCAACCGTGAGTACTCATCCAAAGTACTCAGCAAGATTTACATCAAATCTAGTCTATTTATGCAACATTATCAAAGGAAGGGCTGTATATGTGGACTTGACTGCAGAAATGCCAGAATAGAGAGAAAGCCTAGCCTATGGAAGACTAGCAGCTTGTAGTGTCTTGCAACATTAGAAGAGTGAAGATCTGCATATAGCAATAGCAATAAGTAATAAGGCCCAGAGATCCTTCCTCGACTCCCTGCGAGGAAGCAATCCTGGAGCTATCGTATTATATTAAAGTAACACCAGTAACCATTTGTCTCGCGGGTACCCTCATGCTCACCTGACTTTCGCAATAGCTCTCGCGGGTACCCTCATGGTCAACCCAACTTTCCAAGTGTCTAAGGTATCCAGTTCTAGTTGTCGTAGATCGGGATAATCTCTGAGCATCCATAACCGTGGACACGGCTATTCGAATAGATCAAGTTCTTCCCTGTAGGGCTGCACCAATGTACCCAACACGCTCGATTAACTCTGGTCGGACACACTTTTATCGGATCATGCCCGGCCTCGGCTAATCGACACACCGCAGCCCAACCTCGGCTCAACATAGAGGCCAGCACGCTGGTCTAAATCCTAAGTGCTCAGGGGTCTAGGCCCATAGCCCTTCGCACTCCTGCGCATTGCGAACATGGCCGGTGAGCCGACCTAGGCCCCTGCATACACATTCTGGCGTTCCCAGTCCAACCCGGCGCGCGCCGCACAACTACTGACATCTGAGGAGCTTCGAAAGAAACATACGATGTAGAGTGCCCATACTTATTCCCGCGTGGTGGTTAGCGCGTAAAAGGCCAGAGGCCTACTGAAAGGATCGGTATAGTTGACTAGATGGGGGGGGGGGTGAATAGGCAACTAACAATTTTTAGCTTTTCTTTACCAAATTAAACTTTGCATCAAAGTAGGTTGTCTAGAAAAGCAACTAGGTGAGCAACCTATATGATGCAACAACAACAAGCATACAAGCAAGCAAGGAATACAACACACAAAAAAGCTTGCACAAGTAAAGGTAAGAGATAACCAAAAGTGGAACCGGTGGAGACGAGGATGTGTTACCGAAGTTCCTTCTTTTGAGAGGAGGTACGTCTCCGTTGGAGCGGTGTGGAGGCATGTCGGGGCCGGGACACACTATCCCAGAAATTTAACCCCTCGTGTTACCACCAGGCCAGGATTACTGTTACTGGTGGACACGTCCATGTTACAGATTACCAAGCTATTACAAGAATTGGATACAAGACCATAAAGGTGTAATGATACAATAGTGACTCCGGTGGTGGATGACGAAAGCGATTCGTGGTTCTCCAACGTCGATGGGGCTCCATTCCCACAGGAACGGCTGACCTGGATAATTCCTATCCCGCGTGGTTGCCATCCTAGGCTCCGCACGGACATCGCTGTGGTACTCCTCAAAGAAATCCTGACCTGGCCAAGTAAATAGCCAGGGACAAGCCTGTGAGTACGTTGGAATGTACTCGCAAACATCATGAACAAAAGATATACCGAATGCAACAATTAAATTAGATGATCATGATGAACTACACTTTATGCAAATGCTCATGATGAACTTAAATGCCTACTGACAGGAATTTAATCATGGCATGATAAAATATTAGCATGTGCCAATAAATGGATATATAAAAATGTTAGTGATAAACATGGATAGTTAAAGGAAAATAAAATAAAAGAAATGCCGGTCGGATGTCTAAAGTGACACCATGGTAGGTTTTGAAGAGAAATGCCAAAAAGGTGTCTAAAAGAGAAATCGGACGAGACAGGACCATCCGAGAACTCAGGCGACGCCACGAGAGGTCTTGAAAAGAAATGCCAGTCGGGTGTCAAGTGACGCCACGGTCGGACTTGAAGAGAAATGCCAATCGGGTGTCCACAAGAGTAGTGGCGGTACCGCCTGTAAACACGAGGGACGCCACGAGAGGTCTTGAAAATAAAGTTGAGTGCCCGGGGTAGTCTAGCCAGCCCCTGAGACACTCAGGAAATATAAAATAAGAGAAATGGGTTAGTCCTCAATAATATGCATAACCATAGAAATATTCACAGAAATAGTATTCAAAATAACCACGACAGTGTTAGTGATGATAACAATATCCTGCAAAATAGTTCAGGCCCAATTTAAATTATTTTCCTCCGAAGACCGACCCTAAGACCGATACTTGACCAACCCAGACTGTAGTCCTTAACCACGGACACGGCTATTCGAATAGGTTTAAACTCTGCAGAGGGTGTACTCTTTACCCACAAGTAAAGGATTTCTTTAGTCAGTATCGTGACACTGACTAATTCCCATTACGGTCTTTGGGTTGAAAACACACCTGACCAGCACACACCAGATTAACTTTCCGAATTCCAGGAATCACCCAAAGCATTGTTCAAGAAAAACTCTGAGACGGAGAGACCAACGTCCTGCATGGGATCACTATTAATACGCACGGATTCCAAGGGGTGCCCCCCTCTCAGTCACAACTGGAAACACCCATGCCCCCTGACCCGATGACAGGATTTAGTCCATGGCCATTGGAAACCCTCATCGTGGCCCTCTGTACGGTGTGTGCATGGAAAGGGGTTATCAACTTACTCAACCATACCCTACCTGTGGCAGGAACCTGTGGCAGCACGAAACAAGTATGGGGGTTACCGGAACAAGACTCGATCTATGGTCGACTCAGGAGGCATTAAGTTTCCTGCAACGGTTAACACAACAAGGTAGTCTTTTAACAGCAATACCAACAGGGCCACAACCCTTGCATGCTCCAACATGCACAACAAACAAGGCATGATCACGCTCCAACGTGATCATCCTCCTGCCGGTAACGGTATTTCTCTTATGCCTGCTCTTGCAAGTTAGTCATGGCAACACACGATGCACGGTACGATGAAACATGCCAACACTACACACATGCAAAATTAGCCATATGCCAGTTTTATTTGAATTCAACATATTCATGATGCAATTATTCTTGCAAACAACAACTATGCAATTCACCATATCAAGTGTTCAAGATGCTTGCCTTGAGCATGCAGAAATATTGGGTGCACTCCAAAAGTTTGAAAAGTTCCTTCCCTACATTTTTCCTATTTTAAAGATTATAGCAATTACCACATAATTCAAAAACAGTGCTAAAAAGTGTTTCAAATATTTTTGAAATAAATACTAAAATAAACTAGATGAAAAATGAAAGATAACAAAAAAGGAATCAATTTATTTGGAGTCCAGATGATTTACTTAGGGAATTTCTAAGTTGAAAATAATAAAGAAAATGACTATTTAAAAGATCCAGTGAAGGTAAGGCTTAGAAAAAAATGTTCACCCTATCTGGATAATTAGATCATTATTTTATAAGACTGTAGAAATTTGAAGCATCAGATTTGGATTTGAAAAGGTGGCTGTAGAAATATTTGAAATCTGCTGGAAATGAAAAAGGGAAAAGGGCAGAAGTACGCCTGGGTGCGATTTAGTCCCCTGGTGCTACTGGGCCGAGCCCAGCTGCTCGGCTGTGCGGTATGTGGATGACGTCGATGGCGTATTTGCAAAATACGCTTCCACTTGCAGACGCGGGTCCAGACCACAGTCACTGACGGTGGGTCCCACGGGCCCACCAGTCAGGTTTGGCTGGTCGTCCTCGCCGTTTCTCCCGCGGCAGAACAGAGGCGGGGACTCCGGCGACCGGCGCCGGCGAACGGAGGCGTCAATCGAGGGGTTGAGCGCATGGGCGTGCTCCCCTCACCGAGACGGACCTAGGGAGCTGCGCCTTGACCACCGAGAGTTACCAGGTCGCCGGCGGTGAGCTCTGCAGTGGCGGTGGCGTCGGCCTGATTGGGGCTTTTGTCCATGGTACTTGCCCAGTGAAATTGATGAGCGGAGTGGGTTCGTGGGACTACGAGAGGTCTAACGGCGGAGAGAATGGGAGTGCGGAGGCTCTGGTTGTGCCGGGATCAACTAGACAGGGGCGGCGGCCGTGGTTGCCGGAGTTGGGGAAGACGGCCGTTTCCGGTCGTGTGGCTGCTCATGGGAGATCGCTGAGGGAGAGGGAGGTGCTGTGTTGATGATCGATGACCCGGAGTGGCTTTTATAGGCGAGGCAAGACGGTTCCGCGGGTTCCCGAACATGGATGTGGTGGCGATCGCCATTGATGGCGTTTCGAGGTTGTTGGAGTGGTTGGCGGTGTTGGTGAGGGTGGTGGTCGTCTGGTTGGCTTGGAGGGGCGCCAGGTAGCTCGGACGGTGCCGTCCATAGCAGACTGCGGCCGCGGCCATTGATGGCGAAGCGTGGTCGGTGGCGAGGTCAGCGAGGTCGGTGAGGACGGTGGCGTGGTAGGCATGCCACAGATGAGCTCCGGTGGTTGGGAGTTAAGGCGGGAGACTCTGGCAGAGACGTGTCCGAGAGGGACTCGTCGGGCGGCGATGAACGGTGGCGGTGGACGGTGATGGACGGCACTAGTGGCCAAGGAGAGGTGTCGGCGGGGTTAGTGAGTGTCTCGCGCAGCTCCTAGAAGTGCCCAATGTGCGGAGCAGCAGCAGGGAGGGTAGCGCAGAGCGGTGCCGAAGCCTGCAATTCCGGCGCTCTGGGCACGCTCTGTGCATGCATGCTACGTGCTCGACACAATGCGAGGGGGCTCTACAGTGATCCAATCATGCTGGGTTTTGGCAGGTGGATGCTCCTGGAGATCCCAGAGATGATGGACAAGATGGTTTGGCCATATGATCAAGCATGCAATGTAGTTTAGGAAGAGGCAAAATTTCTATCATGCACTTGAGCTGTTTGATAAAATGCTAGGGCAATCTAGGGGACTTTGCTGGGTGTGAAATTTACCAGGATGGTGTCTTCTTAGTGGGTATAGATGATGGTGGAGTTGTTTTGGCAAAAAGAGATACTTGATAATGCAAGTTTTAACATAATTCATTTCTGGACAGAAACTTCAGAGGAATATTTGGTGAACTAAAAAGATTCCAATGGAGCTAAAATTTTGGAATTAAGTGTTTGGTTGGAAGGACTATAAGTGGGAAAAATTTCAGGATTTTTGGGGTAATGGAAAATGGGGTTGTAGTACAAACTCAAATACAGGACAGAATTGAAAAGAGGTTGTATCCCTCAAAGTTTCCAAAAGACCAAGTTAGGTTTTTGCATAAAAGTGATATTTAGGCATCACATGACCTCCCATAATTTTTTTGAATTTTAAAAGAATTAATTAAAGTGCTTGTAGTGCAACAGAGGCATTTACAGAATTAAAAATAATGCTATTAAAAGAATTGTGTTGGGCAAAATTTTATTCTGGAAATAATTCCTACTGTTATTAAACTATAATTGAAATGTTTTAAGAGAACTACCAAAGCCACAATATTATTTTAAATAAAAATTTATATGGAGGGAAGAATTTTGAAATCAGAAAACAGAAAAGGTTCTGAAATTAAATAAAGACCGAGTATAATTCCAAATTTTATTTCTGGCCAAATTTTTATTTAGTAAAAACATGATTAAATTTTTGGGGTGTTACAAGGCACAATGCTCCCGAAGAAGCCACTAGGGCCACCGTATTCTCCTCACGCCCTCACACAATATGAGATGCCGTGATTCCACTATTGGTGCCCTTGAAGGCGGCGACCGAACCTTTACAAACAAGGTTGGGGCTCTCTCCACAACCGAATTGGAGGCTCCCAACGAAACCACGGAGCTTCACCACAATGGAATATGGCTCCGAGGTGACCTCAACCGTCTAGGGTGCTCGAACACCCAAGAGTAACAAGATCCGCAAGGGATTAGTGGAGGGAATCAAATTTCTCTTGGTGGAAGTGTAGATCGGGGCCTTCTCAACCAATTTCTCTTGGTGGAAGTGTAGATCTGAAATGCTCAATGCACATATTCTTCCCTATGTGGTTTGGGTGATTGATGACAATGCATTTGCGGACTAATCGTGTGCATTGAGCATTTCAGATATCTCATGTTTAGGCACAAGACGATTCGGTGCCCCTCGGAGCCTAGTGAAGACGGCTTTTCTCTACGTTTCTTTTCGGTGGATTTGAGTCATAGGAAAGCCGTACTATTAAGAGGGGGTCCACGTCGGAAAGGTTTTGGTGGAATCAACACGTACACGTCTGTTCCTTTGCACCTCCTTTCCTTTGTTCCTTTGGAGCACCGACCGGTTATCCGTGTCTTTGCAAAATGAAGGACTCCAAGTGGTATTGTGCCGTGGCATGCGGTAGTACTGCTCCACGGAGCAGTAGTACCGCAGAGGCTCACGGTAGTACCGGACAGGTACACGGTAGTACCGCAAAGTCTTGCGGTAGTACCGCTCCTCTGGCGCGGTAGTACCGGGATGTCTGGCCCAGCACAGCTACTCGCGCGGAAGTAGGGGCGGATGTAATTTTTTACATCCGCGCCCTATGCGGTAGTACCGCTCCATGGATGCGGTAGTACCGTGTCAGATTTTTGCACAGATCAAAACTCAGCGGAAGTAGCCACGGATGTAATTTTATTCGTCCGTGCCCTCCCAGTCTAGTCGAACCCTGCCTTACGGTAGTACCGCAAGGTCGCGCAGTAGTACCGCTCCGGCGGTTCTACCGCTCATTGCGTCAACGCAACAGGGCTTTGTCTGGCCTCTGCCGTGGGTGCGGTAGTACCGCACAGGCTGGCGGTAGTACCGCAATGCCTTGCGGTAGTACCACATGTCTGGTGCGGTAGTACCGCATGTCACGGGCTGGTTAAGTGGGTAACGGTTGGATTTGTCTTCTTACTATATAAGGGGAGTCTTGTTCTCCGAGTCCACTACCTCTTCTCTCCCCAAGCTCCATTGTTGCTCAAAGCTCCATTTTCGCCCGATCTCTCTCTCTAGCAAATCAAACTTGTTGGTTTTCTAGGGATTGGTTGAGAAGGCCCCGATATACACTTCCACCAAGAGAAATTTGATTCCCCCCACTAATCCCTTGCGGATCTTGTTACTCTTGGGTGTTCGAGCACCCTAGACGGTTGAGGTCACCTCAGAGCCATATTCCATTGTGGTGAAGCTCCGTGGTTTTGTTGGGAGCGTCCAATTCGGTTGTGGAGAGAGCCCCAACCTTGTTTGTAAAGGTTCGGTCGCCGCCTTCAAGGGCACCAATAGTGGAATCACGGCATCTCGCATTGTGTGAGGGCGTGAGGAGAATACGGTGGCCCTAGTGGCTTCTTGGGGAGCATTGTGCCTCCACACCGCTCCAAGAGAGACGTACTTCCTCTCAAAGGGAAGGAACTTTGGTAACACATCCTCGTCTCCACCGGCTCCACTTTTGGTTATCTCTTACCTTTACTTGTGCAAGCTTCTTTGTGTGTTGTATTCCTTGCTTGCTTGTATGCTTGTTGTTGTTGCATCATATAGGTTGCTCACCTAGTTGCTTTTCTAGACAACCTACTTTGATGCAAAGTTTAATTTGGTAAAGAAAAGCTAAAAATTGTTAGTTGCCTATTCACCCCCCCTCTAGTCAACTATATCGATCCTTTCAATTGGTATCAGAGCCTCGTCTCTTTATTAAGGACTTTACCGTCCGAAGAGTATGGTTGACACCGTAGACAGTGGGGAGGAGCACCCCGGTGTGAATCCATCGTCGTCTATGGCCGATGGGGGATCTTCGGTCTCTCGTGAGGAGTTCAATGTGGCTTTGGACACATTGAAAACCTCCTTGACGGCCGAGGTTAAAGGCATGTTTAAGGAGTTTCTTGATGGTCTTAAAGTGTCCACCGAACCCTTGGAAGTGGTTGATCCCGCCAACAAGGTGACGGATGCTAACTTCAAAAAGGGGGAAGCTAGTAGTGAGCATGCTCCTATGCCTAGTTGTAGAAATGGAAGTGGCATCTTTGCCCATGTTGAACCACCTCTTACTTATGGAGGACCGGTTCCCTCCACTCATTTGAATCATGTTGGTCCTCCTCCTAAGATTGTGAAGAATGAGGATTTTGACTCTTGGGTCTATCGCTTTAAACGTCATTTAAATCATGTTAATACTAATCTTTGGAGAATCATTGAGCAAGGTTTCTACCCGCATGACTCAAGCAACTTCACCCCTAGAGAAGCCGCGGATAATCAATTCAACGAGTCTGCCCTCTTCATCATCCAAGATGCAATTCCCTCAGAAGATATTGCGCATCTCCAACCCTTCACCGTGGCCAAAGAAGCATGGCAACATGTTGTTTCCATTTACAAGGGAAGCGCAAGCATTCAACGCTCCAACTATGAAGTGGTGCAAGATGAAGCCGATGAGTTTGCGATGAAGGAAGATGAAGAACCTCGTGAGCTCTACCGGAGGTTAACCACTCTCGCGGTCTCACTCCGAGATCATGGGAGCAAGGATACAGATGACAATTGGATCAAGCGCAAGTTCCTCAAGGCCATGATGCCCTACCACAAGGCCATGTCCTCCGTCATCCGTCAAAGGCCGGACTTTCACACCTTGTCCTCTAGTGCAGTGTTGGATGAGTTTGTTGCCATGAGGATCTTGGACAAAACCACTGACAATGCGGTGTTGCGGTCTCAACGCTCAAAGAAGCCCAACCTTGCTTTGAAGGCCAAGGCTAGTGTGGAAGAAGAGGATGAAGAGGAAGAAGAGGAGAGTAACCCCGAAGATACCAAGTACGCATATCATGAGCACATGGCTCTCGCTTCACGGCAATTTTGGAGCAAGAAGAATTCAAGGCCCAACTTCAACAAGAACAACTCAAGTGGTGTCAAGGGCAAGCAATGCGTGAGGACATGCTATAATTGTGGCAATGTGAGCCACTTTGTTGCGGAGTGCCCATATGATAAGAGGGAAGACAATGGTGGCAAGCTTATCCGAAAAGACAAGGCTAAGTCCTTCCCCACCAAGAACAACTTCGCCAAGAAGACTCCTCCCAAGGGGTTGGTGGCACAAGAAGAGTACAATGAGGATAATGAAGACGGTGAGACGGTTGCCATGGCCTCCGTTGCCATTGCAACAACTCCACGGGTGTCCCTCTTCGATTCACCCAACGAGAACATCACCGCCAAGTGCCTCATGGCTAAAGCCACCACAAGGTAACCCCCAACATCAAAACTACCATCACTACTAATCCTTCCTTGACGGATTGCATTGATGAAAGTGAGGGGTCGAATGAGGAGGAAAATGAATTTGAGTCTTTTATGAGTAAGCTCAAGGGTAAATCCAAGAAGCACTTTGTTGCTCTCTTGGAACAACTTGGTGAAGCCAATGACATGATCGAGGCTCACGAAGAAACCATCTCTAAGATGGAAGGGCATAGTCATGACTATGCCGATGAGATATCGGATCTCTCTAATGCGCTTGAGGAAGAGCGTGGTCATTGTTTGGCTCTTGAGGAGTCACACAACGATGATCATGCTAAATTAAAGAAAGATCTTGATCATGCTCTTGTTGTATCTCGTGTGCTCAATTCCGAGAAGGCTAAACTTGGGGTTGACCATGCTAGACTCAAGGAGGAGTTTGATGTACTTGACAAGGCTCACAAGGCCTTGAAGGGTGCTCATGCTAGCCTCAAAGAGTCTCATGATCAACTCCAAGTGAAGCTAACCAAGGAGAAAGCCACATTTCCTCATATGGTTCTAATTGATAATGCAAATGCTACTAACCCGTGTTGTGAGCATGTGCATCTTGTGGAGGAGAATGCGAAGTTGAAGGAGCAACTTGAGAAAGGCCTTGTGTCTTGCATACAAGGTGAGAAGAACCTCAACGAACTTTTGAGCAATCAAAAGGAAGTGGTGGGCAAGGAGGGAATTGGGTTTGCACCCAAGTCCAAGAACAAGAAGAAGAATGACAAGGCCAAACGACCTCCTCCTCTTAAGCAAACTTTTTTGAAGAAGGGAGAGGGTGCTCCTAAGGACAAGAAGAACAATGTGAAGGGTGGTGGTGTCAAGAAGGGCAATGCCACCCCTTCCAACAAAGCCGGCGACTTTAACCCTTCCTATGTGTTATGCTGTGCTAGTGATGGGCATGTCTATGCTAAATTTGTTGGTTCTCCTTATGAGTACATTGAATGGTCTATTTGGGTTCCAAGGACCTTTGTTGCTAACATCAAAGGACCCATTACAAAATGGGTACCTAAAACCAAGCATTGATCTCTTGTAGGTGTTTGCTTCCGGTGGGGGATCATGGTTGCTCGATAGTGGAGCCACAAATCATATGACCGGAAGCAAGGACTTGGTGGTGGACGTGCACAAGATTCCATCTATGCCCACCAATGTCGAGTAGGGTGATGCCTCGTCTTCTAAGGTATTGGGTCTTGGCAAGGTTGTCGTTTCTCATGATCTCACGATCGAGAAAATCATGCTTGTTGAGTCCCTTGCATACAATCTACTTTCCGTTCGCCAACTTGCACTCATGGGCTTTGCCACTTTCTTTGATATTGATACCGTGGCCCTCTTGTGGAGCAAGACTCTTAAAGTAGCCTTTGTTGGGCATGTCGAGAATGGTCTTTATGTGATTAACTTTTCGGAGAGACCCACTAAGACCGCGACATGCCTAATGGCTAAAGTAGACGTGGGTTGGCTTTGGCATCGCCGTTTAGCCCATGTCAATATGAGATCTTTGCAAAGTCTTCTCAAGGGGGACCATGTCCGTGGACTAACAAAAGTAGTTTTGCCAAAGATCGTGCTTGCAGTGCTTGTATCGAAGGAAAGCTACATGAGAAGGCTCACCCTCCCACGACTATCATCTACTCGAAGAGGCCCTTGGAGCTCCTTCACTTGGATCTCTTTGGACCTCCATCCTTTGATAGTCTTGGGGGTAGAAAGTATTGCTTGGTGATTGTGGATGATTATTCAAGATACACTTGGGTATATTTCTTCAAGAGGAAGAGCGAGACCCAACAAACTGTCATCGACTTTGCAAATGAAGCTCAACGCCAACACAATGCAAAGATCTTGACGATAAGAAGTGACAATGGCACCGAGTTCAAGAACTACACCTTGGATGAGTTTCTTAGTGATGAGGGGATCAAGCATCAATATTCTGCTCCTTACACCCTCAACAAAATGGTGTAGCGGAGAGGAAGAACCGGACGTTGATGGATCTGGCAAGGACCATGATGGCGGAGTTCAAGTCTCCGTACAACTTTTGGGCCGAAGCCATCAACACCGCTTGTCATGCATCCAATCGGCTCTATCTCCGCAAAGGCTTGAAGAAGACTCCTTATGAGATACTCACCGGTAACAAGCCTAACCTCAAGTACTTCCGGGTGTTCGGGTGTAAGTGTTTCATTCTCAAGAAAGGTGTTCGTTTGTCTAAATTTGAGGCTAGAGCTCATGAGGGCATATTTGTTGGTTATGCTACAAACTCTCATGCTTACCGTGTCCTCAACAAGTCCACCGGACTCATTGAGGAGACGTGTAACATGGAGTTTGATGAGAATAACGGCTCCCAAGTGGAGCAAAGTGGTACTTGTGATGTAGGTGATGAAATTCCTCCCCAAGCCATAAGAAGAATGGGTGTTGGTCACATCCTTCCCATTGAGGAACCCCTTGTGGCCGAAGGAGAAGGACAATGTTCCACTCAAGTGGAACCATCACCAACCCAAGACCCACACGCTTCCGAAGAACAAAGTGAAGGCCCTCAACCAAATGAACAAGATCAAGGGCAAGATCAACCTCAAAATGGTGGTGAACCACCAAATCATGCCCAAGGTCAAGTTTTTACCACCGAGCAAGTTCAAGATCAAGAGCAAGCTCAAGATCGAGATCAAGCTCATATCGACGCTCACAATGATCAAATTACCGCTCCTCAACTCTCTCTCGAGGAGGAATTGGAGCGTCGTGCCGCTAAGATTGCATCCAAGCTCACTACCAAAGATCATCTTATGAAGAATGTTCTTGGAAGCTTGAGAAAGGGGGTAAGCACTCGTAGACAATTAGCAAACTATTGTGAACATCACCCGTTTGTTTCTTGTGTTGAACCCCAAAAGGTCTATGAGGCGCTCGAGGATCCGGATTGGCTCAATGCCATGCATGAAGAACTCAACAACTTCGAGCACAACAAGGTGTGGAGATTGGTGCCTAGGCCAACGGGGAACCATAATGTCATTGGAACCAAGTGGATATTCAAGAACAAGCAAGATGCTCATGGAATTATCATTCGCAACAAGGCTCGTTTGGTGGCACAAGGCTACTCCCAAGTCGAGGGTATCGACTACGGTGAAACCTTTGCTCCCGCTGCTCGCCTTGAATCTATTCGTTTGTCGATTGCTTATGCTTCTCATCATAACTTCAAGTTGCAACAAATGGATGTGAAGAGTGCTTTTCTTAATGGTCCTATTAATGAGTTGGTGTATGTCAAACAACCCCCGGGGTTCGAGGATCCCTATTTCCCCGATCATGTGTACCAACTTGATAAGGCACTCTATGGCCTTAAACAAGCCCCACGTGCGTGGTATGAGCACCTTACCGAGTTGTTGCAAGATCGTGGGTTTGAAATTGGGAAAATCGACCCCACTCTTTTTACTAAGAAGGTCAAAGGGGAGTTGTTTGTATGCCAACTATAAGTTGATGATATTATCTTTGTTTCCCCTAACAAAGCTTTCAATGAGGAATTTGCCGCTCTCATGACCTCAAAGTTCAAGATGTCCATGATGGGAGAGTTGAAGTTCTTTCTCGGGTTTGAAATCAAGCAAAGAAGAGAAGGAACCTTCATCAACCAAGCCAAATACACTCAAGACATGCTCAAGAGATTCAAGCTCAGCGATGTCAAGCCGGCTTCCACTCCATTGCCCGTCAAATGCCAACTTGACATATATCCCAATGGTAAAGCGGTGGATCAAAAGGTATATCGTTCGATGATAGGCTCCTTGCTTTACCTTTGTGCATCTAGACCGGATATCATCTTGAGTGTGGGAATTTGTGCACGGTTTCAAGGCGCACCTAAGGAAAGCCACTATGTGGCGGTCAAGCGAATCTTTCGATATTTGGCTCATACCCCAAACTTTGGCCTATGGTACCCAAGAGGAGCAAACTTCAACCTTGTGGGCTTTTCGGACTCGGATTGGGCGGGAGAGAAAGTGGATAGGAAGTCAACTTCCGGAGGTTGCCAATTTCTTGGTTGCTCTTTGGTGAGTTGGTCTTCTAAAAAGCAAAGTTGTGTGTCTCTCTCGTCCATCGAAGCAGAGTATGTGGCCGCCGGTAGTTGTTGTGCTCAACTTCTTTGGATGAGGCAAACTTTAAAGGATTACAGTGTCATTTGTGACAAAGTGCCTCTTTGGTGTGACAATGAAAGTGCCATCAAGATCACTCTCAACCCGGTGCAACACTTCAAGACGAAGCATATTGAAATTCGGTATCACTTTATCCGGGATCATATTAGGCAAGGGGAGATCGAGCTCAACTAAGTCAACACTCATGATAACCTTGCAGATATCTTCACGCAGCCCTTGGATGAAGCAAGATTTCGCAAGTTAAGGCATGAGCTAAATATCATTGATTCGAGCAATGTGGCTTGAACCCTTGCACACCCCACCATACTCATCTTGATGTCTTGTTTAGGTGTAGGCATGGACATAGGGGGAGTGTTGTTCTCTCAATGAACTCTCCCTCCCCCATTATGCATAAATTGATCAACTCTTTCACATTAGCCATTTTTGATGGTACTTGTGCTTCAAAGACGAGTTTTGGTCATGGGCCCAAGGATAGTTCTTCGCGGTGCCATACCAATTGACTCAAACATAGGTGGCTTCGGCCACCGCCCTCTCCTCTCGAGAGGTTTTCGATTGTGCTTGTTCCTTGTTGTCTTTTGCCTTCTTGTTGAGCTGTGGTTGTGCTTGGTTTGCCTCGTGTGTGTGCCTGTTTGCGTGTCCGGTCGCTTGAAGGTTGCTTTGCAAAGACCGTGTCTCTCTGTTTTGTCGAAACATGCACCTTCTTGGGTTTGCGGTACTACCGTGGCAAGCCACGGTACTACCGCAGGAGATGGGCTGCTCTGTGTACGCACTGGAGCATCCGCGGCACGGTACTACCGCTTCCATCGTGGCAGTAATTTTTTACTGCCGCTGGAAGAGCGGTACTACCGCCCTGTGTGCGGTACTTTCGCCCGGGCGGTACTACCGCGATGACCCGCTGTACTACCACGCCGTCGCGAGCGGGTGGGGGTCAAGAGCGGGCAGGGGGAGTTCAACTCCCCCATACCCAACCTCGTCTCTCTCTCTCTCCTGCCCAAGAACGGCGCCGGAGGACCTCGACGAATCTCCGTCTCCGGCCGCTCTCCTCACATTTCGACCGGTGGGATCGATCCCCACCTCGCCCTCTTGCCATGGAACAAGGTTTCTCCCCAAATCCCTCTCTTTTTGCCTCGTAGT
This sequence comes from Thinopyrum elongatum, assembly GCA_011799875.1. Classification (NCBI taxonomy): domain Eukaryota; kingdom Viridiplantae; phylum Streptophyta; class Magnoliopsida; order Poales; family Poaceae; genus Thinopyrum; species Thinopyrum elongatum. Next base: position 728,152,967 of record CM022298.1, on the reverse strand, counting down.
TTTGCTTTTAGGGTTTGGGGAGATGCATGTTGTTCTTGAGATTTTTGGCCAAGTCTTTGCAAGAGGAGGATGTAGGAGAGTAGTAGTTCAGTAGAGATGCTATTTGGTATGTTGCCACACGGTAATTTTGATGAACCGTAGTACCGATCCAAAGTTGCGGATGTGCCTAGATCTGTTCTGTGCTGCTTTGTATCCGTGCGGTACTACCGCGCATTCCGTGCGGTACTACCGCTCTGGCTGCAACCGCCTCGTGCGGTACTACCATTCCTCTGGAGCGGTACTACCGCTCGTAGCGCGGAAGTAAAATTTTACTTCCGCTCTAGGCGCGGTACTACCGTGCCATCCCGGCGCAGTACTACCGCGGCTAGAGCGGATGTAAACGTTTATTTCCGCTTAGTGGTGAGGTACTACCGTTGACATCTAAACTACCTTGGTGCGACTACCCAATGTTATTTCTATGTGTTTCGTGTGTTTCGGCTTTGGTCTTTGCATTGATCCTTCTCGTCCTTCTCATGTGTTTGTGCTTTGTGTCATAGGTGGTGGCTCCAATGTCCCTCGCTCGAATCATAGCCGCGACACAAGCTCCAAGTGGCTTCGCAACCAAGAAGCACCCGAGGGCTCCACCCCCCAACGCAACGTCAAGTCCACAGCTAGCAAGTTTAAGGAGCCAAATATGGGCATGGATGAGATGCCTCTAGCCGAGTTCATCACTCGAAGGAGGCTCAACCCCTATGTGAAGCCTCGTGAGACTGTCAAAGGGAATGAGTTGTTCTGGACCAAGCAGCAGAATCTCATTTACATCGATGTCATCAAGTCCAAGCACAACATATATGTTCCTATGCAGTGGATTGATATGACTCATCTGAGGAAGGACCGGGCATACTTTGGTGAGGCCTTGGACTTGGTAGAGCAGTTTGGCATTGAAGACTTCATCACTTTCCACATGGGCTTTGACCCGGAGCTCGTGGCACAGTTCTTTGCTTCCGTCCACTTCCACACGGATAGGGAGCGGACTATGACTTGGATGACTAATGGGAGGAGGATGTCTGCTACTTGGAAGGAATTCATGGAGATGCTGCATGTCCGTGATGAGGGGCTCGATGTGCCCGTTGGTGTCCGTCCACACGCCAATCCTGAGTCCGCCAACAAGAACAAGCTTCAACCGTTCCTTGTGGAGAAGAGGTTGGCAAATGGCTCACAGTCATGGGTGATCAATCCCTTCCTGGACGTCATGCATCGAATCTTCCGCAACACGCTCTTTCCGCGCGTTGGCGACAAGGATAAGGTGATGCTTATCTCGTGGATATGATGCTTCTTTGTGAGGAGGCGCGCCGTCAAATTACCCAGCCATTGGACATCTCTCATATCATGTGGGTTGAGCTTCAGTTTGCGGTCTACAATCGCAAGGTGCCCATCTATGGCCCAAATCTGCACCTCTTGATCTCGATTGTCGTTCAGGGTTTAGGCCCATAGCCCTTCGCACTCCTACGCATTGCGAACATGGCCGGTGAGCCAACCTAGCCCCCTGCATACACAGTCTGGCGTTCCCAGTCCAACCCGGCGCTCGCCGCACAACTACTGACATCTGAGGAGCTTCGGAAGAAACATACGATGCAGAGTGCCCATACTTATTACCGCGTGGTGGTCAGCGCATAAAAGGCCAGAGGCCTACTCAGATCACATATCCAAATCCCATTAGTGCATTGGGAGCACGCGGTGACGAGGTCCATGGGCATGAACACATCGGGTCCATGGGCATGAACACAAAGGTTCAAGGTCGACTCCCACTTCTCTAATGCACAACTTTCCATTTACTTCTCGCTTTCGAAGAAGTTGTAGCATTGAAATTTTACCTGACGAAAAGCCAGTAGAGCATAACCCGCATAACTTTCAAGTTCACACGGATTTAGGGAAGACATAGATTCAACCCATCGGGGCATCTTAGGAACATATACCACAAACTTCACGAGTAAATAACTCAAGCCCGAAAGCAGAGTATGGTTGACAAGAGCGGGGGACAAAATTTACCAAAGGCATTATGTATCCGAGGAAAGGCTCACAAGGTTACTGAATAAGAACGACGTTGTTGGATAAATCCCAACAAAGGATCTGGTGGTCCACAATGGACCTGATGTGAGCAACAATACTCAACCAGAAGAAGAAGAAGGAATGCAAGGAGATCAGATTATAGAAACAACTGAGTAAGTCAATGCTCAAATGCAAAGGAATTATGATTTCCAAAATGGGGGATCGGAAGCAGAGGCTCTGATCAAAGACAAGTAAGTTGAATAGACATAGATTGACAATCAATCAAGGTTTGATTTGTCGAACACCAGCTCATCCCCGTGGTGACGTCTGAGCTGAAGGGAAGAATTCTAACTGTCATTGATGAGTGCAAGAATTCACAAACATATCGAATCAAATGTTTAAAATAAAGATGACAAATAATACTACTGAATATTGCCATACATATGGAAAGTATCTATAATGCAAGCAGACAAGTATTTGCAGAGCAACAGTTGAAGAGGATTATCGAAAGTTCGGATAGCATTTCAAAGTATCTTGTAATAACAAGAGCAACTGGGGATGAAGGTATGAACGACAATGTAGATAGTTACCCATAAGGATTTATCGGTGGTAGGGATCTCAACAGCGAAGGGCACAAGGGTCTCGGGAAAACATCGGAGAGTATCTTCAGAATCTTTTGGTTCACCAAGCAATCATCAGGAGTGAGGGGCTCTCCGGGAGAAAGTATTTACGAGAACCTAGAGTTAGAGTTAGCAAAATAATTTAACTAGAATACAAGAGAGATCAGAGTCCCAGAGTATAGACGAGGAGTAAAAGATCCTAATACCACCCATTGGCGACGTGGGCCCGTAGGCCGCACAGCCATGTTAGTAAAACGGTTTTTCATTGACTAGACTCAACTTCGGCCAAGGAGTTGGAAGGGGGATTCCTATAGGCAGTCGGCTCTGATACCAACTTGTGACGCCCCCGATTCAATCATACACTAATCATACACGCAAATGTGTACGATCAAGATCAGGGACTCACGGGAACATATCACAACACAACTCTAGACACAAATCAAAAATAATACAAGCTTTATATTACAAGCCAAGGGCCTCGAGGGCTCGAATACATAGCTCGATACACAAGAGTCAGCGGAAGCAACAGTATCTGAGTACAGACATAAGTTAAACAAGGATGCCTTAAGAAGGCAAACACAAAAGCAACAACGATCGAAGAGGCAAGGCCTCCTGCCTGGGACCTCCTAACTACTCCTGGTCGTCGGCGGTCTCCACGTAGTAGTAGGCACCCTCCGGGTAGTAGTAGTAGCTGTCAGGGGTAGCATCTGGCTCCTGGGATCCACCATCTGGTTGCAACAACCGGAAAGAAAAAAGAAGGGGGAAAAGGGGTAGCAAAGCTACCGTGAGTACTCATCCAAAGTACTCGCAAGCATCAGATCTATACTAAATATGCATTGGTATCAAATAGAAGGGTTGTATCTGTGGACTGAACTGCAGAATGCCAGAATAGAGGGGAAGGTTTAGCCTATCGAAGATTAGCATCTTCAAGCAGCTCCAAGCATCTTGCAGCATTCAGAAGAGTAAAGAATAGCAATTTAATAGTTAACAAGCATGTTGTAACCTTAATGACCAGAGATCCTTCCTCGACTCCCTGCGAGGAAGCAATCCCAGAGCCACATATCCATCACATATCTCAAGTATCCATTTCTAGTTATAATAGATCAGGATACAAGTCTGAACGTCCGTTACCATGGACATGACTATTAATAGATAATCTTCCCTGCAGGGGTGCACCACGTTACCCAACACGCATGATTACTCTGGCCAGACACACTTTTCTGAGTCAATGCCCAGCCTCGGAAGATCAACACGTCGCAGCCCTACCTAGGCTCAGCAGAGAGGTCCCCGCCGGTCTACATCCTAAGCACTCCGGGGTCTTGGGCCCATTGCCCGTTGAACTCCGGGTCGTTGTGCGCAGGGGGATATTAGCACCACCTCTGCCTGGATGGCACGATCCATCCCGGCCACAATGCTGAACTGGACGTCTGACAAAGCTTCGGTTGATACTACGACACCGAGGCCCATAACTATTCCCACGTGGTGGTTAGTGCGTAAAGGCCAGAGGCCAACTCAGAACAAATACCCAAACCATTAGTGTATTAGTAGCTTGTGGAGACGAGCAAAGACTCACAATCGATATGACCCCGTCGCCCTGTCTCGTGGACTTACGGCAAGGGCCCAGAATGCCCGGCCGTGCCACGTAATTATCTTGCGGGTGCTCTCCGGGCCCGCCCGACTTTCACAAAGGTCTCAAGTAAAGTCAAGGTAACCGTGTGTCCAAACATCAAGGGGGAAACCCCGAGGAATCACCCTCGGTGGATTCCACATGATGTAATCATCAAGCTGAACGTATGAGAAATCACCCTCAAGGTTCACACTTGAGGTGTTGCACGATAGAGTCGTATCGGGAATGGTGAAGGAGGAATCACCCTCGATGACCACGACTGAATAACTACACTACAAAGTTATCATCAGGAGTGCGTTATGAGGTATCACCCTCGGCACTCGATAGTAGCTCTACAGAGTCAAGCAACAAAAGGGGCGTGATGTGATGTGAGGTGTCGGGCTCTGGTCGTCGATCACGTTGATCGAGTCGTCGATGATGAAGCAGGGGCAACAAGGACAAGGTGGGGGTCATTGATAGATCACCAACCAACCTATACTAAGCAATTAAGGATAAGCAGGTAGGTAACAATAGCAGGTACAAAAGCAGGCTATGCATCAGAATAGGAGCAATCAATTATAGTAGCAAAATCTAATGCAAGCAAGAGAGAGAATGGAATGGGCGATATCGGGATGATCAAAGGGGGGCTTGCCTGGAAGCTCCGCTGAAAGGGAAGAAGGGTCATCGGTGACGTAGTCGATCACAGTGGCATCAGCAGCGGTCTCGGGGTCTACCGGAGAGAAGAGGCGGAAAAAATAGTAAATATAAGGCAAACAGATGCAACACAGATGCATAACGGTGTAACACGCAAGGCTTGGGGCGTTCTAACGCGGTGCTACACGATACCGGCGAAGGAGGATAACATCCGGGAAAGTTTTCCCGAGGTTAGGCATTTTTCGGACAAATGAAAGAGAGGGGACGGTTGCATGTTCGCTATGCTAGAGACGTGTGGCGGACGAACAGACCACGTGCTCAGATTCGTCTCGTCGTTCTGAGCAACTTTCATGTACAAAGTATTTTCATTAGAGTTACAGATTATTTTATAACAATTTTCAAAGATTTAAACATTTTCTGGATTTATTATTAATTCGAAATTAAAGACTAAAATGCTAGGTGCACCCAGCTCTGCGTACACAGAAGTGTACTAGAGGCTGACAGATGGGCCAGGGGGTCCCAGTTGACCAGTCAACGTTTGACTGGTCATCAGGGGGTGGGGCCCCCTGTCATTGACACATCTAGCTAATTACTAATTTAAATTAACTAATCTAGTTCATTAGGTTAATTAAGATTATTTAATTAAGTTAATTAATCATTTAACTAATTAATTTTATTAATATATATTATAAATATTTTTTTAACATTAACAGGGGGTGTGGGGCCCCGTTGGCAATGGCCCAGGAGGCCAGCCACGGCGGGCTATCGGGCGCAGGCATAGGGTAACCAAAAGAGCTGAGAAAAATGTGGGACTTAGCCTATTAAACAGTTTGTATTTTTACGCAGTGCCACAAAAAGTTTGGAGGCCAGAGGAATCCATTTGCATTTTTCACAAATAGAATAACACTTTAAAATGCTGAAATGGGATTGTAATAATTGCTACAGTCCATCTTAGCTCTTAGGTGATGTTGTTTTCCTTAACAATTAAATGTTATGGAATTTTGGTTAAATGATGAACTATTTTGCAGCAACTTTGGTGCAACTCCATATCTCACTTGCAAATTGAATTTCATTTCAAAGAGGAATCTCAAATGATATTTGAATCGAAGTTGATCAAGCACTGTTTAGAAAAACGATCAGCTTTAATCATAGTGGGTTACTATAGTATGACACTGGGGGTGTTACAAATCTCCTCCACTACAAGAAATCTCGTCCCGAGATTTAAGGGTTGGAGGAAGGGGGAAAGACTCGGGAAGGATGGAGTTCAACACAAAATAGGTACCTGGGGGCTATCTCAGTGAACGTGGCATAGAGGCACGTCTCGAGTCGAAATTAAAGCAAGACGTCGAGAGCAAGGTAAGGAGGTGCAATAAGAAGCTTCAACTGGGTAGGCAATCGTTCGTTGCCTGAAACAGAGGGTGAAAGGGGTTCATAGCAATGGGAATAAGCATTGCGTCTGATACCAGAATAGATCACTAGGTGGGTGGCTCATGATGTACATACGAAGCCAAGCGCGAGAAACAATTTTGTAAAACAGGGATGTACAAGAGAGTCAGGTTTCGATCCTGTGGAACTGTGGGTTATGGGCACACCATGTGGGTTAAAAGCAGGAAGGTTGCTAACATTTGCATGGTCATGATAGCAAGGCCGGTCAGAGGACAACCTGTCAGTTATGTTGGCAACAACGTTGGTACCAAGGGTGAGGGACTAAGAGAACCATTTTCTTGCTCGTTAAGATGAGGCGGACCAATAGGCAAAGTTCTCGTCCATCGGTGGCTACCGGAATGTCTTCAACAATAGTAACAAGGTCTTACTGACAGAGTTTGTACACCGAGGTGTTTACATAAGAAGGGAATTATCATTGCTCAGATATGTTAGGTTACAAGAAAGGTTAAACAAAACAATGGAAAGGAAAGTGTAGACTCGAATCAGTTATCGGTGTTCTCGAGTGACTAACAACTCAGAACCCGTGGAAAATTTGGAATCCGCGAGAAATAATAGTTGATGAAGAACTCATAAGAAGTTATGCAGTTCCGTGGTATTCTCGAAATACCAGAGGGTAATACTCGAGGGTAGAGCAGAATAGAGGTTGGACAGGTGAAATGATCTGCGGAAGTCAAGTACTTCAACTTGTCTGGGAAATGGGATCAAAGAAGAACAATATGGTCGGAACCATGGTTGCAAATGCCAAATATAGATACAAGATGAACTTATCACAAGGGGACTATTATTATTACAAGAAGCTTCCATGATAAGTTCCATATCGGGTCCATGTACATGAACACAGAGGTTCAAGGTTGACTCCCACTTCTCTAATGCACAACTTTCCATTCACTTCTCGCTTTCGAAGAAGTTGTAGCATTGAAATTTTACCTGACGAAAATCCAGTAGAGCATAACCCGCATAACTTTCGAGTTCACACGGATTTAGGGAAGACATAGATTCAACCCATCGGGGCATCTTAGGAACATATACCACAAACTTCACGAGTAAATAACTCAAGCCTGGAAGTAGAGTATGGTTGACAAGAGTGGGGGACATAATTTACCAAAGGCATTATGTATCCGAGGAAAGGCTCACAAGGTTACTGAATAAGAACGACATTGTTGGATAAATCCCAACAAAGGATCTGGTGGTCCACAAGGGATCTGATGTGAGCAACGGTACTCAACCAGAAGAAGAAGAAAGAATGCAAGGAGCTCAGATTATAGAAACAACTGACTAATACCAAGCTCAAATGCAAAGGAATTATGATTTCCAAAACGGGGGATCAGAAGCAGAGGCTCTGATCAAAGACAAGTAAGTTGAATAGACATAGATTGACAATCAATCAAGGTTTGATTTGTCGAACACCAGCTCATGTCCGGGGTGACGTCTAAGCCGAAGGGAAGAATTCTAACTGTGATTGATGATTTCAAGCATTCACAATCATATCGAATCAAATGTTCAAAATAAAGATGACAAATGATACTACTGAATATTGCCATACATATGGAAAGTATCCATAATGCAAGCAGACAAGTATTTGCAGAGCAATAGCTGAAGAGGATTATCGGAAGATCAGATAGTATTTCAAAGTATCTTGTAATAACAAGAGCAACTGGGGATGAAGGTATGAACGACAATGTAGATAGTTACCCATAAGGATTTATCGGTGGTAGGGATCACAACGGCGAAGGGCACAAGGGTCTCGGGAAAACATCGGAGAGTATCTTCAGAATCTTCTAGTGCACCAAGCAATCATCAGGAGTGAGGGGCTCTCCGGGAGAAAGTATTTACGAGAACTTAGAGTTAGAGTTAGGAAAATCTTTTAACCAGAATAGAAGAGAGATCAGAGTCCCAGAGTATAAACGAGGAGTAAAAGATCCTAATACAACCCATTGGCGACATGGGCCCGTAAGCCGCATAGCCATGTTAGTAAAACGGTTTTTCATTGACTAGACTCAACTTCGGCCAAGGAGTTGGAAGGGGGATTCCTACAGGCAGTCGGCTCTGATACCAACTTGTGACGCCCCTGATTCAATCGTACACTAATCATACACGCAAATGTGTACGATCAAGATCGGAGACTCACGGGAAGATACCACAACACAACTCTAGACACAAATCAAAAATAATACAAGCTTTATATTACAAGCCAAGGGCCTCGAGGGCTCGAATACATAGCTCGATACACAAGAGTCAGCGGAATCAATAATATCTGAGTACAGACATAAGTTAAACAAGGATGCCTTTAGAAGGCAAACACAAAAGCAACAATGCTCAAAGAGGCAAGGCCTCCTGCCTGGGACCTCCTAACTACTCCTGGTCGTCGGCGGTCTCCACATAGTAGTAGGCACCCTCCGGGTAGTAGTAGTAGCTGTCGGGGGTAGCATCTGGAATCCACCATCTGGTTGCAACAACCAGAAAGAAAAAAGAAGGGGGAAAAGGGGTAGCAAAGCAACCGTGAGTACTCATCCAAAGTACTCGCAAGCATCAGATCTATACTAAGTATGCATTGGTATCAAATGAAAGGGTGTATCTGTGGACTGAACTGCAGAATGCCAGAATAGAGGGGAAGGTCTAGCCTATCGAAGACTAGCATCTTCAAGCAGCTCCAAGCATCTTGCAACCTTCAGAAGAGTAAAGAATTGACATTTAATATTTAACAAGCATGTTGTAACATTAATGCCCAGAGAACCTTCCTCGACTCCCTGCGAGGAAGCAATCCCGGAGCCACATATCCATCACATATCTCAAGTATCCATTTCTAATTATAATAGATCAGGATACAAGTGTGAACGTTCGTTACCGTGGACACGGCTATTAATAGAAAATCTTCCCTGCAGGGGTGCACCACGTTACCCAACACGCTTGATTACTCTGGCCGGACACACTTTTCTGAGTCAATGCCCGGCCTCGGAAGATCAACACGTCGCAGCGTCGCAGCCCTACCTAGGCTCTGCCGAGAGGTCCCCACCGGTCTACATCCTACGCACTCCGGGGTCTTGGGCCCATCGCCCGTTAAACTCCGGGTCGTTGTGCGCAGGGGGATACTAGCACCACCTCTGCCTGGATGGCGTGATTCGGCCCGGCCACAATGCTGAACTGGACGTCTGACAAAGCTTCAGCTGATACTACGATGCCGAGGCCCATAACTATTCTCGCGTGGTGGTTAGTGCGTAAAGGCCAGAGGCTAACTCAGAACAAATACCCAAACCATTAGTGTATTAGTAGCTTGCGGAGACGAGCAGAAACTCATGATCGATGTGACCCTGTCGCCCTGTCTCTTGGACTTACGGCAAGGGCCCAAAATGCCTGGCCGTGCCACGTAATTATCTTGCGGGTGCTCTGCGGGCCCGCCCGACTTTCACAAAGGTCTTAAGTAAAGTCAAGGTAACCGTGTGTCCAAACATCAAGGGGGAAACCCCGAGGAATCACCCTCGGTGGATTCCACTCGATGTAATCATCAAGGTGAATGTAGCAGGAATCACCCTCAAGGTTCACAATTGAGGTGTTGCACGACAGAGTCGTATCGGGAATGGTGAAGGAGGAATCACCCTCGATGACGACAACCGAATAACTACACTACAGAGTTATCATCAGGAGTGCGTTATGAGGTATCACCCTCGGCACTCGATAGTAGCTCTACAGAGTCGAGCAATAAAAGGGGCGTGATGTGATGTGAGGTGTCGGGCTCTAGTCGTCGATTACGTTGATCGAGTCGTCGATGATGAAGCAGGGGCAACAAGGACAAGGTGGGGGTCACTGATGGATCACCAACCAACCTATACTAAGCAGTTAAGGATAAGTAGGTTGGTAACAATAGCAGGTACAAAAGCAGGCTATGCATCAGAATAGGAGCAATCAATTACAGTAGCAAAATCTAATGCAAGCAAGAGAGAGAATGGAATGGGCGATATCGGGATGATCAAAGGGGGGCTTGCCTAGAAGCTCTGTTGAAAGGGAATAAGGGCCGTCAGTGACGTAGTCGATCACAGTGGCGTCAGCAGCGGTCTCGGGGTCTACCGGAGAGAAGAGGGGGAAGAAAGAGTAAATATAATGCAAACAGATGCAACACAGATGCATGACGGGGTAACACGCAGGGCTAGGGTTGTTCTAACGCGGTGCTACACGATACCGGCGAAGGGGGATAACATCCGGGAAAGTTTTCCCGGGGTTAGGCATTTTTCGGACAGATGAAAGAAAGGGGACGATTGCATGTTCGCTATGCTAGTGACGTGTGGCAGACGAACGGACCGCGTCCGGCGCAGCGTAGCCCGTTCGGGCGGGGGGGGCGAGGCCATGACCCGGCATGGTGCCGGCGGTCAGGGTCAGTAGGACGCATGGGAGGCTGGGTAAGCGGGGGGGGGGGGGGGGGGCGGCCGCCGGAGCTATGCGGCGGCGGGGGAGGGTCGCGGTCGCGGCGGGCCGGCGCAGCAGGAGGGGGCCATTGCAGCGGGCGGGCGGACTGCACGGGAGCAACGGGCGCGGCTATTGAAGAGCAGAAGCAGAGCGGAGTAGGGTTGCGCGGCCGGCGCGAGGTGCGGGTGGCGCGGTTCAGGCGCACGGACGGCGGGGTCATGGCTAGGCGAGGCACGACAGCGGGCAACGGGTGTGCGCGGACTAGGCCTGCGGGGCGAAGCTCCGGGCTTGGCAGTGGGGTGGCGCTCGTCGACGAGACGAGGCGACAGTGTTTGTGGTCGGTCAGAGGGAAAGAGGAGAAGGAGGGGGAGCCTCACATGCGTTGTAGATGCACGGGCGGTGAGGGTCGGTGGCGACCGGTAAGGAAGAGGGCAAGGAGGCGTCCGGCGAGGCGACAGGGACGGCGGGGTCCGGCGGCGACGTGGCGGTGCGGGGCGTCAGGGGGCTTCGGGTTCCCCCGACCGGATCCACGCGGGGCGGAGGGTTGAGGAGGCGGGCGCCGGCTACAGCAGGGCAGTGCCTGGCGGCATCGGCGGGGTCATTGCCCCGATCCCGAAGGGGATCGGGGCACTAGTAGAAAACAGGGCTTTGGTCCAGGCCTGGCAGCCCATTAGTCCCGGTTCAGTGACGAACCGGGACCCATGGGGGCATATGTCCCGGTTCTAGCGCCTAGGGGGCCGGCCGGGCCTCATGGGCCATTGGTCCCGGTTCGTCTGGACCCTTTGGTCCCGGTTCCAGACACGAACCGGGACCAATGGGCCTCGCTCCTGGCCCACATCCATTGGTCCCGGTTCATGGCTGGAACCGGGACCAAAGGAGGTCCTCTAGTCCCGGTTCCAGCCACCAACCGGGACCAATGAGGTGCCTATATATACCCCCTTGCCCGCAAGCAGAGCACTCCACTGCTCTGTTTTTTCTGGCCGGCTAGGGGAGGGCTTTGTGGTGCTCTAGCTCACCTCCTATGCACATGAGGAGTTCGATGAAATGCCCGAGCCACAGTACTTAAGCTTTCTTCTCTCCAAGCTCGACCTCCAAGCTCCATTTTCCTCAAGATTTGTCTAGGTTTAGCGGTCCGTCACGTCCCGTCCCCGTCTTCACCGCCGTCGATCGCCCGCGACGATGTTGTCGCCGGCAGCACCGTGGATGTACGGTGACAGACGCACCTCCGAGTACATTAAGGGCGTGCATAATTTTCTCGAAGTGGCTGAGGCAAACAAGCAGAATGGTTTTATGTGTTGTCCATGCCATAGATGTGGGAATACGAAGTCTTACTCTGACTGGAAAATCCTTCACACCCACCTGCTTTATAAGGGTTTCATGCCACACTATAATGTTTGGACCAAGCACGGAGAAAGAGGGGTTATGATGGAAGACATCGAAGAAGAAGAGGATGATGACAACTATGTGCCCCCTGAATACGGTGATGTTGCAACGGGGGAAGCTAAAGATCAAGAGGAACCAGACGATGTGCGCGATGATGATCTCCGCCGGGTCATTGTTGATGCAAAGATACAGTGCGAAAGTGAAAAGGAGAAGCTGAAGTTCGATCGCATGTTAGAGGATCACCAAAAAGGGTTGTACCCCAATTGCGAAGATGGCAACACAAAGCTCGGTACCATACTAGAATTGCTGCAGTGGAAGGCAGAGAATGCTGTTCCTGACAAAGGATTTGAGAAGCTACTGAAAATATTGAAGAAGAAGCTTCCAAAGGATAACGAATTGCCCGACAGTACGTACGCAGCAAAGAAGGTCGTATGCCCTCTAGGATTGGAGGTGCAGAAGATACATGCATGCCCTAATGACTGCATCCTGTACCGTGGTGCGTACGAGGATTTGAACGCATGCCCAGTATGCGGTGCATTGCGGTATAAGATCAGACGAGATGACCCTGGTGATGTTGACGGCGAGCCCCCCAGGAAGAGGGTTCCTGCGAAGGTGATGTGGTATGCTCTTATAATACCACTGTTGAAACGTCTGTTCAGAAACAAAGAGCATGCCAAGTTGATGCGATGGCACAAAGAGGACCGTAAGAAAGACGGGAAGTTGAGAGCACCCGCTGACAGGTCGAAGTGGAGAAAAATCAAGAGAAAGTACTGGGTGGAGTTTGCAGGTGACGCAAGGAACGTATGGTTTGGTTTAAGCGCGGATGGCATTAATCCTTTGGGGAGCAGAGCAGTAATCACAGCACCTGGCCCGTGACTCTATGTATCTATAACCTTCCTCCTTGGCTGTGCATGAAGCGGAAGTTCATTATGATGCCAGTACTCATCCAAGTCCCTAAGCAACCCGGCAACGACATTGATGTGTACCTAAGGCCATTAGTTGAAGAACTTTTACAGCTATGGAATGGAAACGGTGTACGTGTGTGGGATGAGCACAAACAGGAGGAATTTGACCTGCATGCGTTGCTGTTTGTAACCATCAATGATTGGCTTGCTCTCAGTAACCTTTCAGGACAGACAAACAAGGGATACCACGCATGCACGCACTGTTTAGCTGACACCGAAAGTATATACCTGGACAAATGCAGGAAGAATGTGTACCTGGGGCATCGTCGATTTCTTCTGACCAACCATCAATGTCGAAAGAAAGGCAAGCATTTCAAAGGCGAGGCAGATCACCGGAAGAAGCCCGCCATGTGTACCGGTGATCACGTACTTGCTATGGTCAATGATTTACACGTAATCTTTGGAAAGGGTCCCGGCGGACTATCTGTTCTGAATGACGCTGAGGGACGCGCACCCATGTGGAAGAAGAAATCTATATTTTGGGACCTACCCTACTGGAAAGACCTAGAGGTCCGCTCTTCAATCGACATGATACACGTGACAAAGAACCTTTGCGTGAACCTGCTAGGCTTCTTGGGCGTGTATGGGTAGACAAAAGATACAGCGAAGGCACGGGAGGACCTGCAACGTTTGCACGAAAAAGACGGCATGCCTCCAAAGCAGTATGAAGGTCCTGCCAGCTACGCTCTTACCAAAGAAGAGAAGGAAATTTTTTTGAATGCCTGCCCAGTATGAAGGTCCCGTCTGGCTTCTCGTCCAATATAAAGGGAATAATAAATATCGCAGAGAAAAAGTTCCAGAACCTAAAGTCTCAGGACTGCCACGTGATTATGACGCAACTATTCCGGTTGCATTGAGGGTGCTTCTACCGGAAAACGTTCGATTAGCCATTGTGAAGCTATGTGCATTCCTCAATGCAATCTCTCAGAAGGTGATCGATCCACAAATCATACCAAGGCTAAGGAGTGATTTGGCACAATGTCTTGTCAGTTTCGAGCTGGTGTTCCCACCATCCTTCTTCAATATCATGACGCACGTCCTAGTTCATCTAGTCGACGAGATTGTCGTTCTGGGCCCTGTATTTCTACACAATATGTTCCCCTTTGAGAGGTTCATGGGAGTCCTAAAGAAATATGTCCGTAACCGTGCTAGGCCAGAAGGAAGCATCTCCATGGGCCATCAAACAGAGGATGTCATTGGGTTTTGTGTTGACTTCATTCCTGGCCTTAAGAAGATTGGCCTCCCTCAATCGCGGTATGAGGGGAGACTGACTGGAAAAGGCACGCTAGGAGGGGACTCAATAATATGTAGGGACGGGCATTCTTGGTCTCAAGCACACTACACAGTTCTACAGAACTCTACCTTGGTGACCCCGTATGTCGATGAACACAAGAACATTCTTCGCTCCAAACACCCGGAGCAGTGTGACGACTGGATTACATGTGAACACATCAGGACTTTCGGCAGTTTGTTGGAAACACGTCTCAGAGGTGACAACACTGTTTCTGATGAGCTGTACTCGTTCTCCAGGGGACCATCTTCGACTGTATTGACTTACAAAGGATACGAGATAAATGGGAATACATTTTACACGATCGCCCAAGATCAAAAGAGCACCAACTAAAACAGCGGTGTCCGCTTTGATGCAGCAACCAAGAGGGGAAATGACACATATTATGGTTACATAGTGGACATATGGGAACTTGACTACGGACATGATTTTAAGGTCCCTTTGTTTAAGTGCAAATGGGTCAATATGTCAGGCGGCAGGGTACAGGTAGACCCACAGTACGGAATGACAACAGCGGATCTGAACAATCTTGGGTACACAGACGAACCATTCGTCCTAGCCAATGATGTGGCGCATGTTCTCTATGTGAAGGACATGTCTACCAAACCGAGAAAAAGAAAAGATAAGGAAGCGAATACATCATACGATGAGCCAAAGCGTCACATAGTTCATTCAGGAAAAAGAGATATCGTGGGATTGGAGGGCAAGACAGACATGTCTGAAGATTATGAAAAGTTTCATGACATTCCTCCCTTCAAAGTCAAGGCTGACCCAAGCACCCTGTTAAGCGATGGAGAATATCCATGGTTATGGCGCAATAAGCAAAGGACACAAGCGAAGAAAAAGTGAAGACTTTCTCTCCACAACTATTATGATGAAAAATAACAAATGAAGTCAGAAAAGGTTGAAAATTGATGATGTGGCTTTGAATGGTGCATTTTGAACACACAAAAAGTCTGGAGTTCAAATAAGTTCAAAAATATGAAATCCCTTTGTAACAGACGAGTTTTCGTTCGAAACCCTAATACTTCGAAAGAGATTGCCCGTTTTGTACACGAAGTGCATTCAGTTTGTGCCGTAACCCTCTCAACTTTTTAGCACATGCTATGTGGGTGAAATGATGATACCATGCCAACTTTCAACCTTTTCAGAGTTCATTTGTAGTGCTTTTCAATTTCAGGGTCATATAGCTCAAAAAAATCAGTAAATGCATGAAAAATAACAAATGAAGTCAGAAAGGGTTGAAAATTGATAATGTGGCTTTGAATGGTGCATTTTGAACACACAAAAAGTCTGGAGTTCAAATAAGTTCAAAAAAATGAAATCCCTTTGTAACAGACGATTTTTCGTTCGAAACCCTGATACTTCGAAAGAGATTGCCCGTTTTGTAAACGAAGTACATCCAGTTTTTGCCGTAACCCTCTCAACTTTTTAGCACATGCTATGTGGGTGAAATGATGATACCATGCCAACTTTCAATCTTTTCGGAGTTCATTTGTAGTGCTTTTCAATTTAAGGGTCATATAGCTCAAAAAAATCAGTACATGCATGAAAAATAACAAATGAAGTCAGAAAGGGTCGAAAATTGATGATGTGGCTTTGAATGGTGCATTTTGAGCACACGAAAAGTCTGGAGTTCAAATAAGTTCAAAAAAATGAAATCCCTTTGTAACAGACTAGTTTCCGTATGAAACCGTGATACTTCGAAAGAGATTGTCCGTTTTGTACCCGAAGTACATCCAGTTTTTGCTGTAACCCTCTCAACTTTTTAGCACCTGCTATGTGGGTGAAATGATGATACCATGCCAACTTTCAACCCATTGAGAGTTCATTTGTAGTGCTTTTCAATTTCAGGGTCATATAGCTCAAAAAAATCAGTAAATGCATGAAAAATAACAAATGAAATCAGAAAGGGTTGAAAATTGATGATGTGGCTTTGAATGGTGCATTTTGAACACACAAAAAGTCTGGAGTTAAAATAAGTTCAGAAAAATGAAATCCCTTTGTAACAGACGAGTTTTCGTTCGAAGCCCTAATACTTCGAAAGAGATTGTCCGTTTTGTACACGAAGTGCATCCAGTTTTTGCCGTAACCCTCTCAACTTTTTAGCACATGCTATGTCGGTGAAATGATGATACCATGACAACTTTCAAACTTTTCAGAGATCATTTGTAGTGCGTTTCAATTTCTGGGTCATATAGCTCAAAAAAATCAGTAAATGCATGAAAAATAACAAATGAAATCAGAAAGGGTTGAAAATTGATGATGTGGCTTTGAATGGTGCATTTTGAACACACAAAAAGTCTGGAGTTCAAATAAGTTCAAAAAAATGAAATCCCTTTGTAACAGACGAGTTTTCGTTCGAAACCCTGATACTTCGAAAGAGATTGCCAGTTTTGTACACGAAGTGCATCCAGTTTTTGCCGTAACCCTCTCAACTTTTTAGCACATGCTATGTGGATGAAATGATGATACCATGCCAACTTTCAACCTTTTCGGAGTTCATTTGTAGTGCTTTTCAATTTTAGGGTCATATAGCTCAAAAAAATCAGTAAATGGATGAAAAATAACAAATGAAGTCATAAAGGGTTGAAAATTGATGATGTGGCTTTGAATGGTGCATTTTGAACACGCAAAAAGTCTGGAGTTCAAATAAGTTCAAAAAAATGAAATCCCTTTGTAACAGACGAGTTTCCGTATGAAATCCTGATATTTCCAAAGAATGAGTTAATAGCAAAAAGAATGAACTTAAAATAATTAATTAAAATATTCTGTTATGATCAACTAAAACAAAACTATAATATTCTTCAATAGCAAAAAGAATCAACTAAAAAGCTTTTATAAAAACTCTAATAGCAAAGGAATCAACTAAAAAGCTTTTATAAACCTCTAGTATTTTTTAAACTAAAATTATCAAAGTATTTTCTGTTCAAAACATTAATGGCAAAAAATTTTCATAAAGAAATTTTTTGTTAGAAACTTTCATAGCAAACTAAAATAACAAAATCTGTTCTTGATTAAAACAGACATTTAAAATAACCTAAAAATTACCAAATTTAATATAATGATAAAACACAGTAATATTAAATAGCAGGAAAAAGAATCACTCCAAAATCTATTTTTATAGTAAAGTTAATCACAAACTAGTGATTCACACAAATTTCAAAGAATTCAAATTTAAACTATTCAAATTTGAAAACTAATGGCACTAACAGAAAGTTTATAATTTTTGTGACCTAAAAGCAAAAAGAATTAAAAAATAAAGCAAAAAACAAAAGAAAATAAATAAAGCAATAAACAAAACAAAAAAATGAAAAAAAAATAGAAAAAAATGCCACCTACTGGGCCACCATGGCCTGAATACGACTAGAAACCTAACCACGGGCCAGGATTCAGGCCCGTAGAAGGCCCAGTAGGCCCACAGGCAGCGGATTGTGAGGTTAGGCCCGTAAGCCTGCATTTCAGAGGAGTTCGAGAGGGCAGCGGCAGTGGGGCTTATAAACCACTCCGCGCCCCTCTCAACTAGCGAGGTGGGACTAAACTTTTGGCCGCGGGCAGCACAAGGCCTTTGGTCCCGGTTGCTAGCACCAACCGGGACGAAAGGGGCGCATTGGTACCGGTTCGTGGCACGAACTGGGACCAATGCCCCCCCTTAGTCCACGTTGGTGCCACCACCGGGACCAAAGGTCTCCTTTTCCCGCCCTTTGGGCTCTGAAAGAGAACCTTTGGTCCCGGTGTTGGGGCACCAACCAGGACTAAAGGGGGGCATTGGTCCCGGTTCGTGCCACGAACCGGGACCAATGCTTCGTGTATATAACAAAACACTTAGCAGTTTCTGCAAAAATCACTCTTCTCCGCCCCGACGCCCCCAGCTGCTCCCTCTTCACCACCGTCGCCGCCGAGCCCTGCCCCGACGCCGTCAGGCTGCTCCACCACCGCGTCGTCGCCGACGCCGTCGGCTGCCCCTCGCCGTCGCGCCACGCCCCTCTGCCCTGACGTTCCCTCTGCCCCGCCGCCCCTCCATCCTTCCGCCCTTCCTCCCGCTACACTCCCGCCCCCCCTCGCCTACTCGCCCCCCTCGCCCCTTCGCCCTCTGGCCCCCCCCCTCCCCACTCCGCTCCCCCTCCCTTCCCTCGGCCCCCCTCGCCCTGCCTGCCCCCTCCCCTTCCCTTGCCCCTCGTCCCCTGCCGCCTCCCTTTTCCCCACCCCCTGCCCTCCCCCGCCGCCGTGCTTTTTTTTTTGTTATTATGCTATTTTTTTGTTAGATATTTTTACATGTTTTTAGATGTTCATATATGTATGTATGTATTTTTTAATAGATGTTTCGTGGAGATGAGATGACATGGAAGAGAACTTTTTAGAGAAATTTGCTTAGAGATTTTTTTTAGAGAAATGGTGGAGTTCACATATAATGTATATATGTTGATATTTTTTATATGATGAAAATTGTTTTTTTCATATATAATGTATATATATATGTATGTGGCTATGTATGTATGGATGTTCATAAAATAGTTTTGTTCATAGCATTTTTTTTATGATGAATTTTTTTTCATAGCATTTTTCATAGCCATAAATATGTATGTGGCTATATGTATGTATATATGGATGTTCATAGAATTTTTTTTATATGTATGTGGCTATATGTATATGTTGTTGTCGATATAGCCCCTCCCTGATAACTTCGACATGGGGGGGGGGGGGGGGGGGGGGACGTCGATCAACCCCCTCTCGCCCGAACAAGTCTATGTATCATTTTATATCACGGTGGACATATATCAATGTTTGATCATATGTCAAAGTTCGAACTTTGACATATATGCAACATTTGATCATATGTGAAAGTTTGATCATATGTCAAAGTTTGAATTTTGACATATATAGATTTATCAAGAATGCCCCCATTATGGATGTGCACAAGTTGATCCAATTTTTTTCTGATCTCATATATATATATATTCTTCTATATGTCACATTGTGTGTCAAAGTATTGAAGAAATCCATGGCTTCTTCATTAGCTGGAAGTTACAGGCGTATGATGCTACGAAGCTCTTCAAAGTTGTTTTGGAACGGAGTTCCGGATAGAATAATTTGCTTTTTGGTACGAATTTCAGCAAAGGCCTTCCTAATAGCGATATTCGGAAGGCTCTTGCTGAAATTCGTACCAAAAAACTAATTATCCTATCCGGGACTCCGTTCCAAAACAATTTTGGATAGCTTCGTACCATTATGCGCCTGTTACTTCCAGCTAATGATGAAGCCATGGTTTCCTTGAATCCTTTGACACTGACAACCTGACATATAGAAGGGTAGATGAGATCAGGAAAAATATGGACCATTTTCTACACATCCAGAATGGCGCCATTTTGTTAAATCCCTTGTTTGACATTCATGAGAGAGGCGGTCCGGACATCGGACATTCATGAGAGAACTCCGGTAACTCTTCAACATGAGGGGGGACGTCGATCAACCCCCTCTCGTCTGACCAAACCCTAGAAGCGTCGAGGCCACCCCAAACCCTAGAAGCGTTGCCGAGGCCACCCCAAACCCTAGAAGCATCGAGGCCACCCAAATTTACCAAGTTAAAAGAGCGTTGTCGAGGCCACCCCAAACCGTAGAAGCATTGTCGAGGCCACCCCAAACCGTAGAAGCGTCGAGGCCACTAATTAATATTCCTTGTTGTGATTAGCTAGATAGGTCTATGTTTTCCACTAATATATCCATCTCTCATGTTTGTATATTAATTGCCATGTTGTAATATTTGCAGAAACTATGGATCAACAAAGAGACTTGAAAACAGAAGAGTTGTTGGGGGACATCATCCTCGGCGGAGGTGATGTCTTGTCGTATCTCAACGACACAGATTGTCTGGAAGGAGAGGCTGAAGGCTCCGGTGATAGAACAATGGAGGAGGAAGGACATGATCATGATGGCTCCGGTGACCGAATGCCGGAGGAAGAAGGAGACCATGATGATGGCTCCGGTGATCGAACGGAGGAGGGAGCTGTTGCAAAGTCCGGCGAGGTATATATATTAATTAAGCCTATCCTGACTAGCTAATTGATGCATTAATTATTTTGGTATGTACATATATTAACTCTTCTTTCTTCTTTTAAAGCCCTCCGGATCGAGCCAAACTTCGGTAACGAGACGAGGCCCGAAGAAAAGGTTGCGTCAGGATGAAAGGTTCACGATCACAGCAATCGCGAATGATGGCCAGCCGATTGAACCGAGGCGGACCAAGGATGCATTTTCAGCTCAGTGCGGAGCTATTGTTAGGGATAGCATCCCGATCAGCATCCAGCTATGGAATGAGCCTAAGAAGAACGAAGACCCTCAAGTTTCTTATGTCACCGATAGACAGAAAGATGATCTTTGGACCTCGCTAAAGGCAAATTTCACCCTACCACCAGAGGAGGATCCGGATAAGCCAGTTATAGAGCCATTAGTCAAGGCGTGTGCTCTTAAGAAGATCCCAGATCTATTCTGGAGGTGGAAGAATGAGTTGAAATCAACGTTTGTCGACAAAGGGAAGACTCCAGAATTCACCGGCCAAATTGAGAAGATAAGAGATCACTGGCCCGCATTTTTGGCCTACAAGACATCGGACAAGAGTAAGAAGATGTCAGAGACAAATAAGATAAATGCTGCAAAGAAGAAGTTTCACCATCGCACGGGGTGAGGTGGCTACCTCAAAGCCCGGCCGCTATGGGACAAAGCTGAGAATGACCTGCTTGCTAAAGGGGACGAACCAGAGACATTGAACTAGCCAGACCGTTCAAGGACTTGGTTCTTCGGGGTTGGGGGAACCTTGGACCCTGAAACAGGGAAGTGCATTTGGACAGACAAGCAAGTTGCAATACCCATCAAGAAGCTTCAGAAGTGTATCGCCGCAGGGCAGCAAGGGACGTTCATTCCCGACAGAGAGAATGATGAGCTGACCAAGGCCCTCGGGAATCCTGAGCACCCTGGACGAACACGAGGAACGCAAGGATCTGTTGCGTGGAAGGTTGCGTTTCCTGACGCAGGCGGTTACAAAACCCGGGAGAGGAAGAGGAAACTGGAGCAGAGCGAACCGCAGAAGCTGAATGCAAGGGTACAAAAGCTAGAGGAACAAGTTGAGAGCCAGCGAGCTGCCGGAGCTACCCCAGAAGCTACCCCGCCATCTCAGCGGAGAAGCAGCATGGCTTCCACCGAGCTCGTTCAGCAGCCTGACTTCACGGCTCCTAGCTACCCGTGGGTGCTATCACGGAGGCTCAACATTGCCAGCTTATGACGCAATGGCAGAACCTCAAAGTCAAGGCGGCTGTCGGCTATGTTGCACCTCCTGAACCCGACGGAACTTTTCACTGCCGTCCGATTCCACAAGGGTATGCTGTTGTGATGGTGGATGAAGTAACGGAGGGATTTGAGGAGCCCGAGCTTAACCACCTTACAGGTGAAGGGGAGACTTAGCTGGGTCTTGCTCTGAAGACTCCATGTCTATGGCGGAAGGAGCACATCAAGCTTCCGAACTAGACGCCTCCGCCTCTGGCGAGTCAGGGCACTCGGCCTCCTCCTCCTCCTCCTCCGGTCAGTGATCAGGGCACTCCGCCTCCTTCTCCGGCTGCTCCGGCACGTGAGGGCGGCACTCCACCTGCTCCGGCGCGTCCGAGCAGCCCACCTCCTCCTCTGCCTCGTCAGCAATGGCGGAAGACAGAAGCCGCCGCTCCGGCTACTCCGGCGCGTCGGAGCACTCCGCGTCCTTCTACTACTCTTCAGCAGCAACGTAAGAGAGACGCCGCCACTCCGGCGTCTGGTAGTACAACCAGAGGTGGGAGGCAATACAGATTAGGTCCATCTCTCAAGCCTCTAGAGAAGTTACCATACGAGATGACCGAGGAGGAAAACGCGGAGATCTGTAAAGCCCAAGTGAGGGACTTTTTTGCAAAGAAACCTCCACCTCCGGAGGAGAAGATAGATCCGGTGAAAGTGAAGCGCACTCTCGATGCCCTGAAGCGACCACCACCGTCTCCGCCGCAAACCAACTATGAGCGCATTATTGAAAGGACATATCAGGAAGCGGAGTGGTCGGAAAGTACTTGCAGTGATCGAAGGTTAGCAGAACGAAGAAGTGGGAAAAAATTCCCCAGCTCGGCGAACAAGCGAACCAATCGTGCCCCCCGCTCAAGGTGTCTAGCGATATCATCGCTAATCATCCGGGGATGGTGCGCGGTACCAATTCTGCAGATTACCTGTCCGACGATGCACATTTTGATATAATGGAGGTGGACGAACATAAATACCAGCATGGGATGCCTCTCGTCAAACCTGGTCATCCTCCTCTAACAACGATGATGCGAATATTCCATGAGTGGTACATGGACACCTGCAAGGAGTCTGGGAAGGATACTTTGATGCTGAGAGTTAAAGAGGAGCACAACCTCGTTGGAATTGATCTGTTGTCTGTTCCATTTGAGGAGTTCTTCTAGTTTTTCAATCAAAAGGACCTCGATAAAATAATCGTCACTTGCTACTGTCTGTAAGTACTACTTCTGTAATTAAGTCTCTATATATAGCTCAGCTCTTTCATTGCATGTATATATAATTATCCTCACTATATCATGCAGATTGAAGATCGTCAAATGCAGAAAAGCACAAATCTATGATATTGGGTTCATTAACACAAATCTCATAGATGAATGGACGGTTAAATATAATGCCAAAGAAACCGAGGCCAACTTGCTACAATCGTTGCTTCGAAATCAAAACAAAGATAAAATACTCTTTCCTTACAACTTCAAGTGAGTGTTACTGTCTTATGCATATTCGGTTTCCCTTATTACTCGAGGTAATAGTAATGTAATTGATGAGTTATGCGTGCGTGCGCAGCTTCCACTTCATTCTCCTAGAGATTAAGCTTGAGCAGGGACTAGTAACCATCTTAGACTCGAGACGAAAAGATCCCAAGGAGTATGCGGCCATGACTAAAATGCTCGAGAAGTAAGTTCAATCGATCGTTATCGCACCATATCGGCAACTTTGTTCATTTCCTGATATCAAGTAACTGTTTTCTTTGTCTGGTAGGGTTTGGAAAGAGTTCACCGCTAAAGCTCCGGGACTGCCGGGGGAGCTCCGATTTACACACCCGAAAGTAAATACTACTACCTAGTTCCGCGCATCTCCCATTGATTCTAGCTAGTTTCATCAATACCATTTAGCATGCTTGCTTATCAGTTTGATTGACCTCTATTTCTTGTAAAGTGGTTGTGGCAGGAAGGCGGGACTGATTTTTGTGGATACTACATTTGTGAGTTCATCCACCACACGACCTGTGAGCGGGGCTACTCTGAAAAACAATATGAAGTGCGTAAGCAATAATATTCACAATTTTATTTTATTACCATCATTTGTGTTGAGTTTCATTCATATATATGTATTGACCCCCTTCTTCAAATTAGATGTGGCAGATGCGGGATGAACTCCTACCACAAGATCGCATAAAAGCAATTCAAGAGGAATTGGCGGGATTCTTTCTTGACCACGTCATCAATAAAGCCGGAGAATACCATGTGGAACTTGACATCAGATGTTAGGGATTGTAAGAGATCTTATATTGTATATATGTAGCTAGTAGCGTCGGATAGATATACGAAAACTTGTTGTTCGACCAATCTCTCGGAGAAGGAGGAGATCGATCACTTCTCTCTATATATATATGTTCATGACGATCTTGTATACTTAATGGTTTCCTTCATTTCCTTACTAGCTAGCATGTCGCGAGTTCTCTCTATATGTATAGTATGTAGCGTCGACCAAGCACGGAGATAAGAGAGGTCACTTCTCTCTATTACCTAGCTAACACAATATATGAAACCCCTAAACTAACCCTACAAAACCCCCAAAACCCCCAAAAAAAACCCTTTCAAAAAAAACAAAAACCCCAGCCCATTTTGGTCCCGGTTGGTGCTACCAACCGGGACAAAAGGACCTCCTGCCTAGGCAAGCCGCAGCGGCCACGTGGAGCCCCATCTGTCCCGGTTCGTAGGCGAACCGGGACTAAAGGTATTTGGATTAGTCCCGACCCTTTAGTCCTGGTTCCAGAACCGGGCCAATGGGCCTCTGGAACCGGGACAAATGGGCCTTTTTCTACTAGTGGGGGAGTGGGGAGGAGTGCGTGGGGAGTGGGGGTGGGTAGCGGTTTAGGTCACGGGAGTGGGAGGGGATAAGGAGGCGACGGGTGGGCCGGCCAGCTCGGCGGCTAGCTGGGCCGAGGCCTAGCAAGGGTGGGAGTTCGGCCCCCTTTTTTTATATAAATTGAAATTTCCTCTTTTATTTAAAAACAGAGACAGAGAAATGATTGTTTAGGGTAACCAAAAGAGCTGAGAAAATGTGGGACTTAGCCTATTAAACAGTTTGCATTTTTAGGCAGTGCCACAAAAAGTTTGGAGGCCAGAGGAATCCATTTGCATTTTTCACAAATAGAATAACACTTTAAAATTCTGAAATGGGATTGTAATAATTGCTTCAGTCCATCTTAGCTCTTAGGTGATGTTGTTTTCCTTAACAATTAAATGTTACTAGTTGTCAACCAGTGCACCTGCACGGGCTAGCATTTTTAATATGAGATACAACAAAGTTGTTGCCAATTAGAAATGTAGGTCAATAATATGGGTTATTATTGTGACACATGCATGTTTATCTTTGTTCAACATAGGGTTCAACAATGTTAGATTGCTTTGAACTATTTCGAGATTAGATTGTTTGCTTCCAATTGTGTGACAACCATATCAATATAGTCGTCGTGTGATTGCGAACAACCACATATGTATACATGATAAGTTGATGGATGTGCTACCCTATGAACATTATATAAGGGCAAGAGTATATGTGTTATGTTGGTAAAAAACATGGTTACAAATGCAAATGTTGTTGCTTGTATCATGTTTCATGTATTCACGACCTATAAGTTTCTAAAAGGTATAAAGATCAAGGGTCCTATTATAGCATGTATCTTCCTGTCTTACCTTACCTTAAAAAGACATATATCTTCTTTTTTGCCACGCAAGCACGGTAGAATTATGAAAAGTCTGTTTCTATACACAATAATGGACATATGCGTGCACGGTTTTCTATCAACACACCTGATATCGTAGAAAATAATATACATATATAAAAAGGAGTTTGTTGTATATTCTCATTACTATAAGCAGCATAAATCATTCAGATTTTAAGTTCGTCTGAACCAACAAATTCTTAAAGAAATTCTTCTATGATTAATATAATGTGGATGGAATTTTTGAGTATTTTCTAACTATATACATATCTATATCACATAGATAATCATATGTTTATATGAGCTCTTTGTGGACATGATACATCCAGATTTTCTTGTTACTTCAGTAATTTATATGTATTTAAGGATGCGTTAATAGGAAATTATATCTTTTTTGTAAAGCCAAAATAAGGACATGCATGGACGTAATATATATGCAGATAAGTATTAGCAATCTGCACTGAAAAGAATCATGTGAATCCATGTAATTCACCAATCACATGCATGTCAGGCAAAGTAGTATGCCTTTAAAAATATTGTATTATGCGCACGCATAATACTAATCGACACTCTAGTGGTTCAGCATGCGTGCATCACGACACCACTATGTTGCACCTGGCCACAATGGATGCAACTGAATCTGGTCCGCTTCTCTGAAACATAATTGGGTTGAAGTGTGTTCATGGATAGGCATGTATATAGCAATATATATCTTGATCGGACACTTGGTTCTGTCATGAGTTCAAAGCACTAAAAATCAAGTACCACATTCAAAACATTTAGGATAGATTTTGTTGGATGTGGAGTTGGAGAACCAATGACAGTTTAAACTGGACAACATTAGAGAGATAAATCAATGTGCTTCATTTCCACTTTAGGTTCTCCGATGGCCAGTTTAACAATTACCATAACAACACGATCTACTTTAGACCACCATCGGTACACCTCAGCCTATGCTGCATCGACCATTAATGCATAATTATTTGGTTATATTTTAGTCTTCTAGGAATATGAAACCAAGAAGAACTGGTCAGAGGATGTACTTGATAGTTGCCCTTTTTTATATCATAAATGTGGGCGTAGTTTGATGCCCAGGGTGGATGCAGGGAGACGCGGTGGCACTAACAATCAGTAAATCGATCGCCACTTGGGTCACAGTTGATCTCTCATCATCCCTCGCAGCACCTGGCTTCGAGTTCCTTTGCGGTTCGCTGCTGGCCATGCGGGTGGGAGAGCGCACTTGATGGTGATGGAAAGTTGGGGACATCCTTCATGAGAAAAATCACCACCACCGGCCATACGTAGGAGAGCAGGACTGAGGGGGAGGTTAAGTTAGTGGCCATGTACAGGAGTTCCACGGATCCCATCTATTTTTTTCTTTTTATGGGTAGAGTTTTTTTACGGGTAGAGTTGTTATGGAAGGAGGCTATGTCTTTCTTAAAGGAGTGGATGGATTTTTTTTTGTTTCAGAACATTTAACGTGTCAGGTGCCATTATTTTCTGAACCGGACCATCTGTGTTACGTAAGTTTTCTTCTTATCTTGGTCCTTAATTTTAAAATCCAACGGTGTATTTAATTTTGATGATGTGGATTAATTAGAAGGCTTAAAAGGTGCCTCCAATTAGTAAATATAAGATGGAATTTTGGCTAAATGATGAACTATTTTGCAGCAACTTTGGTGCAACTCCATATCTCACTTGCAAATTGAATTTCATTTCAAAGAGGAATTTCAAATGATATTTGAATCGAAGTTGATCAAGCACTGTTTAGCAAAACGATCAGCTTTAATCATAGTGGGTTACTGTAGTATGACACTGGGGGTGTTACAAATCTCCTCCACTACAAGAAATCTTGTCCCGAGATTTAAGGGGTGGAGTAAGGGGGGAAGACTCGGGAAGGACGTAGTTCAACACAAGATAGGTACCTGGGGGCTATCTCAGTGAACGTGGCATGTCTCGGGTCGAAATTCAAGAAAGACGTCGAGAGCAAGGTAAGGAGGTGCAATAAGAAGCTTCAACCGGGTAGGCAATCATTCGTTGCCTGAAACAGAGGGTGAAAGGGGTTCAGAGCAATGGGAATAAGCATTGCGTATGATACCAGAATAGATCACTAGGTCGGTGGCTCGTGATGTACATACGAAGCCAAGCGCGAGAAACAATTTTGGAAAATAGGGATGTACAGGAGAGTCAGGTTTCGATCCTGTGAAACTATGGGTTATGGGCCCACCATGTGGGTTAAAAGCAGAAAGGGTGCTAACATTTGCCGGGTCATGATAGCAAGGCAGGTCAGAGGACAACCTGTCAGTTATGTTGGCAACAACGTTGGTACCAAGGGTGAGGGACGAAGAGAACCATTTTCCTGCTCGTTAAGACGAGGCGGACCAATAGGCAAAGTTCTCGTCCATCGGTGGCTACCGGAATGTCATCAACAAGGTCTTGCTGACAGAGTTTGTACACCGAGGTGTTTCATAAGTATGGAATTATCACATCTCAGATATGTTAGGTTACAAGAAAGGTTAAACAAAACAATGAAAAGGAAAGTGTAGACTCGAATCAATTATCGGTGTTCTCGAGTGACTAACAACTCAGAACCCATGGAAAATTTGGAATCGGCGAGAAATAATAGTTGATGAAGAACTCATAAGAAGTTATGTAGTTCCGTGATATTCTCGAGATACCAGACGATAATACTAGAGGGTAGAGCAGAATAGAGGTTGGACAGGTGAAATGATCTGCAAAAGTCAAGTACTTCAACTTGTCTGAGAAATGGGATCAAAGAAGAACAATATGGTCGGAACCACGGTTGCAAATGACCAAATATAGATACAAGATGAACTTATCACAAGGGGATTATTATTATTACAAGAAGCTTCCATGATAAGTTCCACATCGGGTCCATGGGCATGAACACAAAGGTTCAAGGTCGACTCCCACTTCTCTAATGCACAACTATCCATTCACTTCTCGCTTTCGAAGAAGTTGTAGCGTTGAAATTTTACCTGACGAAAAGCCAGTAGAGCATAACCCGCACAACTTTCAAGTTCACACGAATTTAGGGAAGACATAGATTCAACCCATCGGGGCATCTTAGGAACATATACCACAAACTTCATGAGTAAATAACTCAAGCCTGGAAGCAGAGTATGGTTGACAAGAGCGGGGGACATAATTTACAATAGGCATTATGTATCCGAGGAAAGGCTCACAAGGTTACTGAATAAGAACGACGTTGTCGGATAAACCCCAACAAAGGATCTGGTAGTCCACAAGGGATCTGATGTGAGCAATGGTACTCAACCAGAAGAAGAAGAAAGAATGCAAGGAGATCAGATTATAGAAACAACTGATTAATTCAAAGCTCAAATGCAAAGGAATTATGATTTCCAAAACAGGGGATCAGAAGCAGAGGCTCTGATCAAAGACATGTAAGTTGAATAGACATAGATTGACAATCAATCAAGGTTTGATTTGTCGAACACCAGCTCATGTCCAGGGTGACGTCTGAGCCAAAGGGAAGAATTCTAACTGTCATTGATGATTGCAAGAATTCACAAACATATCGAATCAAATGTTCAAAATAAAGATGAGAAATGATACTACTGAATATTGCCATACATATGGAAAGTATCCATAATGCAAGCAGACAAGTATTTGTAGAGCAATAGTTGAAGAGGATTATCGGAAGATCGGATAGCATTTCAAAGTATCTTGTAATAACAAGAGCAACTGGGAATGAAGGTATGAACGACAATGTACATAGTTACCCATAAGGATTTATCGGTGGTAGGGATCGCAACGGCGAAGGGCACAAGGGTCTAGGGAAAACATCGGAGAGTATCTTCAGAATCTTCTGGTGCACCAAGCAATCATCAGGAGTGATGGGCTCTCCGGGAGAAAGTATTTACGAGAACCTAGAGTTAGAGTGAGCAAAATCATTTAACCAGAATAGAAGAGAGATCAGAGTCCCAGAGTATAGATGAGGAGTAAAAGATCCTAATACCACCCATTGGCGATGTGGGCCCGTAAGCTGCACAGCCATGTTAGTAAAACGGTTTTTCATTGACTAGACTCAACTTCAGCCAAGGAGTTGGAAGGGTGGGCCTGTTGGGCCGGCCAGCTTGGCGGCTAGCTGGGCCGAGGCCCAGCAGGGGTAGGGGTTCGGCCCCCTTGTTTTATATAAATTCAAAGTTTCTCTTTTATTTAAAAACAGAGACAGAGAAATGATTGTTTAGGGTAACCAAAAGAGCTAAGAAAAATTTGGGACTTAGCCTATTAAACATTTTGCATTTTTAGGCAGTGCCAAAAAAAGTTTGGAGGCCAGAGGAATCCATTTGCATTTTTCACAAATAGAATAACACTTTAAAATGCTGAAATGGGATTGTAATAATTGCTACCGACCATCTTACCACTTAGGTGATGTTGTTTTCCTTAACAATTAAATGTTATGGAATTTTGGTTAAATGATGAACTATTTTGCAGCAACTTTGGTGCAACTCCATATCTCACTTGCAAATAAAATTTCATTTCAAAGAGGAATTTCAAATGATATTTGAATCGAAGTGGATCAAGCACTGTTTAGCAAAACGACCAGCTTTAATCACAGTGGGTTACTATAGTATGACACTGGGGGTGTTACAAATCACCCTCAAAGTCCACAACCGATTAGCTACGCTACAGAGATAACATCAGAAGTGCGGTAAGAGGTATCACCCTCGGCACTCGATAGTAGCTCTGCGGAGTCGTACAACTAAGGGGGAAGAGGTGCGGTGATGTGATGGTCTCGGCACGTCGATCACTCTGCTCGAGGTAACGGTAACAAAGCGGGGGCAACAGGGGCAAAAGTGAGGGGTCACCGATGGAACGCTAACCAACCTATACTAAGCATATAGGATAGCAGGTAAGGTATCAATAACAGCAGTTAAAAAATAGGCTATGCATCAGAATAGGAGCTAACAGTAACAACAGCAAATTGTAATGCAAACATGAGGGGGAAAGAAATAGGCGATATCGAAAATGATCAAGGGGGGTTTGCTTGCCTGGAAACTCTGTGGCAAAAGTGGGGTCGTCGGTGGTGAAGCAGTCCTCAGGGGCTACGTCGGCGCCAGAATCTACAGGAGAGAAGAGGGGGAAGAAACAGATAAATACACGGCAATCACATGCAACACAGAGCATGACATGCTAAAGTGCAGTGCAGAGGTTGCCTAATGCATCTCTAAGCCATTTTAGTATTTTTTTTGGATTAAAGTTGGAATTATTAACCAGTAAATATGCATTATTCATCTACTAGAAACAGACGAAAAGTTGCGGGTTCTTCTACGTAGAGGGTCCCGACATGAAAACAGACGACACGGTCGGATTCGTGGGATTTTTCTGAGCAACTTTCATGTAGAAAGTTTTCCCATCCGAGCTACGGATTATTTTCTACGAATTAAACAAGTTTTAACAATCTCTGGAATTATTTAGTTAAACAGAAATGCCATAAATGGAATATGACATCATGTTGGAGCAAGCATTGCGTCAGCCGTCGGCTGACCAGCTTACCAGTCAACGGGCCCACTGGCCAGTGAGTGTACCAGCCCAGTCAGCGCGTTGACCGCGGTCAACGCAGTTAATGGGGCTGCGGGGCCCAACGGCCGGTGACTCAGGCGGGCCCAACCAGTCAGGCCATGCTAGCGGCGGCACTGGAGACGGCTCCGGCGAGGCTTTTCGCGGCGATCGAGCACCGGCGAGCCTCGGAATCACGCACTCCGAGCCGCGTCCATCTAGCATACTGGCGCGGCCTGGGGCGACCGGAGTTGGCCAGAGCGGTGACTGCAGGCGGCGGCCGAAACGCGACATAGCGACGAGCTAGCTAGGGGGAACTCGGCGGCTCGGGGAGAAGGGCAGAGGGATGTGGTAGCTCACCGAGCGGCGCACGATAGGCCGGCGGGGGGGTTTAGGAGCTGCCGAGGCGCCGGAGAGGGAGGGGATCACCGGCGGCCCGAGGTTGATGAAGGGGTCGATCCGGCATGTGCAGGGCTCCTCGGCTCTAGCTGCGCGTCGCAGGGGACATGGTCGAGCTCGGCGTCGCGTCCGGACTCAACGGAGAGGAACAGAGGTAGCTGTCGCTGCGGCGGAGCGAGTCGGACGGCGGCGGCTGTGCTCGGGATAGAGGTGAGGAGAGGCGAGCGCGAGCGAGGGAGAGAGGAGGGGGAACTGATGTGAGGCGTCCAGGGGAGGTGGACGGAGGGGCGGCCTTATCCAGGCTCACCTGGCCCGGCGCCGTGCCAAGCAGCAGGCGGCGCGGCGAGCTGCGGCCATGGCGGCGTCGACACGCAGCAGGGAGCAGGTAAGGGATGGAGAGATGGGCAGGGCCTGGTGGACCTTCAGCCAGGTAAGTTCTTTTGCCCAATTTATTTTCTGTCTTTTCCATTTATTCGAAAACAGAGACAGATAAAGAATATTTAGGGCCACCAAAAGAACTGAGGAAAAAGTGTAACTTGGCCTATTAAATACTCGACATTTTTAGGCACTGCCACAAAAAGTTTGGAGGCCAGAGGAATTCAAATGCATTTTTCACAAATAAATTAGCATTTAAAAATGCTGAAACTGCATTGTATTAATTGCTACTGTCCATCTTTGCACATAGGTGATGTTGTTTTCCTCAACATTCAAATGTTTTGGAATTTTGGCTAAATGATGAACTATTTTGCAGCAATTTTTGAGCAACTTCATTTTTATTTGCAAAAATGACTTGAATTCAAAGAGGGAGT
The DNA here is from genome assembly GCA_011799875.1 of Thinopyrum elongatum. Lineage (NCBI taxonomy): Eukaryota > Viridiplantae > Streptophyta > Magnoliopsida > Poales > Poaceae > Thinopyrum > Thinopyrum elongatum. The sequence continues at coordinate 728,120,789 of CM022298.1, read as the reverse complement.
TTGAAATGAGATATGAAATCACTGTGATCATTCCTTACTAAACAAAATAGCTTAGCATTAATATGGTGATCACTATAGCATGATTCTGGGGATGTTACAGCTGCCAGCCAGCGCTGTCAGATGCTGCAGGTCCTCCTGGAGCGACGGCTCATTCTTAGGCTTCGATTGCAGCGGTTCCTGCAACTATTGAGATCCACGACCCTCTGTCCCTCGAGAAGGTGCTTCGTCGTGAATCCTCGACTTCCATGCTAGTTGATTCAGTTGTTGGCTCCGCGGCCCAGTGGATGTGTCTCCGGTCCACCTTTGCCAATCTTCAAGGCATGACTTCCTCTCAGCTGAAGGAGGCTGTTCTGCCTTTGCACGAGGTCGCTAATTCCATGCAAGATTTCCTGGTGCATGTTGGAGGCTTTCTGGAGCGAGCGGAGGCCGCCCTGGGAAGGCTCTCTCTTGTGTTGGCTCCCATGGCTGAGCTTGCTGTTGACTGCGAGAACGAGAACGGTGCAGAACTCTATGGCAGTTTCTCCCATCGTTCGGGATCCACTTTGTCGTCTCAGCCTGCCTTGCCCTCTGCAGTGCCTGCCTTAGGAAGTGAGGTCATCGCCGAGGTCATGACTACAGTGTTACAGATTATGCACTACTAGAAAAAGCCCTATTAGTGGCGCACCTGTTTTCGTTAGTAATGGCGCACTATAGGTGCGCCACTATTAACACGCCACTTGCGCCACTACTAACCCTTAGGTGCTCCACTGGTATTCCCTCTAGGTGTGCCACTAATAGCCTTATAGGTGCGCCACTAGTAATAAAGGAAGGTGCGCCACTAATAAGGGCTGAAATGCGCCACTAGTAATGTATTTGGAAAACAAGAAAAAATCCAAATTTACAGAAAACAACCTATAAGGAAAAATAATTTAAAAACAAAAAATGAAATAGAATCATAATTTTTATTATAGTAAGAATATTACAATGTCTTTACAAGTATCCAATAAAAGAAAAATTACAAGGAAATAAAAGAAAATTCTAAAACTAATCTTCTAGTAATCTTTTCTTCTTTTTCTTTACTTTATCCCTGCAAAGAATGATAGAAATATGTGAGAATGAACATTGCAGAGAAGTGAAATTGAGCAATTATTTGCATCCGACATCGAAGATCTAAGATACCTTGAATCATAGACATGGGTCATTTCATGAAGCCAAGAGTCTATTCCATTCAGGATGCATAGTTCCCTGTCAGAAGAACTTAATTATTCAGTAAACACAGTCCTAAGCTTTTTACATGAGACAAAACATAAGGTACATGCTTGACCTAAGCTACGGCCACGCTAATCCTGCTAACAACACACATGCAACTAGCTAATCAAGATTACTACTAACATAATTCACCGAAAAGAGTAACAGGTGATGCATCAAAAGGAATCTGGCCAGATCCGATCACATTAGACGAGCCTAGGTGTGTGGATCCAAAACAAAGTGTGCAGATCTTTGATAAATGAAAGTTAAGGTTAATAATCTAAACTTTAATATTCTGAACTTTGTTACAGTTTAGCCCAAGGAGACATGCTCTATTCCTAAGAAATTAACTATTTAGTGACATAAACATTGTGATTGATGTGACGATGAAGGAGTTTAAGTTCTGTACCTCATGCATTGCGCCACCGTCCAGTGCGGCTCGCTGTGCCGTAGGGTCATCTCGACAGTGTGTGCGTTTTGAAATGAGAATGTGATCTATTCTAGAACCATAACTGAATTCTTCAGCTCCAACGGTTTGATTAAAGCAAGTATAAGCTCCCTCCCTGCACAAAACAAATGAAGGAAGCATACGGTACATCGTTAGCATGTGATTATCATGAAGTACACTATAGTTGTAATAATCCTATATAACTATAAAGTCAATCCCCACTGAACATTTTTCCTGCCCTCACAGCCTACCATATCAGCAAATTACTAACTTCTTTTAGTTGTTCAAAGATGGAAATCAGCACTGATACGTGCAAAGTTCTGAGGACATTGTTTAACCAATAGTAAAATATGTACTTACATTGTTGGTTCTGAGGACATGGAGTAATAAGCTATAACAAAGTTGCAAAATTATGAGAAGAATAAGAGTAGCAAGTAAAAAACAGGAGCCGCGATACCTTTCAGGGTATTTTGATCTGAAAGCATCCAATAAGGGACCTCCATGTTCTCTCAACATGTATCTCAGCCACTCACGAAACCTTGAATCAGAAGTATAATTCAGTAAAACACCTACACATGTTCTACTGCAACTAGGACATCCTAATTTATTACAATGTTTACAAATATATTACAAAACTAATTTTTAAAAATCCTTATTCTGATTTATCGGGTTAAAAATGGGCAACGCAAAATGAAATACGACAAATGGCTAAGTCTACTGCCTACTGCCAATGCATAATTAGCACACACAAGGATTTTATTGAGTGAAACAAAATTACCATCCATACTTCCTCTACTCCCTACACATCCAACAGGATAAAAAGAAACATTTTTCAGCAAAATCGAGTTAAATAGATGGATTTCCATCTTGCATACATGTGTGCTTAGCAAATAGATGGAGGGGGAGAAGAGAGAGCTTACCAACAGCATCTGGTTGGGGAGGTGGTCATGAGCAGCATGTCGGAGAGGTTGCCGGCTAATGTTTCAAAATGAAGAATAGTCAAGTTAAGTGTTAACCAACATTGTACAAAATACAGTAATTCACCGTTTTGATAACTCACTTAACATTGTACAAGTTGATGTAACTGAAGATAAAATGGAGCTTATGGAAACAATATTCAGAGAGTAGGAGAATAGATCCTAAATTAAAAGGATCCACTAACAGCATAATATTTTTCGCAGATTAGCATGTAATTTTTTTGGCAGAACACAGAATGCACATCTGAATCAATCGAGACGGTCAGATCAAAGATTAATTATGATTGTGAAATTCCAAACAATATTCAGTCAATCACGGGCATCATTTAGCAAACAACTACGTAATGAAGCTTAGCAGAAAATAAGAAATGGGAAGCAATTATTATGCTCCCTTGAGGCAGTCGATATACAATATATCAGTAGAAGTGTAGAACTACAAGCTTCACGTTCAATATTATGCAAGGAAGTGCTTTAAAGTGTTACAGAAGAAAAATAATTGCTTTAGCATTAGCTTTATGGAAGCAAACAAATATCATCCCAGGTAGTAATTTCTTTAGCTAGTCAATCACAATCTCATCAGAAAATCGATAAGGAAAGTGCATGCACCGGGACCGTTGCATCTATAGAGCTGATTTCCATCGATGCACAGCAAAACGTGACAAGAAACTGCATTTCTTCTCCCCTAAAAAAATCCTGCAGCTACAAATCAATGCAGCAGATCGACGAATTCGTCTCACCTGCGTCGTGCTACCACTGCATCCCGCGGGGGGGAGAAGAGGATTGGGGGCTGCCTATTGGGGTACGACTCATACCTTGACCAGAAGCTACGGTGGTCGACATCACGGCGCCGGCGAAGCCGCTGGACGCCTCCACCAGCACGGACACGGCATCCAGATGCGAGGTCCCGACTAGCCTAGGGTTTCGTGGCGGCGCGCTTGAGGCTCGATTGGAGGCGTGTCCGCGAGGGAATCTGCAGGGGGGTGGCGTCGGAGCTTCCCCGGACGGTGGCGAGGTTCGGGAGGGCTGGTAGGCGGCGGGGCGGAGCTGGGGCGAGGCTGGGTCTCACGCGAGCTCAGGGACAAAGGGGGATTCGGGAGAGGACTGGGAGGCGGATGGGGTAGGAGAGGTCTAGGGCCGGCAGCGGAAGGAGGGCTGCGGTGGCCGGCCGGCGGCGCAGGTGAGGGGACGTGGTGGCCGGCGGCTGTTGGTGGAGGTGAGGAATCCCCCTTTGCTATGTGGTGGATAGGTGAGAGGGGAAAAGAAAAGAAAAAGGGGGGCCGGTCGGTGCAGGTGGTGCGCCATTGCTATCCACCTCCCCTGGCTTACCAATGGCGCACCTTTGCCAGGTGCGCCATTGCTACGTAGCAATGGCGCACCTGGCAAAGGTGCGCCATTGGTAAGCCTGGGGAAGGGGGTGGACCCGGGGAAAAAATAGCAATGGCGCATTGGACTAAAGGTGCGCCACTACTAAAAAAATAACAATGGCGCACCTGCTTCTGGTGCACCACTGCTATATAGCAGTGGCGCACCACCATCATGGTGCGCCACTAATAGGGATATTGGCTATAGCCATTTTTCTAGTAGTGATGCCTGAGCTGCAGGAGCTTTGTGGGGAGCTTACTTCGCCGCTACCGATGGTGCTTCCTAAGGTGGTGTCTAAGGACAATGAGGGTGTTGCGCCAAGTGTGTTGTTACCTAGTCCCGATGATCTCTTCGCGAAAGAGCTTAGTGATGTTCTCGCCGGCTTGGACGCTGCTAGGATATGGCAAAGCGATTGCGTGCCTCTTGACGGGAACACGAATCAGTGACAAAAGCAATAAGGTGGGTGCTTGCCCTCGGGCCGGCATTCTAAAGGAGAAGTCTCTCCAGAGCAAAAGGAAGAAGAGTGGCGTAACTTGGAAGGCGTCTGCAGCGGCTTGATGTATGGTCTTCATTCTCTTGGCCTGTCCTCATGAGTTGGGTCATCACCGTGGATTTGATGGTGTCGACACGTTCGGTCGAGGAGTTGTCGTTGGGGTTCCTTTGTGATGTAGAGGTATCGGGTATTGCGGTTGTTTGGGACCGTTTGTAGGGCCACTTGTACGTCGCTCGATCTCTAGCACCCTGGGAAAATGCTCTTTGACGTTGGGCCGTGACCAACCTTATTTGGGCCGTGAGGTCGCTGCCCTTTAGCCCATCGTTCGCTGCTAGCCAACTATCGTATTTGTACCGATCCAGCCATCCAGTCAACGCACACGTAGCCACGAACACATCACACACCACGAGCCCCATATCCATATGGGTCGTATTTTGATGTGGAATGAGCTTTGCTTCGGGAGTATGAAGTATCGAATCTAAACGCTCTTATATTTTTTTATAGAAAAAGTACCTGCATACAGCAGATTTTGTAAAGAGCGATAACAAAGCTTTAGCCTCACAGAGGAGGCGGCGGCTAGTCGTAGGAGTGGATGGCCGCGGTCGGATGGTCGGTGGAGCTATGGCCAAAGTCCGCGCTACCTTAATTTACCACAAAGACATGCGCTCAAGCAAATACGCTAGAACACACAAGTTCAAACTATATATCAAGCAAATAAGCTAGAACGCACAAGTTCGGGCACTCAGGCAAATATGCTATAGCACGTACACGTGTCCAGTTTGCAGCATGCAGATCATTGGGATGTCATGTAACTAGACGCTTCACAACAGATGTCAATCAGAAGGCGTATTCATAAATAGCCTGTGCAACTCCATCTTTCGTCATTACTGGCACAAAAAGTGTTTTTCATTAGCAAACAAGATCTAAATACACCATGTATATGTGATTATAAGATACAATCGCTGATCATCGATTATAGGATAAGGTGTGCTTCAGTACCACCGCCCCCCTCTGAAAGTTTATAATTTTCGAGCGATTCAATCAGCCAGCGTGTTGTGCCTTGGCGAAATCAATTAGTTTGTATGCCCATGGTGTTCTAGCCAAAAGCACCGACCAGAATCGCAACGGTCAGGCGAGGTGTTTCTCGTCGAGAATACTTCGGCATTCGCCCCCTCCCCCGGCCGGTACGCCCACTTGACGCTGCTCTGCGAGGCCGCCATCGCGGGCCGGAGCTCCCCGAGGACATGCCGGATGCGTACTGCGTCCATCGTGCTCATGTTCAACTGCCCAAGCGGCCCTCCTGCCGCTCCCCCACTCCCTTAATTTTTTGAGGGAATGCCATCATGGCTTGCTTTGTTGATTAACTTAACACACTTGCATCGTTCACAAGAGATTCATGAATGAAAGAGGGGAAGTCATCTATCCAATTACAAGATAAATGATTCTCATAGCTATACTTAGCAATCTCATGCGCGACGCCATTGGCTTCCCGAAGACAATGAGTAAACTGAACCGAATCTATCTCCACAACTAGATCAACACAATCTGCAAAGATCGCAGCTCCTTCATGCCACCAAGTATTTCCTCCTCCACAAGCTTCAACGACTTCCAAACAATCAGACTTCCAAACAATCAGATTCTGCCACAACTCTATTGTAGCCTAATGATACTGCCAGCTTTAGACCTTCTTTCATAGACTGGTCTTCCATCATAGAAGCTGATGAGGCATTTGGGAAAAAAGAGCAAGAGAGCTTAAGGAAATTCCCATACAGATCTCTCAGGATTGCACCCGTCGAGCCAACTCCATCATTGTGATAAGATGCGTCCACATTTAGTTTAATATGACTAGAATCCGGCTTGGTCCCTTAATTAATCACCACACCAATTAGAAGGTTTTCGTTAACTGTAATGATTTACATGAATGGACTAAAATACCCTTATCAATCTTTTGAAAGGGGGATACGTGTACTCCAACGTAAGCAAACTACTGAAGAAATATAGTATATATGGTGTCGTGAGGGGGAGGGGGCTAACATAAGGTTGGGGGAGGGAGGCCAAAGCCCCCTAATCCTAACTTAACTAATTGTTCATGGTTAACATAATCATGTATCCATCAATAAAGTCATTTTTTATTTTTATTAGTGTTTATGTTCTGTTGTGCAAAATATATTTCAGTTGATGTATTAAACCCTTCGTCGGAGACGAACATCTCGGGGGCCCAGCTACAGACAGACAGCTGGAATCATGGGTTAGGTGTGGGGTGTGTGGCCCAGCCCAGGTATTAGGTATAAGCACCAAGTGGGACCCGTGGTCAGTGTCTCGTGGTCGGGTAAGTTGAACGAACTGAATGAATGAAGAAGAGAATCTGATCTCTCATCTCCTTGTGCTCTCATCTTTCCAACTCTGGATGCTTCCAGTGACCGGCCACCTCGTCCCTTCTTCAACCACGCCGGATCGACGTGGCCTCTCCGTCCGGTCCGCCTCCCTCGCCCGGCCAGATCTATCACGCCTCCCTGTCGCTGCACACCAGGACGTGACCTCCATCCTCCCTCCACCGCCAGGAGGCCACACCAAGGTTCATCTGCTCCTCCCTCTTTCTTCCTCTCATATAACTTACTTGTGCCGTTTCAGTTTAGTCACCACCACAAAAAAATTGCTTGCTTGCTTGTACTAGTACACTTCATTCCTGATTGATTCGTTGGTAATCATGGTGTGTGTGTGTGTGAAACTAACTAACTAATGGTTACGCTTGCTTCCTTGATTGATTTTATATATATCCTTGTATACGGCTTCGATTAAAAAAATCTGCTGAAAATTCTTGCCAATTAATTCCCTATGTATAGTATGGTCCAATTAATTTGGCAAAATCTGCTGAAAATTCTTGCCAATTAATTCCCTATGTATAGTATGGTCCAATTAATTTGGCATGAGCATGAACTGCCAAATTAATTGGACCATACTATACATAGGGCATTAATTGGCAAGAATTTTCAGCAGATTTTTTTAATCGAAGCCATATACAAGGATATATATTCTTCACTGCTAATTACCGTTGTGGTTTCATGTTCCGTTTGCCGTTGCTGGACTGGGGATCATGATGAGCGCATAGTGAAAATTGATTACATTTGTCACGATACTGTTGTGAGGCGGAAGTTGTTATGCCGTGCCGGCTGATGCCTATGATGTCGTTTTCTTTTCGGTGGTAAAGTTAATCAGTTCTCTACTGCTTGTTTTATTATGTTTCCTTCGTGTATTTATTTATTTATTTATCATTGATTGATGGTAGGAGTAGATCTGCTTTTAGGAGTTACCTTGTTTTCCCAGTAACTTTGATGACACGTTTGTAAGAAAATAATTACTCCTGTGACACTCATGGGTAACACGTACCAGGTTGGATATTTATTTGCAGGGCAGTAGAAGATGGCGACTTATGAGCCTAAGAACTTCCTCATAACTGGTGCTGCGGGTTTCATTGCATCCCATGTGGCGAACCGTCTAGTCAGGAGCTATCGTCACTACAAGATTGTTGTCCTCGACAAGATTGACTACTGCTCCAACCTGAAAAATCTCAGCCCTTCTCGGCCGTCGCCGAATTTCAAGTTTGTCAAGGGCGACATCGCAAGCGCTGATCTGGTGAACTACCTTCTCATCACAGAGTCAATTGACACCATCATGCACTTTGCTGCTCAGACTCATGTGGATAATTCGTTTGGCAATTCCTTTGAGTTCACAAAGAACAACATATATGGTACCCACGTTCTCCTTGAGGCATGCAAGGTTACTGGCCAGATCACAAGATTTATTCACGTGAGCACTGATGAGGTGTATGGAGAAACTGATGAGGATGTTGTCACAGTTGCTCCCGACAAATCCATATTCAGCTACAAAAGCTGGGGCTGAAATGCTTGTGATGGCTTATGGAAGGTCTTATGGTCTTCCTGTGATTACAACTCGAGGCAACAATGTGTATGGGCCAAATCAGTTCCCTGAGAAGCTCATCCCCAAATTTATTCTTTTGGCCATGAGAGGCTTGCCCCTTCCAATTCATGGTGATGGCTCTAACGTCAGGAGCTATCTGTATTGTGAGGATGTCGCTGAAGCTTTTGAGGTAGTTCTTCACAAAGGAGAGGTTGGACATGTGTATAATATTGGTACCATGAAGGAGAGGAGGGTGATTGACGTGGCCAGGGACATATGCAAGCTATTTGGCTTGGACACCGAAAAGGCCATCAGGCTTGTCGAGAACAGGGCCTTCAATGACCAGAGGTACTTTCTGGATGATCAGAAACTGAAGAAGTTGGGATGGGCAGAGCGCACGGCGTGGGAAGAGGGTTTGAAGAAAACAATTGAATGGTACACCAACCATCCTGATTACTGGGGAGATGTTGCCGGTGCATTGCTCCCTCACCCAAGGATGTTGATGACGCCTGGAGTTGAAAGGCATAACTGGACCGACGAAATCAAATCTCTTCCTTCTTCACCAGCTGAAGCTTAGGAATTAGCTCCTGCAACCACTTCCAGGAGCACCAGCAGCAGGCCCCTTAAAAGGCCACCTACAAGTTCTTGACATATGGTAAGAATGGATGGATTGGTGGTTTACTTTGGAAGATATGTGATAAGCAAGGCATACCTTATGAATATGGATTATTTTTATATAAAGGGCGCTTTTATTAACTCAAAATGTAGCATCAAACGGATACTATTGTGATGAGCAACACCCGGCTTCTGCATATCTAGGATGCACACAGCCAAAACACAAAGTGTCTGACAAAAGAAAATAAAAACCGACATATCAGCAACAGTAAAGTCCTAAGTGACCGACACTATGCCTACGACGAGGGAGGTGGTGGTCCCATCCGGAGATTATGCTGCCATCCATGTTGGGTAAAAAACCTCCTTGGCCACCCTCTCCAACCGTATTCACACCACCGTACTCCGTATGATGTAACGTAGATCACGTACGAAGCCAGTGGGTACAACAGAAAATAACCTGCAGAGGAGAAGAAATTTTGCCGTTAAAAACAAAATTATTTCTACATATCCATAGGGACCATAATAAGGCAGACCCTCCAATCCTTATTAGCGTACTAAACCTATTTGGAATTCCATCCAACCAGTGACCATAAATATTGGCAACACTTACAAATTGGACGCTATTTGGATGACCGATCACGTAGAACGTGCAATCTTGCACCGGAAAAAGAGGTGTTTGATTGTCTCATCCTGAGTACATAAACTACACTTCTTGCTTCCTTGCCAGTTGCGACCCGGCGAGGTTGTCTTTGGTTAGCAAAACTCCCCTCGGAAGATACCACATAAAAATCTTGACTTTTAATGGGATCTTGGACTTCCAAATTTTCTTATTGTTGTCCACTAGGATCTCTGAGTGCGTAAGAGCTTGGTACATAGAGTCGACTATAAAGAACCTAGATGTAGTGAGATTCCAGCGAAATACATCCCGCCCTTGTGTCAGGTTAATTGAATCTAATCAGGAGAGAAGATTTTGCCATGACAAGAGATGGGGGCCAATCAAATTCCGCCGGAAAGATATCTGGCAGGGAAGAACTAAGCACGTGCGCAAGTGTATCATTCTTATCACGTACAATGCGGTATAAGGCTAGATATTGTTCCCGGAGACTGGCATTGCCTAGCCACTTGTCCTCCTAGAAACGTATCTCTGAGCCGTCCTTTATAGCGCAAGATCCAAAGTGGAAAAGTCATTTCTTTGCCACCATCAGACCAGCCCAAAAGTATGAATCGCCAGGTTTCCAATATGCCTGAGACATTGCTTTTTGGCCTAGATACTTATTGCGCAACAGGATTTGCCAGACGCCATCCTCAGTAAGTAGTTTGAACAACCATTTACTAAGTAAGGCATCATTCTTGACCTGAAGATCATGAATACCCATACCACCTTGGTCTTTCGGTCTACAAACCATGCTCCATTTGGTTAGCCGATACTTTTTCTTTTCACTGTCTCCTTGCCAAAATAATCTGGATCTGAAATAATCCAGCCTTTGCAGGACCCCTTTAGGGAGATGGAAAAAGGAGAGCGTATAGAGAACCATATTTGTGAGAATAGAATTGATCAGAACCAATCATCCTCCAATGAAGATCAACTTCCCTTTCCAACTGCTCAACCATTTCTCTAAATGCTCTTCTACATGTTTCCACTCCGCATTAGTGAGACGCGGATAATGAATTGGGATTCCCAAATACTTAATCAGGAAATGGCCTTCTGCACAACCAAAAAGGTCAGAGTAATCAGTAGCCGCCTCACTGGCTTCTTCAAAGCAGAACAATTCACTTTTATGGAAGTTAATTTAAGGCCAGACATTTGCTCAAAAGCAGAAAGCATGAGTTTCAGGTTTCGAGTTTTATCTAGGTCATGTTCATGTTGGGGAACGTAGTAATAATTCAAAAATTTCCTACGTGTCACCAAGATCAATCTAGGAGATGCTAGCAACAAGTGAGAGGGAGTGCATCTTCATACCCTTGAAGATCGCTAAGCGGAAGCGTTACAAGAACGCGGTTGATGGAGTCGTACTCGCGGCGATTCAAATAGCGGAAGATCCGATTCAAGCGCCGAACGGACGGCGCCTCCGCATTCAACACACGTACAGCCCAGGGACGTCTCTCCTTATTGATCCAGCAAGGGGAGAGGAGAAGTTGAGGGAGATCTCCGGCAGCACGACGGCGTGGTGGTGGATCTTGCGGTTCTCCGGCAGGGCTTCGCCAAGCACTACGGAGGAGGAGGAGGAGTTGGAGGGGGGAAGGGCTGCGCCAGGGGAACGGTGCAGCTCCCATGCACCTCCCCACTATATATAGGGGTGGAGGGGGCTGGTTTCTTGCCCTCCAAGTCCATTGGGGCGTTGGCAAAGGTGGGAGGAAAGAAATCCCATCCTTTCCCATCCCCACCAATTGTTATCCCACCTTTTTAGGGATCGTGATCTTATCCCTTCGGGATATGATCTTATTCCTTCTAAGGGGGCATCTTGGTATGCCTTGACCAGGGGTGTGGCGCCTTGCCCCCACTACCCACGTTCATGTGGGTCCCCCCATGCAGGTGGGCCCCACTCCGGAACCTTCCCGGTACAATACCGAAAAATCCCGAACATTTTTCGGTGGCCAAAATAGGACTTCCCATATATAAATCTTTACCTCCGGACCAATCCGGAACTCCTCGTGACGTCCGGGATCTCATCCGAGACTCCGAACAACTTTTGGTAACCACATACAATTCCCATTACAACTCTAGCGTCACCGAACCATAAGTGTGTAGACCCTACGGGTTCGGGAACCATGCAGACATGACCGAGACACCTCTCCGACTACCAATAACCAATAGCGGGATCTGGATACCCATATTGGCTCCCACATGTTCCACGATGATCTCATCGGATGAACCACGATGTCGGGGATCCAATTAATCCCGTATACAATTCCCTTTGTCCATCGGTATGTGACTTGCCTGAGATTCGATCGTCGGTATCCCTATACCTTGTTCAATCTCGTTACCGGCAAGTCTCTTTACTCATTCCGTAACGCATGATCCCGTGGCTAACTCCTTAGTCACATTGAGCTCATTATGATGATGCATTACCGAGTGGGCCCAGAGATACCTCTCCGTCATGCGGAGTGACAAATCCCAGTCTCGATTCGTGCCAACCCAACAGACACTTTCGAAGATACCTGTAGTGCAACTTTATGGTCACCCAGCTACGTTGTGACGTTTGATACACCCAAAGCATTCCTACGGTATCCGGGAGTTGCACAATCTCATGGTCTAAGGAAATGATACTTGGCATTAGAAAAGCTCTAGCAAACGAACTACACGATCTTGTGCTATGCTTAGGATTGGGTCTTGTCCATCACATCATTCTCCTAATAATGTGATCCCGTTATCAACGACATCCAATGTCCATGGTCAGGAAACCACAACCATCTATTGATCAACGAGCTAGTCAACTAGAGGCTCACTAGGGATATGTTGTGGTCTATGTATTCACACATGTATTACGGTTTTCGGTTAATACAATTATAGCATGAACAATAGACAATTATCATGAACAAGGAAATATAATAATAACCATTTTATTATTGCCTATAGGGCATATTTCCAACAGTCTCCCACTTGCACTAGAGTCAATAATCTAGTTACATTGTGATGAATCCAACACCCATAGAGTTCTGGTGCTGATCATGATTTGCTCGTGGAAGAGGTTTATGCAACGGATCTGCGACATTCAGATCCGTATGTACTTTACAAATATCTATGTCTCCATCTTGAATATATTCACGAATGGAGTTGAAGCGGCGCTTGATGTTCTTAGTCTTCCTGTGAAACCTGGGCTCCTTGGCAATGGCAATAGCTCCAGTGTTGTCACAGAAGAGAGTCATCGGGCCCGACGCATTGGGAATCACTCCTAGGTCGGTGATAAACTCCTTCATCCAGACTCCTTCCTGAGCTGCTTCCGAAGCAGCTATGTACTCCGCTTCACATGTAGATCCCGCCACGACGCTTTGCTTGCAACTGCACCAGCTGACTGCCCCACCATTCAAAATATACACGTATCCGGTTTGTGACTTGGAGTCATCCAGATCTGTGTCGAAGCTAGCATCGACGTATCCCTTTACGACGAGCTCTTCGTCACCTCCATAAATGAGAAACATATCCTTGGTCCTTTTTCAGTTACTTCAGGATATTCTTGACCGATGTCCAGTGTTCCACTCCGGGATCACTTTGGTACCTCCCTACCAAACTTATGGCATGGTTCACATCAGGTCTGGTACACAGCATGGCATACATAATAGAGCCTATGGCCGAGGCATAGGGGATGACACTCATCTTTTCTCTTTCTTCTGCCGAGGTCGGGTGTTGAGCTGCGCTCAATCTCACACCTTGCAATACAGGCAAGAATCCCTTCTTGGACTGATCCATATTGAACTTCTTCAATATCTTGTCAAGGTATGTGCTTTGTGAAAGACCAATGAGGCGTCTCGATCTATCTCTACAGATCTTGATGCCTAATATGTAAGCAGCTTCTCCATGGTCCTTCATTGAAAAACACTTATTCAAGTAGGCCTTTATGCTTTCCAAAAGTTCTATATCATTTCCCATCAACAGTATGTCATCCACATATAATATGAGAAATGCTAAAGAGCTCCCACTCAATTTCTTGTAAATACAGGCTTCTCCATAAGTCTGTATAAACCCAAACGCTTCGATCATTTCATCAAAGCGAATGTTCCAACTCCGAGATGCTTGCACAAGCCCATAAATGGAGCGCTGGAGCTTGCATACTTTGTCAGCATTCTTAGGATCGACAAAACCTTCTGGCTGCATCATATACAATTCTTCCCTAAGGAAACCATTAAGGAATGCCGTTTTGACGTCCATTTGCCAGATCTCATAATCATAGAATGCGGCAATTGCTAACATGATTCGGACGGACTTCAGCTTTGCTACGGGTGAGAAGGTCTCATCGTAGTCAACCCCTTGAACTTGTCGATAACCCTTAGCGACAAGCCGAGCCTTATAGACGGTCACATTACCATCCGCGTCAGTCTTCTTCTTGAAGATCCACTTATTCTGTATGGCTTGCCGATCATCGAGCAAGTCCGTCAAAGTCCATACTTTGTTTTCATACATGGATCATATCTCGAATTTCATGGCTCCAAGACATTTGTTGAAATCCGGGCCCGCCATCACTTCTTCATAGTTCGAAGGTTCACCGTTGTCTAACAACATGATTTCCAGGACAGGGTTGCCGTACCACTCTGGTACGGAACGTTTCCTCGTGGACCTACGAAATTCAGTAGCAACTTGACCCGAAGTTTCATGATCATCATCATTAACTTACTCTCTAGTCGATGCAGGCACCACAGAAACATCTTCCTGAGCTGCGCTACTCTTCGGTTCAAGAGGGGGTACCTCGTCAAGTTCTACTTTCCTCCCACTTACTTCTTTCGAGAGAAACTCTTTCTCCAGAAAGGATCCATTCTTGGCAACAAAGATCTTGCCTTCGGATCTGAGGTAGAAGGTATACCCAATAGTTTCCTTAGGGTATCCTATGAAGACGCATTTTTCTGATTTGGGTTCGAGCTTTTCAGGTTGAAGTTTCCTGACATAAGCATCGCATCCCCAAACTTTCAGAAACGACAGCTTAGGTTTCTTCCCAAACCATAATTCATACGGTGTCATCTCAATGGATTTAGATGGTGCCCTATTTAAAGTGAATGCGGCAGTCTCTAAAGCATAACCCCAAAATGATAGCGGTAGATCGGTAAGAGACATCATAGATCGCACCATATCCAATAGAGTGCGATTACGACGTTCGGACACACCATTACGCTGAGGTGTTCCAGGCAACGTGAGTTGTGAAACAATTCCACATTTCCTTAAGTGCGTGCCAAACTCGTGACTCAAGTATTCTCCTCCACGATCTGATCGTAAGAACTTTATTTTCCTGTCACGTTGATTCTCTACCTCGCTCTGAAATTCCTTGAATTTTTCAAAGGTTTCAGACCTGTCTTTCATTAAGTCTACATACCCATATCTACTTAAGTCATCAGTGAGGGTGAGAACATAACGATAGCCACTGCGAGCCTCAACGCTCATTGGACCGCATACATCAGTATGTGTTATTTCCAATAAGTTGGTTGCTCGCTCAATTGTTCCGGAGAACGGAGTCTTGGTCATGTTGCCCATGAGGCATGGTTCGCACGTGTCAAATGATTCATAATCAAGAGACTCCAAAAGTCCATCTGCATGGAGTTTCTTCATGTGTTTGACACCAATGTGACCAAGGCGGCAGTGCCACAAGTATGTGGGACTATCATTATCAACCTTACATCTTTTGGCATTCACACTATGAATATGTGTAACATCATGTTCGAGATTCAATAAAAAATAAACCATTGACCAGCGGGGCATGACCATAAAACATATCTCTCATATAAATAGAACAACCATTATTCTCGGATTTAAATGAGTAGCCATCTCGCATTAAACGAGATCCAGATACAATGTTCATGCTCAAAGCTGGCACTAAATAACAATTATTGAGGTTTAAAACTAATCCCGAAGGTAAATGTAGAGGTAGCGTGCCGACGGCGATCACATCGACCTTCGAACCATTCCCGACGCGCATCGTCACCTCATCCCTCGCCAGTCTCCGCTTATTCCGCAGCTCCTGTTTTGAGTTACAAATGTGAGCAACCTCACCGGTATCAAATACCCAGGAGCTACTACGAGCGCTGGTAAGGTACACATCAATAACATGTATATCATATATACCTTTGGCGTTGCCGGCCTTCTTATCCGCTAAGTACTTGGGGCAGTTCCGCTTCCAGTGACCATTTCCCTTGCAATAAAAGCACTCAGTCTCAGGCTTGGGTCCATTCTTTGGCTTCTTCCCGGCAACTGACTTACCGGGCGCGACAACTCCTTTGTCGTCCTTCTTGAAGTTCTTCTTACCCTTGCCTTTCTTGAAACTAGTGGTCTTATTCACCATTTTCAGCTCTTGGAACATCTCATATGCTCCGTGTTGCTCAAAACGCTTTTGGAGCCCCGGTTCTAAGCTGTAAAGCATGCCGCACTGAACTAGGGAGTAATCATCACTACGTGACTGCCAGGCGTTCATAACATCTTGAGTTGCTGGGAAAATGGGTGCGTCACCTAGCGGTGCTTCAAGGACATATGCTTTCTTGGCAGCTATGAGAATGATCCTCAAGTTACAGACCCAGTCCGTATAGTTGCTACCATCGTCTTTCAGCTTGGTTTTCTCTAGGAACGCGTTGAAGTTGAGGGCAACATTAGCGTGGGCCATTGGATCTACAAGATAGATTGTAAAGACAATTTTAGACTAAGTTCATGATAATTAAGTTCATCTGATCAAATTATTTAATGAACTCCCACTCAGATAGACATCCCTCTAGTCATCTAAGTGATACATAATCCGAATCGACTAGGCCGTGTCCGATCATCACGTGAGACGGACTAGTTATCAACGGTGAACATCTCCATGTTGATCGCATCTACTATACGACTCATATTCGACCTTTCGGTCTCTCGTGTTCCGAGGCCATGTCTGTACATGCTAGGCTCGTCAAGTCAACCTAAGTGTTTCGCATGTGTAAATCTGGCTTACACCCGTTGTATGCGAACGTTAGAATCTATCACACCCGATCATCACGTGGTGCTTCGAAACTACGAACCTTCGCAACGGTGCACACTTAGGGGGAACACATTTCTGGAAATTTTTAGTGAGGGATCATCTTATTTATGCTACCGTCGTTCTAAGCAAATAAGATGTAAACATGATAAACATCACATGCAAATCATAAAGTAACATGATATGGCCAATATCATCATGCGCTTTTGATCTCCATCTTCGAGGCGCGGCATGATCATCATCGTCACCGGCATGACACCATGATCTCCATCATCATGATCTCCATCATCGTGTCTTCATGAAGTTGTCTCGCCAACTATTACTTCTATTACTATGGCTAACAGTTAGCAAAAAAGTAAGGTAATTACATGGCGTTTTCATTGACACGCAGGTCATACAATAAATTAAGACAACTCCTATGGCTCCTGCCGGTTGTCATACTCATCGACATGCAAGTTGTGATTCCTGTTACAAGAACATCAATCTCATACATCACATATATAATTCATCACATCCTTTTGGCCATATCACATCACATAGCATACCCTGCAAAAACAAGTTAGACGTCCTCTAATTGTTGTTGCATGTTTTACGTGGCTGCTATGGGTTTCTAGCAAGAACGTTTCTTACCTACGCAAAAGCCACAACGGTGATATGCCAATTGCTATTTACCCTTCATAATGACCCTCTTCATCGAATCCGATCCGACTAAAGTGGGAGAGACAGACACCCGCTAGCCACCTTATGCAACAAGTGCATGTCAGTCGGTGGAACCTGTCTCACGTAAGCGTACGTGTAAGGTCGGTCCGGGCCGCTTGAAAGTGCGTTATATCGACTAGAGGGGGGTGAATAGGCGATTTTTACAAATTCGTCACTTAGGAATTTCAAGGTGAGGAAATTCCTAAGCGATGAACTACTTAGCAGCGGAATAAGTACTCAGATGCAAACATAACAGAGTAGTAGCACTGTCATCATGATGAAATGAAAACAAGCACAGAGTACAAGTAGCGTAAACACAGGATAAGCAGGCTGAAGACAAACTGACTGAAGAAATTGAACTGAGGAAATTGAGAAAGTCTTCATTCAAAGTCTTCAAACAGTAATGATCAAATACATAGCAAATATGCGAAGAATTGAAAGGGTTGAGAAAATAGAACCAGTAGCTCGGTGAAGACAATGATTTGGTAGACCAGTTCCAACTGCTGTGACAGTTGTACGTCTGGTTAGAGCGGCTAGGTATGTAAACCTGAGGACACACAGTCCCGGACACACAGTCCTCACCGTATTCTCCTTGAGCTAAGGTCACACAGACCTCGCCCAATCACTCGTGGTAAGTCTTCAGGTGACTTCCAAACCTTCACATACTCGGTCACTCGGCAATCCACAATTTCCTCTTGGATGCTCTAGACCATGACGCCTAACCGTCTGGAGGATGCACAGTCCTCAAAGGTAACAAGCGTCGGTTCCACACAGGAACAATCTCTTCAGTGATGCTCAATCACTTTGGGTTTGTAGGTGTTTGGGTTTTTGGGTTTTTCCTCACTTGATGATTTTCGCTCAACGTCCTCGGAGGATGGGATGCTCTAAATGATAAGTGTCAATCTATCTCTCGGAGCAGCCAACCAGCTAGTGGTTGAAGGGGGCGGCTATTTATAGCCTAGGGAGCAGCCCGACATGATAAGACATAAATGCCCTTCAATGATATGACCGTTAGGTGGGTATGATATTTGGACAGCTGGCGCGCAGCACAGCAACGGTCGGATATTTGAGTATCAAATTCCTCAGGGCTATCATGTTCCTCACTTGTAGGCAATCCGCACTGGCGAATTCCTAACTCCTCAGTCAGAACAAATTCCTCAGAGAACAGAAGAACTTCGTTTCTGTCACTGAAGAACTTGACTAAACTGTATGAGATTTCCAATGGCTTCACTCGAAAGGATTGGGTAGGTGTAGGATTTTGAGTTGAGCATCACTTGGAAACTTTTCCTTAGTTTTACCTCGACCCCCTTTAACAGTACGGTGTTTCCTATGACTCAAGAAGAAGAAAATGAAACAACAAAAACAAGAGTCTTCACGCTTCATAATCCTCGCATGAATATCAAGTCTTCAGGGTCACACCAATTTCTTCACTTTCAAAGTCTTCAAGAAAACCAAAGTCTTCAGTTGAAGACATTCATTTTTAGGGGTCGACAATCATCGTAAATAACAAACTCCTCATAGACTTATGGACCTGTGTACACTCACAAACGCATTAGTCCCTTAACCTATAAGTCTTCAATACACCAAAATCACTAAGGGGCACTAGATGCACTTACAATCTCCCCCTTTTTGGTGATTGATGACAATATAGGTTATGTTTTCAACGGGGATAAACATATGAAGTTTAAATACTGATATTGAGGAATTTGATTGCAAGATAAAGAAGAACTCCCCCTGAAGATGTGCATATTTGAGGAATTTGCTTTGAATAGCAAACGCACATTGTTGAGTAATATCATGGAGATCTCCTCCTATATCTTGAAATTCATACACGCATTCTACATATGATATGAAGAATTTGAAATGCATGATGAGATATGGTGTCTGACGAAATTCAGCATGTGTGCATTAAGGTACTTGAGGAAATAAGCATGCAGAAAGCAGTTCAAAAGTATCAGACCACCATAGGACTTAAGTTTATAACTCATCAGAGCAAACACCTCAGAAAAGCAAGAGTTGTAACTTAACAGGAATATAGCGCATATATAAGACCCGCTAGAAGACTAACTCAAATTTCTCCCCCTTTGTCATCGAATGACCAAAAGGGACGAAAAATGAGGACTAACGCCCCTGAAGAATATCATCATGATGTCGATGGAGGAGCGCCAGCATTGTTGGGGTCATCCGGTGAGGTAGGGCCTGCCGCAGTGTCGTTCAAGTCTTCAGCTTCATCCGTCTCGCGCGATGAAGAATATGAACTAGCAACAAGCTGAGGAACTTTGACTTTCTTGAATTTCTTCGAAGGTGGCTGAGACCAGTCAAAGTCCTGTTGGAAGCCCATCTCCTTGAGTTCTTCAGCACTATGAAGATTAGACAGGATCGCCCAAGTGCGGTTAAAGACTTCATGCAAGTAGTAGTGATTCTTCTTCACAGTATTTTGAGTGACTGTCATGTTCTGAAGAATTGCACCAAACTGACGCTTGACCCACTTGTGATTTCGATCAACTTTCTGATGAAGACTAAGGAGAAGTTCATGATCAGTCATTACACGCGGAGCTGTGGCTTGAGGATGATGTTCTGAAGCTTTGGCGGCAGAATCTTGAGTTGCAGAGTCATCATTGGTGGAATAGGAAGTAGCTTTGCGAAACTGTCCATCCAATGGACGAGTACCTTCATCAATAACAGCAGCCTTGCCCTTCTCGTCAGCTGAGGAAATAGTCCGTTTGAGGACTTCAATAGGGGGCAAATAGCTGAGATGATTTTGAAAGTCAGCCTTTATAATGAATTGAAGACCTTGATCTGATGAACTTCATGATCCAGGGAGCATAAGGCTTCAACTCAAAAGGTGACAGAGCAGCATTGGCCAAAGTCCTCATGAAGAAATCGTGGTAGTTGATAGGTATACCATGAATGAGATTGAACAGTAGATTCTTCATGATGCCAACAACTTCTTCATCATCAGAGTTGTGGCCCTTGATTGGACTAAGGGTTTTGGTCAATATGCAATAAACTGTCCTTGGCACATAGAGCAATTCCTTGACGAGGAATTTGGTCCTTGGAGCTTGGCCTGGCTTCAAAGGCTTCATCAGCACTTGCATCAGATGATCAGACAGTTCAGGTTCAACATAGAGAAGCCTTGCACCTTCAGTGGGAGGACTGACTGGGACGGCATGAAGCAATTCAGAGGCCGGTGCTTTGAAATGAGTATTATCGGTCATCAGTCCAATACCCAGGAATTGACATCATCAACATTTCCAGTAATGTGCAGCGTGGCGAAGAATTGAAGAATGAGTTCTTCATTCCAATCGCAGATGTCGGTTCAGAAATTGAGTAACCCAGCGTCATGAAGAACACTGAGGACTGGGGTGAAGCAGGGCAGCGATTCCATATCTACATGAGGAATTTGCTCATGTTCAAAGATCTTATCCTTATCAAACAACAATGAGGAATAGAAGTTCATCTGGCTTGCAGTCCAGAAGCGCTTGCGACGAAGTCGAGCAGAGTCATAGGGATTGTAGTAAGTGAAGAATATGTGGTCATTGAAGAAATCCTCAGCATTAAACTTCTGCTTCTTGGAGTGAGGGTTCTGTGGCTTCGGCTGAAGATTAACAGTTGAAGTCTTCATAGCCTCTTGAGGTATAGCCACTGGAGCCACAGGCTGAGGAATTTCAGCAGCAGCCTTGGCCTCCATTTCTTCAGACATATGTACATCAGCGCTAGTGGCTGGAACTTCTTCAGGAATAGAATGAAGTGAAGCTTGACGTTCATCAGAGCCCGTATGAATTTCTTCAGTTGGCACAGGGGACTGAGGAACTTGGTGTAGCGGGGTAGTCAGAGGTGAATTTGGGTGATGGCTTTCCCAAAAGTCATCATTCAGAATGGGTGTTGTAGACCCAATATCCACATCCTCGTCTTCTTCAATTCCTTCGACGCCTGCCTCTTCAGCTGTGAACTGAGGCATGGGCGATGATACCAGTGGGGTTGAAGGGAAAGTATCCACTTTAATTTTTTCATCCAACTGCTTTGTCGAAGCAGCAGAAGGATCTTCTTCATCAGATTTACTTGGAATTTCATATTCCTCACCAAAGGGAATGATCTCCTTTGATGGCATGCTTGATATTGGAATAGCATCAATTGGGTTTTTAGATGAACTCGTCAAAGTCTTCACTTTCTTGGGAGCTGAAGACTCTGAGGTGGCAGTTGCTTTCCTTTTCTTCACAGCTGCTCGCTCCGCAGCCTTGGTTTTCTTCGCTTCTGATGCAGAAGGAAGGTTGATGCTTGTCATTGGTGCAGGAGGAGCAGAGGAAATTGGTTGAATTTCTTCAGGCACAACTGATGCAGTTGCCCTGGCTTGTTCAGATTCCTCAGGCGCAGTAGCAGATGTATTAACTGGCCTGGATTGCTCTTCAGGCGCAATATTGGAGGTTGCCCTGGCATTTTCTTCAGAGACTGGAATTTCTTCATCAGCTCTGGCGCTTTCATTTTCTTCAGCAGACTGAACAGATGTTCCAGTCTGAGGAAATTTGGGTTGCGATGAAGCTGCAACACTTGAAGTAAATCCTTTTGCCATTCTGATGAATCTAACTTTGGCACCTAGCCAATCTGCATGGTATGCATGAAATTCATCACTGAGAGCTTTTATCTCAGCCTGCATAGTCACAAGTTCTTCAGGAGACATTTTTACAACATTGTTCTTCAGAAAACGCTCCTTCTTGTACTGAGCCTTCTTCACCTGCTTGGCCTTTTGAAATTTCCATTTCTCTTCATTTATGAAGGCCGTCAACATGTGACTTTGACCAGGAGTGAGGTTTAATTCAGGCAAAGGTGTATTTGGATCCTTGTGCCATAGATCGATGAAATCAAGGATCTTCCTTGGATCCAGCATGAGGGGCACAGCACTGCCTTTGGCACTAGAGGTCCTTTGTTGTCGATCTCTGATGATCTCAGCTAATTCTTCATCATCAGCTTCGTCTTCGCTTGACGGAACCTGAAAGGCGACCTGCTTCTTGTGAGGACTTGGCCTTGTGCCTCGTCCAGCAGTGGCCTTTTTCTTCAGCAAGGTCGGAGTTGCTGAAGACTGAGGTG
Organism: Thinopyrum elongatum; assembly: GCA_011799875.1. Lineage (NCBI taxonomy): Eukaryota > Viridiplantae > Streptophyta > Magnoliopsida > Poales > Poaceae > Thinopyrum > Thinopyrum elongatum. The sequence continues at coordinate 728,098,322 of CM022298.1, read as the reverse complement.
GAGCTGAAGAACTTGCAGAGACTCCTGAAGCAATTGAGATTCCAGTAGTCCTTTGGCATGTGGCAAGGTGCACAGGTGCTGAGGACTTTGCAGGAGCAGCTGAGGATTTTGCAACTGAGGGAGTTGGAGCTGCTTTTGAGGAATTTGCTTAAGGATCAGGCCGTGAGGGCTTTGAAGAGCTTGGCCGTGAGGGCATTGCAGCTGAGGAACTTGTCTTGACAGCTGATTTCTTCAACATAGCCTTCTTAGGCTTGATAGCAGAGGCCTCAGCGGTGGCAGCAACAGAATCTTCATTGAATTTCTTCACTGCCTCTTTAGCCACTTTGGCCAGCTTGGCTTGTCGCTTGGCCCACTCCTTGGGAAATTCCTCACCTCTTCTTATGCTAGTGGGATCAGCTTCTTGGCCAGGAGCCAATGGAGGTCTTGGACATGGAGGGTTAACAGCGAATTTCTTCATGTACTTGGGAGAGACATAGCGATATTCCTTCCATTCTCTTGCCCATCTCCTCTCAATCTTCTGAATGCGCACTTTGCGCTGATTTTTGTTCTCCTTGCCATGAGTTGCTTCATCAGGAGTACAATATTCATCATAGATGTCATCAGGGATCTCAAAAGCAGTATTTGTTTCTGGCCTCTTTCCTCCCTTCTGAGGTCTTTTACCATCAGCCATTTTCTTCACCTGAGGATTTTGAACAATCGAATTTTCTGATGAGGTATGCAAATTTTCTTCAAGGAACGCTGCAAATGAGTTAAGTTGATGAGAACCTAGAGATTCAGCAGCGGACATGTGTACCTGTGAACAGAATATAGGTGTGAAGAGTTTTGGAGAGGTCATATGCGTTCTCAGAAGTTTTTCAAAAGTATCAAGTTTGAGGAATTTGACCAGGGGTGTCTTGAGGAATTTCACTAAGCATTTTGACTTAGGTTCCAGAGTTGTGTAGATTGAAAATCCACACAATTGAGGAATCTTGAAGAAAAACGTTGCTTAGAGAGACTGATCAAGGACAGAAGCAAGTTGGTGTTTAAGAACATGAAAGTTGAAGAATAAACACCTTTTGAAGATTTTGTGGAAATCATCAGAATCAACAAGAGCAGAAAAAAAAAATTTTATTTACCCTTGTCGATGAACACGATGAACTGAGAGTAGCAGTGCAGATGTTCGTCCGTTCAGATCTTCCACGCCCTAACTTGGTGATGGAAAACAGCTACGGCGGCGGCGGAGTGAAGATTTCCGTGGCCGGCGTGAGTACGACGGCGACGAGGTCGAGGCAGTGAAGCTCTTCCTCACCGGCGACGATGGAGTGTAGCGGCGGCGCTAGGTCTGAGAGCTCGAGCGAGGGAGTAAGATCGAGCGGAGTAAATGAGATCTGAGGAGGGCGAGGGGTATTTATAGCAGAGGTGAAAAACCGCTCGTCCGAAGAAAATGGACGAACGTGCCCCTGACCCTTCTTATCCTAACGACATATGTCACCCACGTACTATGAAGTGGAGATCGTGTTAGATCGTGGGTGAATAGATAAATCTTATCGAGGGATATGGAACGGTTTGAGCGGCAAAAGCCGAAAATTCAGATAAGAATATTTTAATGTTTCGTTCGCAAATTCTTCAGCTGTCAAGGACACAGTGAAGACTTTGAACGGGTTTCAAATAGAACGCACATGAAGAATTTGTGAACGGACTGGATTGAGTTTAGCATAGAGGGGGAACGGGTCCGATCACATTCACTTAGAAGAAAAATAACTTGAAGAATTAGCAATAAGTGAATGCTGTAGAGGACAGAAAACTCAAATATATATATAGTCAATAAAGAACACAGTCGGAAAGAGTGAAGATTTTGCAAAGTTGAAGAATTTGAAAATTTGAAGAATTTGCACAATGATGAAAAACTCAAATTTTGAAGATTTTCAACTTTTTGTGGTGGCGTGACCCAACGTGTAAGAATGATGATTTCAGACACCGCGTACAATTGTCGTAGGGCTCTGAGAATCAAATTCTTCACACTTAGAGGGTTAGTCTTCATTGATTGAAGAAAAACGTTTCTTCGTGTGTTGCACATCTAAGTCATCAATTTGCATAAGTGTTAGGATGTGTGTCCTTTTCAAAGGACATTCGAAGATTCTAAGATATTTAGCTCACACCGCAATTTGCTAAATCTCTTCTCATCCAAGGGCTTTGTGAAGATATTGTTGGGGAACGTAGCAGAATTTTAAAATTTTCTACGCATCACCACGATCAATCTATGGAGTCATCTAGCAACGAGTGAGAGGGGAGTGTATCTACATACCCTTGTAGATCGCGAGCGGAAGCGTTCAAGAGAACGGGGTTGATGGAGTCGTACTCGTCGTGATCCAAATCACCGATGACCGAGCGCCGAACGGACGGCACCTCCGCGTTCAACACACGTACGGAGCAGAGACGTCTCCTCCTTCTTGATCCAGCAAGGGGGGAGGAGAGGTTGATGGAGATCCAGCAGCACGACGGTGTGGTGGTGGAAGCAGCGGGATTTCAGCAGGGCTTCGCCAAGCGCTACTGGAGGAGGAAGAGGTGTCACGGGAGGGAGAGGGAGGCGCCAGGGGCTGAGCTGTTTCTCCCATGCACCTCCCCACTATATATAGGGGTGGAGGGGGCTGGTTTCTTGCCCTCCAAGTCCATTGGGGCGTTGGCAAAGGTGGAAGGAAAGAAATCCCATCCTTTCCCTTCCCCACCGATTGTTATCCCCCTTTTTTAGTGATCTTGATCTTATCCCTTCGGGATATGATCTTATTCCTTCTAAGGGGGAATCTTGGTGCGCCTTGACTAGGGGTGTGGGGCCTTGCCCCCACTACCCACGTTCATGTGGGTCCCCCCATGCAGGTGGGCCCCACTCCGGAACCTTCTAGAACCTTCTCGGTACAATACCGAAAAATCCCGAACATTTTCCGGTGGCCAAAATAGGACTTCCCATATATAAATCTTTACCTCCGGACCATTCCGGAACTCCTCGTGACGTCCAGGATCTCATCCGAGACTCCGAACAACCTTCGGGTTACCGCATACTAATATCTCTATAACCCTAGCGTCACCGAACCTTAAGTGTGTAGACCCTACGGGTTCGGGAGACACGCAGACATGACCGAGACGACTCTCCGGTTAATAACCAATAGCGGGATTTGGATACCCATGTTGGCTCCCACATGCTCCTCGATGATCTCATCGGATGAACCACGATGTCGAGGATTCAATCAATCCCGTACGCAATTCCCTTTGTCTATCGGTACGATACTTGCCCGAGATTCGATCGTCGGTATCTTGATACCTTGTTCAATCTCGTTACCGGCAAGTCTCTTTACTCGTTTCCGTAACACATCATCCCGTGAACAACTCCTTGATCACATTGAGCTCATTATGATGATGTCCTACCGAGTGGGCCCAGAGGTACCTCTCCGTTACATGGAGTGACAAATCCCAGTCTCGATTCGTGCCAACCCAACAGATACTTTCGGAGATACCCGTAGTGCACCTTTATAGCCACCCAGTTACGTTGTGACGTTTGGTGCACCCAACGCACTCCTACGGTATCCGGGAGTTGCACAATCTCATGGTCTAAGGAAAAGTTACTTGACATTGGAAAAGCTTTAGCAAACGAACTACACGATCTAGTGCTAGGCTTAGGATTGGGTCTTGTCCATCACATCATTCTCCTAATGATGTGATCCCGTTATCAATGACATCCAATGTCCATGGTCAGGAAACCGTAACCATCTATTGATCAACGAGCTAGTCAACTAGAGGCTTACTAGGGACATGTTGTGGTCTATGTATTCACACATGTATTACGATTTCCGGATAACACAATTATAGCATGAATAACAGACAATTATCATGAACAAGGAAATATAATAATAACCATTTTATTATTGCCTCTAGGGCATATTTCCAACAGTCTCCCACTTGCACTAGAGTCAATAATCTAGTTACATTGTGATGAATCGAACACCCATAGAGTACTGGTGTTGATACCACTGTTGGGGAACGTAGCAGAATTTTAAAATTTTCTACGCATCACCAAGATCAATCTATGGAGTCATCTAGCAACGAGTGAGAGGGGAGTGTATCTACATACCCTTGTAGATCGCGAGCGGAAGCGTTCAAGAGAACGGGGTTGATGGAGTCGTACTCGTCGTGATCCAAATCACCGATGACCGAGCGCCGAACGGACGGCACCTCCGCGTTCAACACACGTACGGAGCAGAGACGTCTCCTCCTTCTTGATCCAGCAAGGGGGGAGGAGAGGTTGATGGAGATCCAGCAGCACGACGGTGTGGTGGTGGAAGCAGCGGGATTTCAGCAGGGCTTCGCCAAGCGCTACTGGAGGAGGAAGAGGTGTCACGGGAGGGAGAGGGAGGCGCCAGGGGCTGATCTCTTTCTCCCATGCACCTCCCCACTATATATAGGGGTGGAGGGGGCTGGTTTCTTGCCCTCCAAGTCCATTGGGGCGTTGGCAAAGGTGGAAGGAAAGAAATCCCATCCTTTCCCTTCCCCACCGATTGTTATCCCCCTTTTTTAGGGATCTTGATCTTATCCCTTCGGGATATGATCTTATTCCTTCTAAGGGGGAATCTTGGTGCGCCTTGACTAGGGGTGTGGGGCCTTGCCCCCACTACCCACGTTCATGTGGGTCCCCCCATGCAGGTGGGCCCCACTCCGGAACCTTCTAGAACCTTCTCGGTACAATACCGAAAAATCCCGAACATTTTCCGGTGGCCAAAATAGGACTTCCCATATATAAATCTTTACCTCCGGACCATTCCGGAACTCCTCGTGACGTCCAGGATCTCATCCGAGACTCCGAACAACCTTCAGGTTACCGCATACTAATATCTCTATAACCCTAGCGTCACCGAACCTTAAGTGTGTAGACCCTACGGGTTCGGGAGACACGCAGACATGACCGAGACGACTCTCCGGTCAATAACCAACATCGGGATCTGGATAACCATGTTGGCTCCCACATGCTCCTCGATGATCTCATCGGATGAACCACGATGTCGAGGATTCAATCAATCCCGTACGCAATTCCCTTTGTCTATCGGTACGATACTTGCCCGAGATTCGATCGTCGGTATCTCGATACCTTGTTCAATCTCGTTACCGGCAAGTCTCTTTACTCGTTTCCGTAACACATCATCCCGTGAACAACTCCTTGATCACATTGAGCTCATTATGATGATGTCCTACCGAGTGGGCCCAGAGGTACCTCTCCGTTACATGGAGTGACAAATCCCAGTCTCGATTCGTGCCAACCCAACAGATACTTTCGGAGATACCCGTAGTGCACCTTTATAGCCACCCAGTTACGTTGTGACGTTTGGTGCACCCAAAGCACTCCTACGGTATCCGGGAGTTGCACAATCTCATGGTCTAAGGAAAAGTTACTTGACATTGGAAAAGCTTTAGCAAACGAACTACACGATCTAGTGCTAGGCTTAGGATTGGGTCTTGTCCATCACATCATTCTCCTAATTATGTGATCCCGTTATCAATGACATCCAATGTCCATGGTCAGGAAACCGTAACCATCTATTGATCAACGAGCTAGTCAACTAGAGGCTTACTAGGGACATGTTGTGGTCTATGTATTCACACATGTATTACGATTTCCGGATAACACAATTATAGCATGAATAACAGACAATTATCATGAACAAGGAAATATAATAATAACCATTTTATTATTGCCTCTAGGGCATATTTCCAACAGTCTCCCACTTGCACTAGAGTCAATAATCTAGTTACATTGTGATGAATCGAACACCCATAGAGTACTGGTGTTGATCATGTTTTGCTCGTGAAAGAGGTTTAGTCAACGGATCTGCTACATTCAAATCCGTGTGCACTTTACAAATATCTATGTCTCCATCTTGAACATGTTCACGTATGGAGTTGAAGCGACGCTTGATATGCCTGGTCCTTTTGTGAAACCTGGGCTCCTTGGGAAGGGCAATAGCTCCAGTGTTGTCACAGAAGAGAGCCATTGGACCCGACGCATTTGGAATGACTCCTAGGTCGGTGATGAACTCCTTCATCCATACTGCTTCGTGTGCTGCCTCCGAGGCTGCTATGTACTCCGCTTCGCATGTAGAACCCGCCACGACGCTTTGCTTGCAACTGCACCAGCTTACCGCTCCACCATTCAAAATATACACGTATCCGGTTTGTGACTTGGAGTCATCCGGATCTGTGTCGAAGCTAGCGTCGACGTAACCCTTTACGACGAGCTCTTCGTCACCTCCATATACGAGAAACCTATCCTTAGTCCTTTTCAGGTACTTCAGGATGTTCTTGACCGCTGTCCAGTGTTCCTTGCCGGGATTACTTTGGTACCTACCTACCAAACTTACAGCAAGGTTTACATCAGGTCTGGTACACAGCATGGCATACATAATAGACCCTATGGCTGAGGCATAGGGGATGACACTCATCTCTTCTATATCTTTTGCCGTGGTCGGGCATTGAGCCGAGCTCAATTTCACACCTTGCAATACAGGCAAGAACCCCTTCTTGGACTGATCCATATTGAACTTCTTCAATATCTCATCAAGGTATGTGCTTTGCGAAAGACCTATGAGGCGTCTCGATCTATCTCTATAGATCTTGATGCCTAATATATAAGCAGCTTCTCCAAGGTCCTTCATTGAAAAACACTTATTCAAGTAGGCCTTCATACTTTCCAAGAATTCTATATCATTTCCCATCAGCAGTATGTCATCCACATATAATATGAGAAATGCTACAGAGCTCCCACTCACTTTCTTGTAAACACAGGCTTCTCCATAAGTCTGTGTGAACCCAAACGCTTTGATCATCTCGTCAAAGCGAATGTTCCAACTCCGAGATGCTTGCACCAGCCCATAGATTGAGCGCTGGAGCTTGCATACCTTGTCAGCATTCTCAGGGTCGACAAAACCTTCCGGTTGTATCATATACAACTCTTCCTTAAGAAAACCATTAAGGAATGCCGTTTTGACGTCCATTTGCCATATCTCATAATCATAGTATGCGGCAATTGCTAACATGATTCTGACGGATTTCAGCTTCGATACGGGTGAGAAAGTCTCATCGTAGTCAACCCCTTGAACTTGTCGATAACCCTTAGCGACAAGCCGAGCCTTATAGATGGTCACATTACCATCCGCGTCAGTCTTCTTCTTAAAGATCCATTTATTTTCTATGGCTTGCCGATCATCGGGCAAGTCAGTCAAAGTCCATACTTCGTTTTCATACATGGATCCTATCTCGGATTTCATGGCTTCAAGCCATTTGTCGGAATCCGGGCCCGCCATCGCTTCTTCATAGTTCGAAGGTTCACTGTTGTCTAACAACATGATTTCCAGGACAGGATTGCCATACCACTCTGGTGCGGAACGTGTCCTCGTGGACCTTCGAAGTTCAGTGGTAGCTTGATCATGATCATTATCAATAACTTCCTCTCTAGCCGGTTAGGCTCCACAGAAACATTTTCCTGTGCTGCGCTACTCTCCGGTTCGAGGGTCATCTCATCAAGCTCCACTTTCCTCCCACTTACTTCTTTCGAGAGAAACTCTTTCTCTAGAAAGGATCCATTCCTGGCAACAAAGATCTTGCCCTCGGATCTTAGGTAGAAGGTATACCCAATAGTTTCCTTAGGGTATCCTATGAATACGCATTTTTCCGACTTGGGTTCGAGCTTCTCTGGTTGAAGTTTCTTCACATAAGCATCGCATCCCCAAACTTTCAGAAACGACAGCTTAGGTTTCTTCCCAAACCATAATTCATACGGTGTCGTCTCAACGGATTTTGACGGTGCCCTATTTAAAGTGAATGCGGCAGTCTCTAAAGCATAACCCCAAAAGGATAGCGGTAAATCGGTAAGAGACATCATAGATCGCACCATATCCAATAGAGTGCGATTACGACGTTCGGACACACCATTACGCTGAGGTGTTCCAGGCAGCGTGAGTTGTGAAACAATTCCACATTTCCTTAAGTGCGTGCCAAATTCATGACTCAAATATTCTCCTCCACGATCTGATCGTAAGAACTTTATTTTCTTGTCACGTTGATTCTCAACCTCACTCTGAAATTCCTTGAACTTTTCAAAGGTCTCAGACTTGTGCTTCATCAAGTAGACATACCCATATCTACTCAAATCATCGGTGAGGGTGAGAACATAACGATAACCACCGCGAGCCTCAACACTCATTGGACCACACACATCATTATGTATGATCTCCAATAAGTTGGTTGCTCGCTCCATTGTTCCGGAGAACGGAGTCTTGGTCATCTTGCCCAAGAGGCATGGTTCGCATCTGTCAAATGATTCATAATCAAGAGACTCCAAAAGTCCATCTGCATGGAGTTTCTTCATGCGTTTAACACCGATATGACCAAGGCGGCAGTGCCACAAGTATGTGGGACTATCGTTATCAACCTTGCATTTCTTGGCATTCACATTATAAACATGTGTAACATCACGTTCGAGATTCAATAAAAATAAACCATTCACCAGCGGGGCATGACCATAAAACATATCTCTCATATAAATAGAACAACCATTATTCTCAGATTTAAATGAGTAGCCATCTCGCATTAAGCGAGATCCAGATACAATGTTCATGCTCAAAGCTGCTACTAAATAACAATTATTGAGGTTTAAAACTAATCCCGTAGGTAGATGCAGAGGTAGCGTGCCGACGGCGATCACATCGACCTTGGAACCATTCCCGACGCGCATCGTCACCTCGTCCTTTGCCAGTCTACGCTGATTCCGCAGTTCCTGCTTTGAGTTACAAATATGAGCAACCGCACCGGTATCAAATACCCAGTAACTACTACGAGTGCTGGTAAGGTACACATCAATTACATGTATATCATATATACCTTTGGTATTGCCGGCCTTCTTGTCCGCCAAGTACTTGGGGCAGTTTCGCTTCCAGTGACCGTTTCCCTTGCAATAAAAGCACTCAGTCTCAGGCTTGGGTCCATTCTTCGACTTCTTCCCGGCAGCTGGCTTACCGGGCGCGGCAACTCCCTTGCCGTCCTTCTTGAAGTTCTTCTTACCCTTGCCCTTCTTGAACTTAGTGGTTTTATTCACCATCAACACTTGATGTTCCTTTCTGATCTCTGCCTCCGCTGACTTCAGCATCGCATATACCTCAGGAATGGTCTTTTCCATCCCCTGCATGTTGAAGTTCATCACGAAGCTCTTGTAGCTAGGTGGAAGCGGCTGAAGGATTCTGTCAACGACCGCGTCATCCGGGAGATTAACTCCCAGCTGAGACAAGCGGCTGTGCAACCCAGACATTTTGAGTATGTGCTCGCTGACAGAACTATTTTCCTCCATCTTACAGCTGTAGAACTTATCGGAGACTTCATATCTCTCGATCCGGGCATGAGCTTGGAAAACCATTTTCAGCTCTTCGAACATCTCATATGCTCCGTGATGCTCAAAACGCTTTTTGGAGCCCCGGTTCTAAGCTGAAGAGCATGCCGCACTGAACGAAGGAGTAATCATCGGTGCGTGTCTGCCAAACGTTCAAATCGTCTGGCAGTGCTGGGAGAGCAGGTGGGTCACCTAACGGTGCTTCAAGGACATATGATTTCTTGGCAGCTATGAGGATAATCCTCAGGTTACGGACCCAGTCCGCATAGTTGCTACCATCGTCTTTCAGCTTGTTTTTCTCTAGGAACGCGTTGAAGTTGAGGGTAACATTAGCGTTGGCCATTTGATCTACAAGATAGATATGTAACATTTAGACTAAGTTCATGACAATTAAGTTCATCTAATCAAATTATGTAATGAACTCCCACTCAGATAGACATCCCTCTCGTCATCTAAGTGATTACATGATCCGAATCGACTAGGCCGTGTCCGATCATCACGTTAGACGGACTAGTCATCAACGGTGAACATCCCCATGTTGATCGTATCTTCTATACGACTCATGCTCGACCTTTCGGTCTCTTGTGTTCCGAGGCCATGTCTGTACATGCTAGGCTCGTCAAGTCAACCTAAGTGTATTGCTGTGTAAATCTGGCTTACACCCGTTGTATTCGAACGTTAGAATCTATCACACCCGATCAACACGTAGTGCTTCGAAACAACGAACCTTCGCAACGGTGCACAGTTAGGGGGAACACTTTCTTGAAATTTTAGTAAGGGATCATCTTATATATGCTACCGTCGTTCTAAGCAAATTAGATGCAAAAACATGATAAACATCTCATGCAATCAAAATAGTGACATGATATGGCCATTATCACTTTGCTCCATTTGATCTCCATCTTCGGGGCTCCATGATCATCATCGTCACCGGCATGACACCATGATCTCCATCATCATGATCTCCATCATCGTGTCTTCATGAAGTTGTCTCGCCAACTATTACTTCTACTACTACGGCTAACGGTTAGCAATAAAGTAAAGTAATTACATGGCGAATTTCAATGACACGCAGGTCATATAATAAATTAAGACAACTCCTATGGCTCCTGCCGGTTGTCATACTCATCGACATGCAAGTCGTGATTCCTATTACAAGAACATGATCATCTCATACATCACATATATCATTCATCACATCCTTTGGCCATATCACATCACAAAGCACTTGCTGCAAAAACAAGTTAGACGTCCTCTAATTGTTGTTGCAAGTTTTTTACGTGGCTGCTATAGGTTTCTAGCAAGAACGTTTCTTACCTATGCCAAAACCACAACGTGATATGCCAATTTCTATTTACCCTTCATAAGGACCCTGCTCATCGAATCCGATCCGACTAAAGTGGGAGAGACAGACACCCGCTAGCCACCTTATGCAACTAGTGCATGTCAGTCGGTGGAACCTGTCTCACGTAAGCGTACGTGTAAGGTCGGTCCGGGCCGCTTCATCCCACAGTGCCGCCGAATCAAGATAAGACTAGTAACGGCAAGAAGATTGACAAATCGACGCCCACAACTACTTTGTGTTCTACTCGTGCAAGATACTACGCATAGACCTAGCTCTGATACCACTGTTGGGGAACGTAGCAGAATTTTAAAATTTTCTACGCATCACCAAGATCAATCTATGGAGTCATCTAGCAACGAGTGAGAGGGGAGTGTATCTACATACCCTTGTAGATCGCGAGCGGAAGCGTTCAAGAGAACGGGGTTGATGGAGTCGTACTCGTCGTGATCCAAATCACTGATGACCGAGCGCCGAACGGACGGCACCTCCGCGTTCAACACACGTACGGAGCAGAGACGTCTCCTCCTTCTTGATCCAGCAAGGGGGGAGGAGAGGTTGATGGAGATCCAGCAGCACGACGGTGTGGTGGTGGAAGCAGCGGGATTTCAGCAGGGCTTCACCAAGCGCTACTGGAGGAGGAAGAGGTGTCACGGGAGGGAGAGGGAGGCGCCAGGGGCTGAGCTCTTTCTCCCATGCACCTCCCCACTATATATAGGGGTGGAGGGGGCTGGTTTCTTGCCCTCCAAGTCCATTGGGGCGTTGGCAAAGGTGGAAGGAAAGAAATCCCATCCTTTCCCTTCCCCACCGATTGTTATCCCCCTTTTTTAGGGATCTTGATCTTATCCCTTCGGGATATGATCTTATTCCTTCTAAGGGGGAATCTTGGTGCGCCTTGACTAGGGGTGTGGGGCCTTGCCCCCACTACCCACGTTCATGTAGGTCCCCCCATGCAGGTGGGCCCCACTCCGGAACCTTCTAGAACCTTCTCGGTACAATACCGAAAAATCCCGAACATTTTCCGGTGGCCAAAATAGGACTTCCCATATATAAATCTTTACCTCCGGACCATTCCGGAACTCCTCGTGACGTCCAGGATCTCATCCGAGACTCCGAACAACCTTCGGGTTACCGCATACTAATATCTCTATAACCCTAGCGTCACCGAACCTTAAGTGTGTAGACCCTACGGGTTCGGGAGACACGCAGACATGACCGAGACGACTCTCCGGTCAATAACCAACAGCGGGATCTGGATACCCATGTTGGCTCCCACATGCTCCTCGATGATCTCATCGGATGAACCACGATGTCGAGGATTCCATCAATCCCGTACGCAATTCCCTTTGTCTATCGGTACGATACTTGCCCGAGATTCGATCGTCGGTATCTCGATACCTTGTTCAATCTCGTTACCGGCAAGTCTCTTTACTCGTTTCCGTAACACATCATCCCGTGAACAACTCCTTGATCACATTGAGCTCATTATGATGATGTCCTACCGAGTGGGCCCAGAGGTACCTCTCCGTTACATGGAGTGACAAATCCCAGTCTCGATTCGTGCCAACCCAACAGACACTTTCGGAGATACCCGTAGTGCACCTTTATAGCCACCCAGTTACGTTGTGACGTTTGGTGCACCCAAAGCACTCCTACGGTATCCGGGAGTTGCACAATCTCATGGTCTAAGGAAAAGTTACTTGACATTGGAAAAGCTTTAGCAAACGAACTACACGATCTAGTGCTAGGCTTAGGATTGGGTCTTGTCCATCACATCATTCTCCTAATGATGTGATCCCGTTATCAATGACATCCAATGTCCATGGTCAGGAAACCGTAACCATCTATTGATCAACGAGCTAGTCAACTAGAGGCTTACTAGGGACATGTTGTGGTCTATGTATTCACACATGTATTATGATTTCCGGATAACACAATTATAGCATGAATAACAGACAATTATCATGAACAAGGAAATATAATAATAACCATTTTATTATTGCCTCTAGGGCATATTTCCAACAGTCTCCCACTTGCACTAGAGTCAATAATCTAGTTACATTGTGATGAATCGAACACCCATAGAGTACTGGTGTTGATCATGTTTTGCTCGTGAAAGAGGTTTAGTCAACGGATCTGCTACATTCAAATCCGTGTGCACTTTACAAATATATATGTCTCCATCTTGAACATGTTCACGTATGGAGTTGAAGCGACGCTTGATATGCCTGGTCCTTTTGTGAAACCTGGGCTCCTTGGCAAGGGCAATAGCTCCAGTGTTGTCACAGAAGAGAGCCATTGGACCCGACGCATTTGGAATGACTCCTAGGTCGGTGATGAACTCCTTCATCCATACTGCTTCGTGTGCTGCCTCCGAGGCTGCTATGTACTCCGCTTCGCATGTAGAACCCGCCACGACGCTTTGCTTGCAACTGCACCAGCTTACCGCTTCCAAATATACACGTATCCGGTTTGTGACTTGGAGTCATCCGGATCTGTGTCGAAGCTAGCGTCGACGTAACCCTTTACGACGAGCTCTTCGTCACCTCCATATACGAGAAACATATCCTTAGTCCTTTTCAGGTACTTCAGGATGTTCTTGACCGCTGTCCAGTGTTCCTTGCCGGGATTACTTTGGTACCTACCTACCAAACTTACAGCAAGGTTTACATCAGGTCTGGTACACAGCATGGCATACATAATAGACCCTATGGCTGAGGCATAGGGGATGACACTCATCTCTTCTATATCTTTTGCCGTGGTCGGGCATTGAGCCGAGCTCAATTTCACACCTTGCAATACAGGCAAGAACCCCTTCTTGGAATGATCCATATTGAACTTCTTCAATATCTTATCAAGGTATGTGCTTTGCGAAAGACCTATGAGGCGTCTCGATCTATCTCTATAGATCTTGATGCCTAATATATAAGCAGCTTCTCCAAGGTCCTTCATTGAAAAACACTTATTCAAGTAGGCCTTTATACTTTCCAAGAATTCTATATCATTTCCCATCAGCAGTATGTCATCCACATATAATATGAGAAATGCTACAGAGCTCCCACTCACTTTCTTGTAAACACAGGCTTCTCCATAAGTCTGTGTGAACCCAAACGCTTTGATCATCTCGTCAAAGCGAATGTTCCAACTCCGAGATGCTTGCACCAGCCCATAGATTGAGCGCTGGAGCTTGCATACCTTGTCAGCATTCTCAGGGTCGACAAAACCTTCCGATTGTATCATATACAACTCTTCCTTAAGAAAACCATTAAGGAATGCCGTTTTGACGTCCATTTGCCATATCTCATAATCATAGTATGCGGCAATTGCTAACATGATTCTGACGGATTTCAGCTTCGCTACGGGTGAGAAAGTCTCATCGTAGTCAACCCCTTGAACTTGTCGATAACCCTTAGCGACAAGCCGAGCCTTATAGATGGTCACATTACCATCCGCGTCAGTCTTCTTCTTAAAGATCCATTTATTTTCTATGTCTTGCCGATCATCGGGCAAGTCAGTCAAAGTCCATACTTCGTTTTCATACATGGATCCTATCTCGGATTTCATGGCTTTAAGCCATTTGTCGGAATCCGGGCCCGCCATCGCTTCTTCATAGTTCGAAGGTTCACTGTTGTCTAACAACATGATTTCCAGGACAGGATTGCCATACCACTCTGGTGCGGAACGTGTCCTCGTGGACCTTCGAAGTTCAGTGGTAGCTTGATCATGATCATTATCAATAACTTCCTCTCTAGCCGGTGTAGGCTCCACAGAAACATTTTCCTGTGCTGCGCTACTCTCCGGTTCGAGGGTCATCTCATCAAGCTCCACTTTCCTCCCACTTACTTCTTTCGAGAGAAACTCTTTCTCTAGAAAGGATCCATTCCTGGCAACAAAGATCTTGCCCTCGGATCTTAGGTAGAAGGTATACCCAATAGTTTCCTTAGGGTATCCTATGAATACGCATTTTTCCGACTTGGGTTCGAGCTTCTCTGGTTGATGTTTCTTCACATAAGCATCGCATCCCCAAACTTTCAGAAACGACAGCTTAGGTTTCTTCCCAAACCATAATTCATACGGTGTCGTCTCAACGGATTTTGACGGTGCCCTATTTAAAGTGAATGCGGCAGTCTCTAAAGCATAACCCCAAAAGGATAGCGGTAAATCGGTAAGAGACATCATAGATCGCACCATATCCAATAGAGTGCGATTACGACGTTCGGACACACCATTACGCTGAGGTGTTCCAGGCGGCGTGAGTTGTGAAACAATTCCACATTTCCTTAAGTGCGTGCCAAATTCATGACTCAAATATTCTCCTCCACGATCTGATCGTAAGAACTTTATTTTCTTGTCACGTTGATTCTCAACCTCACTCTGAAATTCCTTGAACTTTTCAAAGGTCTCAGACTTGTGCTTCATCAAGTAGACATACCCATATCTACTCAAATCATCGGTGAGGGTGAGAACATAACGATAACCACTGCGAGCCTCAACACTCATTGGACCACACACATCAGTATGTATGATCTCCAATAAGTTGGTTGCTCGCTCCATTGTTCCGGAGAACGGAGTCTTGGTCATCTTGCCCAAGAGGCATGGTTCGCATCTGTCAAATGATTCATAATCAAGAGACTCCAAAAGTCCATCTGCATGGAGTTTCTTCATGCGTTTAACACCGATATGACCAAGGCGGCAGTGCCACAAGTATGTGGGACTATCGTTATCAACCTTGCATTTCTTGGCATTCACATTATAAACATGTGTAACATCACGTTCGAGATTCAATAAACCATTCACCAGCGGGGCATGACCATAAAACATATCTCTCATATAAATAGAACAACCATTATTCTCAGATTTAAATGAGTAGCCATCTCGCATTAAGCGAGATCCAGATACAATGTTCATGCTCAAAGCTGGTACTAAATAACAATTATTGAGGTTTAAAACTAATCCCGTAGGTAGATGCAGAGGTAGCGTGCCGACGGCGATCACATCGACCTTGGAACCATTCCCGACGCGCATCGTCACCTCGTCCTTTGCCAGTCTACGCTGATTCCGCAGTTCCTGCTTTGAGTTACAAATATGAGCAACCGCACCGGTATCAAATACCCAGGAACTACTACGAGTGCTGGTAAGGTACACATCAATTACATGTATATCATATATACCTTTGGTATTGCCGGCCTTCTTGTCCGCCAAGTACTTGGGGCAGTTTCGCTTCCAGTGACCGTTTCCCTTGCAATAAAAGCACTCAGTCTCAGGCTTGGGTCCATTCTTCGACTTCTTCCCGGCAGCTGGCTTACCGGGCACGACATTTTCCGGTGGCCAAAATAGGACTTCCCATATATAAATCTTTACCTCCGGACCATTCCGGAACTCCTCGTGACGTCCAGGATCTCATCCGAGACTCCGAACAACCTTCGGGTTACCGCATACTAATATCTCTATAACCCTAGCGTCACCGAACCTTAAGTGTGTAGACCCTACGGGTTCGGGAGACACGCAGACATGACCGAGACGACTCTCCGGTCAATAACCAACAGCGGGATCTGGATACCCATGTTGGCTCCCACATGCTCCTCGATGATCTCATCGGATGAACCACGATGTCGAGGATTCAATCAATCCCGTACGCAATTCCCTTTGTCTATCGGTACGATACTTGCCCGAGATTCGATCGTCGGTATCTCGATACCTTGTTCAATCTCGTTACCGGCAAGTCTCTTTACTCGTTTCCGTAACACATCATCCCGTGAACAACTCCTTGATCACATTGAGCTCATTATGATGATGTCCTACCGAGTGGGCCCAGAGGTACCTCTCCGTTACATGGAGTGACAAATCCCAGTCTCGATTCGTGCCAACCCAACAGATACTTTCGGAGATACCCGTAGTGCACCTTTTTAGCCACCCAGTTACGTTGTGACGTTTGGTGCACCCAAAGCACTCCTACGGTATCCGGGAGTTGCACAATCTCATGGTCTAAGGAAAAGTTACTTGACATTGGAAAAGCTTTAGCAAACGAACTACACGATCTAGTGCTAGGCTTAGGATTGGGTCTTGTCCATCACATCATTCTCCTAATGATGTGATCCCGTTATCAATGACATCCAATGTCCATGGTCAGGAAACCGTAACCATCTATTGATCAACGAGCTAGTCAACTAGAGGCTTACTAGGGACATGTTGTCGTCTATGTATTCACACATGTATTACGATTTCCGGATAACACAATTATAGCATGAATAACAGACAATTATCATGAACAAGGAAATATAATAATAACCATTTTATTATTGCCTCTAGGGCATATTTCCAACAGATATCCGCTAGCTGTTCTTCAGACTTCACGGGATCAATAGAGATGTCACCCTTCAACACATGATCTCGAAGAAAATGATGATGAATCTCGATGTGCTTTGTCTTCGAGTGCTGAACTGGGTTATGAGCAATTTTGATGGCACTCTCGTTGTCGCAGTAGAGTGGCACATTCTTCACATTGATGCCGTAGTCCTTGAGGGTTTGCTTCATCCATAGCAATTGAGCACAGCAAGAACCAGCAGCAATATACTCAGCTTCAGCAGTAGAGAGTGATACGCAGTTCTGCTTCTTCGAGGACCAACATACTAAGGATCGTCCGAGGAAATGGCATGTGCCTGATGTTGACTTGTGGTCAACCCGATCACCATCATAGTCAGAGTCAGAATATCCAATGAGATCAAAAGCCGAGCCCTTGGGATACCATAATCCAAGTGTTGGAGTGTGAGCTAGATATCGAAGAATATGTTTCACAGCCTTATGGTGTGATTCCTTCGGTGTAGCTTGAAAACGGGCACACATGCAAACACTAAGCATAATATCCGGCCTAGATGCACATAGGTACAATAAAGAGCCAATCATGGAGCGGTATACCTTTTGATCGAAGTCTATTCCATTTTCATCAGTGCATAGATGGCCATTTGTGGGCATAGGGATTTTCACGCCTCTGCATTCTTGCATACCGAATTTCCTCAGAACGTCCTTGAGGTATTTCTCTTGAGAAATGAAGATGCCATTGCGTTGTTGACGAATTTGAAGACCTAAGAAGAATTTCAATTCTCCCATCATGGACATTTGATATTCCTCACTCATCATGTAAGAAAATTTGTCACTGTAATGTTGGTTAGTATAGCCAAAGATAATATCATCAACATATATTTGGCACATGAATAATTCATCATCAAAGGTTTTGGTGAAAAGAGTTGGGTCGAGTGAACCGGGTTTGAAGCCTTTCTTCATGAGAAATTCCTTCAAAGTATCATACCACGCCCGAGGGGCCTGCTTGAGGCCATAGAGGGCCTTATTGAGTCTGAAGACTTTGTCAGGATGCTTAGGATCTTCAAAACCTGGGGGTTGAGCAACATATACTTCTTCCTCAAGCTTACCATTGAGGAATGCACTTTTCACATCCATTTGATATAAGATGATATTATGATGGTTAGCATAAGCACGCAATATGCGAATAGCCTCAAGTCTAGGAACAGGTGCAAAAGTTTCATCGAAATCAATTCCTTCAACCTGTGTGTAGCCTTGAGCCACAAGACGAGCCTTGTTCCTCACCACTAGGCCATTTTCATCTTGCTTGTTGCGGTAGATCCATTTTGTACCGATGATATTGTGCTTGCATGGGTCCGGTCGCTTGACAAGCTCCCACACATTGTTCAGCTTGAATTGATGTAATTCCTCTTGCATTGCTTGAATCCATTCGGGCTCCAGAAATGCCTCATCAACTTTGGTGGGCTCTGTGATAGAAACGAAAGCAAAATGCCCACAAAAGTTGGACAAATGTGTAGCTTTTGAGCGAGTCAGAGGACCTGGTGCGTTGATGTCGTTGATGATTCTCTCAATCTGTACTTCATTTGCAACGCGAGGATGAGCAGGTTGACGACTTTGATTTGGCTCAGCATTTTCTTCAGAGCCATTTTCTTCAGGTGCGCCAGCATGCTGTTCTTCATGTTCTGGAATGATTTCTTCAGCAGATTCTTCAGTAGGAATGACGTCCTCAGTAGCTTTGAACTTGATGGTTTCCTCAGGCGTCTTTTCATCTAGCACAGGAGGTAGGTGCTCTCTTTGCGAGCCGTTAGTCTCATCGAACCGCACATCTACAGTTTCAACAACCTTGTTGTGATAGGTGTTGAAGACCCTGTAGGTGTGCGAGTCATTTCCGTAACCAAGCATAAAACCTTCATGTGCTTTCGGTGCAAATTTAGAATTGTGATGAGGATCTCTAATCCAGCATTTAGCACCGAAGACTTTGAAATAACTCACATTGGGTTTCTTGTCAGTGAGGAGTTCATATGAGGTCTTCTTGAAGAATTTATGAAGATATACCCTGTTGATGATGTGGCATGCAGTATCAATTGCCTCAGGCCAGAAGTGACGAGGTGTCTTGTATTCATCAAGCATGGTGCGAGCCATCTCAACAAGAGTCCTGTTCTTCCGCTCCACAACACCATTCTGCTGAGGTGTGTATGGGGCAGATAGCTCATGAGTAATACCAAGTTCATCGAGATAGTCATCGAGACCAGTATTCTTGAACTTGGTCCCATTGTCACTACGTATATGCTTGATCTTCACACTGAAATTCGTCGAAGCCCTTGAGGAAAATCGTCTGAAGACTTCCTGCACTTCAGTTTTGTAAGTAATGACATGCACCCATGTGTAACGAGAATAGTCATCAACAATGACAAAGCCATATAGAGATGCTGCATTTGTTAGTGTGGCATAATGAGTAGGGCCAAAGAGATCCATATGAAGCAATTCAAAAGGATGAGAAGTAGTCATGATAGTCTTCGAGGGGTGCTTGGCTCTGGTCATCTTTCCATCCTCACAAGCCCCACAAAGATGATCTTTGAGGAATTTGACACCCTCGATGCCAATGACGTGCTTTTTCTTCACGAGCGTGTGTAAGTTCCTCATGCCAGCATGACCCAGTCGTCGATGCCATAGCCAGCCTTCTGAAGCTTTAGCAAGTAGACAAGTGGCAGGCTGTGGTCCTGCAGAGAAATCAACAATATACAAGTCTCCTCTCCTAAAGCCTTCGAAGACTTTGGAATTGTCAGATTCCATGAGCACTAAGCAATGATATTTGCCAAAGACAACAACCATATCAAGATCACAAAGCATTGAGACAGACATGAGGTTGAATCCGAGGGACTCGACAAGCATGACTTTATCCATGTGTCGATCCTTTGAGATTGCAACCCTACCTAGACCCAATACCTTGCTTTTGCCTTTGTCAGCATAGGTGATATGCTTCAAGTGTGATGGAGATAAAGGAGTGTTCATCAGTAAGCTCTTGTCACCGGTCATGTGATTTGTACATCCACTATCGAGGACCCACTCAGTAGCTTTGGGTAAATCATCCTGCAGATGAATTAGTGCATCTTACGAACTCATATACTTCAGAGTGAAGAATATGACATCAAAGTCATCAGACATATTTAATCAATTAAAGCAGCATATGTATATATAGCAATGTGAGGACGTGAGAAATGAATAAATCATTTCTTCGTGATTAGCTTGCGTCCTTTCAAGAATTTCAGGTCTCCAGCAAATTCTTCAGACGATTTAGTTCGTCTGGAGACCTAACCCTGCATAAGAGATTAGTTCTTTTTTTTCACCACCCACATCTGGAGGGGTGGCAAAGAGTTCATCATTCTGCGAGCTCCATAAGAGAAAGGTGGCATTGAAGCCAGAGTGCTTCGTTTCACAGGAGAGGGATTGAAATAGACATATGAGTAAGCAGAGAAATTCTTCGAGGACTTATGAATATAATGATTTGAAAAATAATGCACATAATCAGAACTCTTAGATTTTCCCTGTGAAACAGAAGCGTTAGCATGGTGATGATCATGTGAGGACTTGGATCCATATGAAGACTTTGGTCCATATGAAGAATTTGATCTGGGGTTCTTATTCTTCACAGGTGTTGTCATGAGGACATTCACTTGAAGACTTTCAAGGCACCTTTTGGGAACCCAGATTTTCTTCATAGGGGGACCATTCCTGCAGTTCGATCCAACATATCTAGCAAATACTTCACCATTCTGATTTTTGAACAGTTTATAGTTGGAGTCAAATGACTCATCAGATGAATATGAGGATTCACAAGTAAAGCCAGATAAAATGGATGGATCTACGGGAGATCCCTTCGCAGCAACCCATGAGGTTTTGGGATACTGCTCAGGTATCCAGTAGGTTCCATCAGCATTGAGTTTCCTCTCAAAGGCAATACCCTCTTTCCTAGGGTTCCTGTTCAAGATCTGCTTTTTGAGCACATCACAAAGAGTCTGATGCCCTTTGAGGCTTTTGTACATGCATGTCACATACAATTCCTTCAACCCTGCATTTTCGTCAGTGATACTAGTGGTATCCTCAGATGAGGAATTTGTGACCACAGAGATAGTTGAAGAATTTGGAGCAATAGAAGCATTTGAACATTCAGGTGAAGAATTAGCAGTTTCACGTTCAATGCATTTCAAGCATGGTGGAATAAATTCTTCCTGAGCAGAACTGATCTGTTGAGCAAGCAAAGAATCATTTTCCTTCTGAAGATCTTCATGACTCACCCTTAGCTTCTCAAGATCTTGCTTTCTTTGAAGAAATTCATAAGAAAGCTTCTCATGATCGGCTGAGAGAGTTTCATGACGACCTTGAAGGTTGTCAAACTTAGACTGTAGTTGCCGAAGATTATCAGTCAGTGTTTGAGTTCGATCCATTTCCTCACCTAACAGATCATCGCTTTTGTCTACCATATTTTGAACCTTTTCCAAAGCCTTTTGTTGTTTAACAGCAATATTAGCAAGTTTGGAATAGCTGGGTTTGAGGTTATCATCAGATTCATCCTCACTTGATTCAGAGGAGGGATATTTGAGTACCTTGGCACCTTTTGCCATGAAGCAATAGGTGGGAGCATAGTCATTGTTGCCGTCATCAGCAGTGTTGGGGAAGCCATTTTCCTCAGTGTTGAAGATGGACTTGCTAACGTAAGCAGTAGCGAGGGCTAGGCTCGCCACACCAGAGTCTGACTCCTCAGATGCCTCCTCTTCCTCATGTTCCTCAGATTCAGCTTCAGAGTCCATTTCCTTGCCAATGAATGCCCGAGCTTTCTTGGAGCTGCTCTTCTTGTGAGATGAAGACTTTGAAGATTTTGACGATGAGGACTTTGAAGATTTCTTCTTCTTCTTTGAGTCATCGAAACTGTCATCCTTGTATTTCTTCTTCTTTGATTCCTTCTCCCACTGAGGACAATGAGTAATGTAGTGACCAGGTTTCTTGCATTTATGGCAAGTTCTCTTCTTGTAGTCACGGGATGAGGAATCTGATTTCATGTCATCACCTCTTGAGGATTTTCCAAATCGGCCACGTCTAGAGAACTTCTGGAATTTCCTCACGAGCATTGCTAGCTCCTGACTCAGTTCTCAAGGATCACCAAGGCTGCTACCAGAATCTTCATCTTCAGATTCAGGGACTGCCTTGGCTTTCAGTGCACGAGATCTGCCATAGCTCGGTCCGTAGAGATCTCTCTTCTCAGCAAGTTGGAACTCATGAGTATTTAGCCTCTCGAGGATATCAGCAGGATCAAGTGACTTGTAGTCTCCACGTTCTTGAATCATCAGTGCCAGTGTATCGAATGAAGAATCGAGTGACCTCAGCAATTTCTTCACCACCTCATGGTCGGTGATGTCAGTGGCACCCAGTGCTTGAAGCTCGTTTGAAATGTCAGTGAGGCGATCAAAGGTTTGCTGAACATTTTCGTTGTCGAGTCTTTTGAAGCGGTTGAAGAGATTGCGAAGAACGTCAACTCGAGAGTCACGTTGAGTTGAGACTCCTTCGTTGACCTTGGACAGCCTATCCCAGATAAGCTTAGCTGTCTCCAAAGCACTCACTCTGCCATACTGCCCTTTGCTCAGATGGCCACATATGATATTCTTCGCTTGAGAGTCGAGTTGCTTGAATCTCTTCACATCAGCAGCGTTTACGGAAGGAGTGACAGAGGGAACGCCATTTTCCACAACGTACCAGAGATCGTTGTCAATTGCCTCAAGATGCATGCGCATCTTGTTCTTCCAGTAGGGGTAGTCCGTCCCATCGAAGGTAGGACACCCAGCCGAGACCTTGATCATGCTTGTAGTCGACATAACTAATACTCCAGGTGGTTAAACCAAAATCACACAGAACAAGGGAGTACCTCGCTCTGATACCAATTGAAAGTGCGTTATATCGACAAGAGGGGGGGTGAATAGGCGATTTTTACAAATTCGTCACTAAGGAATTTCAAGGTGAGGAAATTCCTAAGCGATGAACTACTTAGCAGCGGAATAAGTACTCAGATGCAAACATAACAGAGCAGTAGCACTGTCATCATGATGAAATGAAAACAAGCACATAGTACAAGTCGCGTAAACACAGGATAAGCAGGCTGAAGACAAACTGACTGAAGAAATTGAACTAAGGAAATTGAGAAAGTCTTCAGTCAAAGTCTTCAAACAGTAATGATCAAATACATAGCAAGTATGCGAAGAATTGAAAGGGTTGAGGAAATAGAACCAGTAGCTCGGTGAAGACAATGATTTGGTAGACCAGTTCCAACTGCTGTGACAGTTGTACGTCTGGTTAGAGCGGCTAGGTATTTAAACCTGAGGACACACAGCCCCGGACACACAGTCCTCACCGTATTCTCCTTGAGCTAAGGTCACACAGACCTCGCCAAATCACTCGTGGTAAGTCTTCAGGTGACTTCCAAACCTTCACATACTCGGTCACTCGGCAATCCACAATTTCCTCTTGGATGCTCTAGACCATGACGCCTAACCGTCTGGAGGATGCACAGTCCTCAAAGGTAACAAGCGTCGGTTCCACACAGGAACGATCTCTTAAGTGATGCTCAATCACTTTGGGTTTGTAGGTGTTTGGGTTTTTGGGTTTTTCCTCACTTGATGATTTTTGCTCAATGTCCTCGGAGGATGGGATGCTCTAAATGATAAGTGTCAATCTATCTCTCGGAGCAGCCAACCAGCTAGTGGTTGAAGGGGGCGGCTATTTATAGCCTAGGGAGCAGCCCGACATGATAAGACATAAATGCCCTTCAATGATATGACCGTTAGGTGGGTAGGATATTTGGACAGCTGGCGCGCAGCACAACAACGGTCGGATATTTGAGTATCAAATTCCTCAGGGCTATCATGTTCCTCACTTGTAGGCAATCCGCACTGGCGAATTCCTAACTCCTCAGTCAGAACAAATTCCTCAGAGAACAGAAGAACTTTGTCTCTGTCACTGAAAAACTTGACTAAACTGTATGAGATTTCCAATGGCTTCACTCGAAAGGATTGGGTAGGTGTAGGATTTTGAGTTGAGCATCACTTGGAAACTTTTCCTTAGTTTTACCTCGACCCCCTTTAACAGTACGGTGTTTCCTATGACTCAAGAAGAAGAAAATGAAACAACAAAAACAAGAGTCTTCACGCTTCATAATCCTCGCATGAATATCAAGTCTTTAGGGTCACACCAATTTCTTCACTTTCAAAGTCTTCAAGAAAACCAAAGTCTTCAGTTGAAGACATTCATTTTTAGGGGTCGATAATCATCGTAAATAACAAACTCCTCATAGACTTATGGACCTGTGTACACTCACAAACGCATTAGTCCCTTAACCTATAAGTCTTCAATACACCAAAATCACAAAGGGGCACTAGATGCACTTACACCGCTTCATCCCATAATGCCGCCGAATCAAGATAGAACTAGTAACGGTAAGCAAATTGAACAAATCACCGCCCACAACTACTTGTGTTCTACTCATGCATAGAATCTACGCATAGACCTAGCTCTGATACCACTGTTGGGGAACGTAGTATTAATTCAAAAATTTCCTATGTGTCACCAAGATCAATCTAGGAGATGCTAGCAACAAGTGAGAGGGAGTGCATCTTCATACCCTTGAAGATCGCTAAGCGGAAGCGTTACAAGAACGGGGTTGATGAAGTCGTACTCGCGGCGATTCAAATCGCGGAAGATCCGATTCAAGCGCCGAATGGATGGCGCCTCCGCGTTCAACACACGTATAGCCCAGGGACGTCTCCTCCTTATTGATCCAGTAAGGGGAGAGGAGAAGTTGAGGGAGAGCTCCGGCAGCACGACGACATGGTGGTGGAGCTTGCGGTTCTCCGGCAGGGTTTCGGCAAGCACTACGGAGGAGCACTACAAGAAATATGTCAACTTATGACCTTCTGTCAGTGACCCTGGAAGAATTGGTCACAAATCTACGACCATTTGAGACCAATTGGTCAAAAGCTGTTCGGGGGGCTCCAAACCCTAAACTATAGCGACCATTTTGGTCAGAAAGGTCGTAATTTCCTTACACGAAATGGTCGTAAAGCAAACAGCACTGGTCCACTGCCTTATTTCTAGCTGATAATGACCAATATAGATGGTCATACCCTTGTAAATTGTGGTGCATTGCTATGACTAGGTGCCACCTCATCAGTTTTGCCTATGTGTCATGTCTATGTGTCAATTTTTGCCCTAGGTTGTGAAGCAGCCTATATTTCTGTCATTCCCAAAATTTCCAAAAAAAATGGGCATTCTTTACTATCCAAATCATTGCCTCATGACAATATTCAGCTCCATTTGCCTGGTAAATCTTCCTCGGCAAATTTCCAAAGTTTCTGTTCAGCTAGAACCGTTGTGAAGGAAGTACTAGCTAGGCATATCCTAATGAGCTGAATTTTTACCACATCTTCTATATTCCCAAATCATATCTCTCCACAAAATTTAAGCCCTATCTAACAATCCATGTGAGCTCACCATCAAATCTTTGTTTCTGGTAATATTTTCAGTTTCTGAAGCAACTATATTTTATATTAATTTATAATTGCTGAAAATTTACCAGGATATGACCCTACCCATATAACCTCCCTCCACCAAATTTTAGTTCATTTAATCTAGCCAATTTCCCACAACATTTTTCCCAATTTTCGGTTGAATGGAGAGCACTGTGAAGGAAGTACCATTTTTATTTATCCAAATGGTATGAATTTTTTACAGTGCCTTCATATGCCCAAATTACCATCCTGCTCCAAACTTCAGATTAATCCATTCATTCATTTGAGTCCAGCTTCAACATTCATATTTCTATCTAGTGTGGTACGTTCCAAAGCAAGTGACACCTAGGATCCTCCATTTAAGCTGCAAATTTTCTAGGAAAGTGTACTTAGTAGATGATCATCCTCGGCCAAACCTCGGGCCCATTGGCCATGTGCATTTTCCCTACCACTAATCAAACACTTGGCTGCTAATTCATGTTTGAGCTTAGTTCAGTCTCCTCGTGAGATTCTTCTATTGCCTTCTTCTTCCTAAGACCTACCGGGGGAGTGCCCAACCCACTAGACATGCCTAGGCCACCCAGAACACGTGTCAATGCCACGGTCACGCGGTGACCACGCTGCGGGCATGGGAGTTTACGCGCTCTGGAGTTGGGGCCCTCGGCCACCATTCAAACCTCAACGTATCGCCACCAAACCATGTATTTCTGATTAAATAGATATTTATGTACCTATAAATGATTTTTGGAAAAAATAAAGAGCAAACTATGAGGCAGCTACAGTTCAAATTTGACCCGCTTCGAGCTGAATCGGCGGAAATTTGTCTTTTTCACCAGAGGTGTATATAAACTTTTGACAACCAACCATATTGACAATTGTACATTAAATATGGCCTAATATACTATAAAAATGATCTAGTCCCATTTTTGCAACAAATATATGGTAGGTCCTTCACAAAAAAAACTCATTTTGGGCACTTGAAAAATAGAAAATGAATTTTTCGTCCAAAGAAAATGAAAACTTCCTTAGGCAACATTGTTTACCATTTCAAGATGCACCCTTGTGCACAATATGAGATCATTTGAACAAACTATGCCATGAAAGTGGCCATAAGATTAATCATTTGGCTTGAAAGCCACACATCTTCACACATGATAACTCGTTTCTGAGAACACTTTTTTAAAATAATTACCATATTACAAGTTTATTATTTTTGCTGGTAACTTGGTCACATATAATGACACAATGCGAAGGTTTTCCAATTTTTTGATTTTTTTGAATTTTTCATGCCCGTTTCAAAATGGCAGGCATGACCGTTCCTAGCTAGTGGTTGAATGTTGGAAAACTTTTGATGTTTCTCTGATTAAATAGATACTTATGTACCTAGAAATGATTTAAAAAAATGAAAAGCAAACTACGAGGTAGCTGCAGTTCAAATTTGACCCACTTCCAACTAAATTGGCAGAAATTTGTCTTTTTCACGAGAGGTTGATCGAAACTTTTGACACCCAACCATTTGTTCAATTGTGCATTAAATATGTCCTAGTATTTTGAAAAATTGATTTGGTATAATTTTGCAACAAATATATGGTAGATCCTTCACAAAAAAACTCATTTTGGGCATTCAAAAAATGAAAAATGAATTTTTCGTTCAAAGAAAATGAAAACTTCCTTAGCCAACATTGTTTGTTATTCTAAGATGCACATTTGTACACAATATGAGATCATTTTAACAAACTATGCCATGAATGTGGCCATAAGATTGATCATTTGGCTTGAAAGCCATGAATCTTCATACATGATAGCTCATTTTTTAGAACACTTTTTAAAAATAATTACCGTATTACAAGTTTATTATTTTTTCTGGTAACTTGGTCACATGTAATGACACAATGCGATGGTTTTCTAATTTTCTATTTTTTTTTTGAATTTTTCATGCACATTTCAAAATGCGGTCAAAACAGCGGGCATGACCGTTCTGAGCTAGTGGTTGAATCTTGAAAAACTTTTGGTGTTTCTATGATTAAATAGATACTTATGTACCTAAAAATAATTTTTGGAAAAAATAAAGAATAAACTATAAGGCTGCTGCAATTCAAATTTGATCCATTTCCAGCTGGATCGGCGGAAATTTGTCTTTTTCATGAAAGGTGAATCAACACTTTTGACACCCAACTATTTGGTCAATTGTACATTAAATATGTTCTAATATTTTATAAAATTGATTTGGTCCAATTTTGCAACAAATATATGGTAGATCCTTCACAAAAAAACTCATTTCGGGCATTCAAAAAATGGAAAATGAATTTTTAGTCAACTACGACCAATTTTTTAGTCAACTACGACCAATTTAGATGGTCATGACATCGTACGCATGTACTGCATTTTGATTGGTCCGTGGGCGTTTCACGTGGATCGTGGGTGGAACACCATTGGATGCTCGCGGATCCAATGACAGTCCTCACCCCAAGCCCACCTAAGCCGAAACCCTAGTCCTCGTGGACATTTTCCATCCACCCCCGCGCCTCCTTTCTTTCTCCCCTCGCTCTCTTCTCCTTCCTCTCTCCGTCCGCGCACGCCTGCCTCCCCCGCACGCCTCCCCTCTCCTCCTCCCCTCCCCGCTCCCTCCCATGGCGAACCCCGTCGCCTCCCCTCCCCACTCCCCTTCCCGGCCCCGACCTTCCCGCCCCGCCGCCTCACCGCCACCCGTCGCCTCATCCTCTCCACTCCCCCGCACGCCAGCAGCCCGCGCCTCCGCGACCCGCCGCCGCGGCCGTGGAGGAGTACGAGGCGCCTCCGCTCAGGCTCCTCGACCCGCCGCAGGAGGACGAGCGCTACTGTTTGTCACTCCGGTCAACATGGAGAAAGACACGGTGCTGGTGTGCACGGTCCTGGGCTTGGACGCTAATCAAGCTAATCAAGCTGAGTCTGAGTGAGTGGTAAACAGTATATTGCTTGGACGCTAATCAAGTTGATTTAACTAGTAGATGTCTAGATTAAACCTGTCCATTATTAACCCCTGCTCCTTGATGATGTCGATCTCCACATCCACAATATGTAAACATGTCAACGTTAATATTGCACTGATCCTTACTGTTTATTGGCTTTAGTTAACTTTTTGTCATATAATAAAAACGTGATCTCGTTATAGAATTTTGGGTTCTGTCATTTAATAGTTTGGAAAGCCTACAAGCCCTCTTATAGTTAACTAAAAGGTTGTTGAACATTTTTAACAACTGACTGTTTGACATTCCCATGCTGTACATCACTGATTATGTACAACTTGGTACAAAATTGGTCTGATATTAGTTTTATATCACAAAAGTAGGGAGGTTCCTGCTGCTTATTAGTATCAGCTTTGGATTATTACTGTGTTCGGTTCACCACTGTACTGATTATCTTGGCAAGCATTTGTTTAATAACTGGAATACATTGTCTGCTGGGAACTCTATTTACCTTTGCGTACTATTACAAATGTCTGTGAGGGTCCTTTGTGCTACTACTATAATTTCATTCATGAATTCTGCACATAGGTTTTTCATCCTGCTATAAAATTGCTTGTGTCTGAATCTGTTTGCGTTGCTAGTCAGAAGTCGATTATTACTGGTGTGTTCAGGATTCTATTTCTGTCATCTAAAATATGTGTTAATTCTCATACAGCGTAAAGAGCTATGTGAGCCCTCCTGGAAGGGGCTTCGGTTGGACCTCTGATTGAGCTCCCCATAGATTTTGACCCAAGGTAAACACGAATTCGCTTTTGTTGTTGCTGCAAATGTCCCTGTCTTGTAGAGAATAATTTATGAGCAAACCCTGTGGTAACAAAACCATATGTCATGGGAGTGTGACACGTACTGTTTGTGAATGCCTGTGATTGGATTATTGGATATCTGCTAATTATATGTCCTTATCCATCATTGTCTGGTTGTTCTTGCAAGCATTATTAGTTAGGTTGTGTAGGTGCCAAATTCTGCTTCTGGATTAGTCTATTGTTCTCCTGAGACCCTCATTTTTCCTACATTGTCTGCTGTTTGGACGGGCCGCTATCATTATAGTCTTTTAATTGATGCTACCTATATTGACAGTTTGTACCTGGGCC
The DNA here is from genome assembly GCA_011799875.1 of Thinopyrum elongatum. NCBI lineage: Eukaryota > Viridiplantae > Streptophyta > Magnoliopsida > Poales > Poaceae > Thinopyrum > Thinopyrum elongatum. The sequence goes on along the minus strand of CM022298.1, from coordinate 728,068,614 downwards.
CTTCGCGGTGGGGTTTGGACCCTGTGTCTGGGTTATTGTTATTGAACTTTGGGCCTGATCATGGACTTTCTGGGCCTTCATTTTTGTTGGTGGTTATGAATTTGTGTACCTACAGTTCTACAAAATTGATATGACTGATTGTTTTGTTACTTGGACAACCAGCTTTGCTGTTGTTTTTCGCAGAGCTTTGCTTCTAGTTTGTTGCTGCTCAATGCTCACATCCGTTTCTCATCCCTGCTAATTATGTTGGCTGACATAACTTGCCTGTTGCTCTTGTGCGACCAGCATCCTCGTGACAGGGTTTGTCGGAACCGCCATCGCCTTAGGGTGCTTCTCCGGCGCCGCCATCATCGCCAAGCGCAGGGAGTACCTGTACCTCGGTGGCCTGCCCTCTTCTGGCATGTCGATCCTTCGACATGAAACTGTATACTATGTAAATGCTGGCCCATGAAACTGTACCTGTACCTTTCTGATGCTGGATGTGGTGGTCCTCTCCCTCTAGCCCAGAGCTCGGTTTCTTCTCTTCCTTTTGGTGTGCATGCCATTACTGCATGGTGACCACGTAGGTAAAGCTTGCAAGTCGATGGCAGTTAGAACTGGCGACTGGAAAGATGTGCACACCTAGGTCGATCTATCTGCTGGTCGCTGCAAGCATTTTTCTTCTAGTGTGGTCCAGGCCAATGGCAGCATGCATACATTTATATTTACTGGAAATGCATGCATTTCTTTACACGCATGACAAACAAAAGTGGTTGCTGCTCCTAGGATAGGACATAGCAGTAGCTTGCTGGCATTTTTCTTCTAGTGTATGTTGAATTGCTGACCAACTCGCCTCTGGGCTGGCTGCTAGTACACCTACGTATAGCTACCTAGGTAGGAGTAGCTGTGTGGCGCATGCAGTGGATTATTAAAATATTACAATCTCTTAATCATCAATGAAAAGCATCAAGATGCAGCTTTATACTGGCATGCGCGCGTATGCATGCAGCATGCTGTGTATGTGCACACTTGTGTACAGTAGAAATCTCGCGAGATATATATTGTACTTGGTCTCATGTGGGTCTCAGTTGGTAGCAACAATATGCAGTGATGGTGCCAACCAGATGGATGAAGCTTATAAACCAAGCATGCATGCACAGTAGTGACGGTTTTGGTAGTAAAAATATACCAGCACATACATAGTATACACTGGGTGCCAACATTTGTGATTCGTGTCAATATGGTCTGATCAACTATGCTTAACGGTGTTGTGTCCTCTTGCAGCGCAAGAACGCAGGTGACAAGAAGAGGAAGAGGAGGTCCTGAACGTTTCTCCCGCACATCATAGATACCACCGCCGCCGCCTTGTAGGAGCCTTGTAGGAATTAAGCTGGCGCCGTGCCACCCTTGTGTATCTGTTTTGATTGTATGTGCACTTGTTGGACGTGCAGACGTGTATTTTCTCTTGTGAGTATTTGACTGGAAGATTTCTGGATTTAATCAGTTAATTGAGAGATTTATTGATATTTTGCTGTTCAAATGTTTACATTGAAATATGTGAATGAAAAAAACCAAATGTTCTACTTGAGAAAATAATATTTGGGCTCTAAAAAGGCTGCGGCCCAAACTATAGTGGATCGGAACCTTGTGCATTTCTGAAAAACCAGAAAAATAGGCTTAATGAAATGGTCCTCAAAAAGGCCATGGCCCAAAAGTAATAAGGCTGCAATGTTTTGTTTGGCCCGTGTAGCCGACCAAAATTGACAGGAAAAATATATATATATGGGCTGAATTAATGGGCTTGGCCCATATAGACACTGAATTGGACCGGGCTGATTCTAATCAACGACCTTTTCATTTGGTCGCAATTTTGCCATGTCAGCTTGCCACATCGGATCCGACGTGTCCTGGACAGACAACCAGCGACCAAAGCAATTGGTCCTAGGATCAACTACCTTTTGTTTTGGTCGTTGCCTTCAACGACCTTATCACAGAGAAGGTCGTTAATTTCCATTAAAGACAGTCAGCTTTTGACCATCTGTCTTTGGTCACAAAAAGGTCGCAAATGAAAAACAATGACCATTCGGCGACCAGTAGTGATGGTCGCAAGTTGACATATTTCTTGTAGTGGAGGAGGAGGAGTTGGAGGGGGGAAGGGCTACGCCAGGGGAAGGGTGCAGCTCTCATGCACCTCCCCACTATATATAGGGGTGGAGGGGGCTGGTTTCTTGCCCTCCAAATCCATTGGGGCGTTGACAAAGGTGGGAGGAAAGAAATCCCATCCTTTCCCTTCTCCTCCGATTGTTATCCCCCCTTTTTAGGGATCTTGATCTTATCCCTTCGGGATATGATCTTATTCCTTCTAAGGGGGGATCTTGGTGCACCTTGACCAGGGGTGTGGGGCCTTGCCCCCACTACCCACGTTCATGTGGGTCCCCCCATGCAGGTGGGCCCACTCCGGAACCTTCTAGAACCTTCCCGGTACAATACCGAAAAATCCCGAACATTTTTCGGTGGCCAAAATAGGACTTCCCATATATAAATCTTTACCTCCGGACCATTCTGGAACTCCTCGTGACGTCCGGGATCTCATCCGAGACTCCGAAAAACTTTCGGTAACCACATACAATTCCCATTACAACTCTAGCGTCACCGAACCTTAAGTGTGTAGACCCTAAGGGTTCGGGAACCATGCAGACATGACCGAGACACCTCTCCGACCAATAACCAATAGCGGGATCTGGATACCCATATTGGCTCCCACATGTTCCACGATGATCTCATCGGATGAACCACGATGTCGGGGATCCAATTAATCCCGTATATAATTCCCTTTGTCCATCGGTATGTTACTTGCCCGAGATTTGATCGTCGGTATCCCTATACCTTGTTCAATCTCGTTACCGGCAAGTCTCTTTACTCGTTCCGTAACGCATGATCCCGTGGCTAACTCCTTAGTCACATTGAGCTCATTATGATGATGCATTATCGAGTGGGCCCAGAGATACCTCTCCGTCATACGGAGTGACAAATCCCAGTCTTGATTCGTGCCAACCCAACAGACACTTTCGGAGATACCTATAGGGCACCTTTATGGTCACACAGTTACGTTGTGACATTTGATACACCCAAAGCATTCCTACGGTATCCGGGAGTTGCACAATCTCATGGTCTAAGGAAATGATACTTGACATTAGAAAAGCTCTAGCAAACGAACTACATGATCTTGTGCTATGCTTAGGATTGGGTCTTGTCCATCACATCATTCTCCTAATAATGTGATCCCGTTATCAACGACATCCAATGTCCATGGTCAGGAAACTACAACCATCTATTGATCAACGAGCTAGTCAACTAGAGGCTCACTAGGGACATGCTGTGGTCTATGTATTCACACATGTATTACGGTTTCCGGTTAATACAATTATAGCATGAACAATAGACAATTATCATGAACAAGGAAATATAATAATAACCATTTTATTATTGCCTCTAGGGCATATTTCCAACAGTTCCATAAAAAGAATGGCATCAGCAGCATATTGCAAGATTGATAGGCCACCATCCACAAGGTGTTGCACTACTCCTGCAATCTGACCATCCTGCTTGGCGCGCTTACTCAGGATAGCCAACATGTCAGCAACAATATTAAATAACATTGGAGACATCGGGTCACCTTGGTGTAGACCTTTTTTTGTCTGAAAGTAATGGCCTACATCATCATTAACATTTATAGCCACACTGCCTCCAGTAACAAAAAAATTGATCCACTTGCACCATTTCTCGGAGAAGGCCTTCATTCTCAGGGCCTGTTGGAGAAATGACCATTTGACTTTGTCATATGCCTTTTCAAAGTCAATTTAAAATAATACTCCACTCATATTTTTTCGGTGCATCTCGTGAACGGTCTCATGAAGGATCACTACTCCATCGAGTATATTTGTTCCTTGCATGAAAGCCGTTTGAGATGGCCGGACGACATGGTCGACAACCGTGTTGATCCTATTAGTAGCCACTTTGGTGAAAACCTTGAAGCTGACATTAAGGAGACATATGGGACTATATTGCTGGATCCGCTCAGCCTCCTTAATTTTTGGCAACAAAACGATCTCTCCAATATTAAGACTGGATAGGTCAAATTGGCCGCCATGAAGACAATTGAACAACTCCAATAGGTCGATCTTAATGACATCCCAGAAATTCTGATAGAATTCTACGGGGAAGCCATCCGAGCCTCGAGCTTTGTTATGTTCCATTTGGAACACCTCAGCTCTCACGTCCTCTTCAGAGAAAGGTGATGTGAGTATATCGTTCTCTTCTACCGTGATTTGTGGAATATCATCCGTTCGGGTCTCGTCAAGGATGAAATTTCCTTCATCCGGTGCCCCTAAAAGAGATTTGTAGTATTCGGTGATATAACTTTTGAGCTCTGCCTGACCATCGATCCACCCCTCATCTTGTTGGAGACTAAAAATACACTTCTTCTTATGCCGCCCATTGGTGACCAATTGGAAGTATCATGTATTACTGTCTCCCTTCAAGATGAAGCCGGCTTTAGATCTTTGGTAATATTTGATTTCCTTTTCTTGCAAAAGATGGGCAATCTTCTCTTTGGACTAATTTTTTAATTCAATCTCTTATTGTGACAAGATGCGAGTCTCTGCAATTTTGTCGACGTCATCAATAATGGTGGAGAGGTGTTGCTTTTCTTTTTTATACATTCCATTGGTGTGTTTCGCCCATCCAGATAGGTATTGCCTTGTGGCCCTTATTTTAAAGTTGCATCTCTGAATAGGTGTACGACCAACAGCAGGCCTGTCCCATACATTTTTTATTATGTCTACAAAGCCTTTCCGGTGCAACCGTCCCAATTCAAACTTGAAAGGGCGGCGAGCAGGTGGACTCGTAGGGTTAGAATAAAGAATGATGCGCGCATGATCCGATAGTGCCTCGATATCCTCTAGGGCCCGCATGCTTACCAGAGGGAATTTTAGCTCCCAGCCGTATCTATCGAGCTTATCGTATGTCGGCACAGAATGGTTATTGGCCCATGTGAATTGCCGCCCCGATATACTAGCTTCCTGAAGATTCAAACTGTCAATCACAACACAGAATAGGAAAGGCCAGTGAGTGTCAAAGCGGTCATTATTTTTATCTTCCTAATACCTAAGTATATTCAAGTCCCCTCCAATAAGCATTGGATGCGGGTTATCCTTAGCCAGGTTCACCAATTCGTGAAGGATAGTGGATTTATGCTCATCTTGGGCAGCCCCATACACTGCGACCAGGCTCCTTGTAAAATTATCAGCCCTATTTTGGAGGTGGAATTTGACGTGAAATTCACTAGTCAAAAAAGCTAACAAGCCCATGGTTGTGGTCTGTATCCCAAGTAGGATTCCTCCTGACCTACCATGTGTTGGTAGACTATACCAAGTGTAGTCAAAACCACCTGAGAGGTGATTGAGGACATGCACATGGAAGCCACATTTACCAGCCTAAAAAATTGCCACAAAATCCAGCCCATGTTCTCTTACAGAATCACCGATGTGTTTATGTTTAGCCAAGTCTGAAAAATCTTTGCTATTCCAAAACATGTCTCTCATGTGGAAACTCGGGTTGTGGTGGCTACCTTCATCTTCTTGGGCGGTTTTTGTTTCTTTTTTGAGGAATGTGATTTAGATTTTCGTGAAGATGTTGTAAAGTCACAAAACATGGACCCAGGTCTTGCGTCATCTAATCCAACCTCGGTAACCACGCCAACCAAGTGGGAGAGAAGTGAACCATCATATGTGGCATCCACGCCCTCCTCGGTGTCGGGGTTAGGCAGGGTACTCGGACATTTTGGAGAAACCTTTAAGCGATCTATCTCCATATGTTTGAGCACCTCAACCGAAAGACTCACTTCGTTAGCATTCTTTTCCATAGAGACACCAACATTTTTTAAAGTAGAAGAAATATGAGTATCTAAAAAGGAAAGAAATGATTTCGCAGATGAATTACCTGGTGTGAAGTCCAAGTTACGCGCAGCCTGGCAGTGCATCACCTTGTCCAAAGTGTGCTCATCGGTCATAGAAGAACCGTGGATGGAGACAGGATGGCGGCTACTACGTCGAAGGAGAGCATTCATCCCTTCAGACATAGGAGCCAATGGTGAATCCAGACGGACTGTCAGTGATGATGGAGGAGTAGCAGCAGGGCTGGTGATCGTGGAAGATGAAGTCAGTGCAGCAAGCGGAGGAGCAACCCAACTTGACGTCGGTGAAGACCCCAGCCCATTCTGCATGGCCCCACTGACCTGATCCGCAGCAGGGTGCACATCAGCAGCTGACTGCAGCAAGTCAGCGACTTGGCTGTCGGTATGCATGACGGCAGCGCCTTGCATTGGCACGCCGAGCAACAACGAGATGGACACCTCGAAGCTCAAGTTTGAATTCCCCGAGCTGCTGTCCATCAAGGATTCTTTGGTCAAGCATGTGTTTGAGCCAGACAGGAAGGTTGGGAATGATTGAAGATCCATGCATGGCACAGGTGGTGCTGGAAGTTATTTCTGTTGGCTATTTTAACAGTGATGTCGTATATCAGTCATACTTATTCACGATTTTTGGTTTCACTTAGGAAAAGTATATTGAAATTTTTTTTTTTTGAAAAGGGGGACTCCCCGGCCTCTGCATCAGAACGATGCATACGGCCAACTTATTAAATAAACAAAAGTATATTGAGATGTTCGTTCTTGTATATAGTGGTGGATTATATGTTGGTTGACTTGGATGGTTATCAATGAGAAGGAATAGATATTTAAAAGGCTATTTCTATTTATCAGGTGCCATTCATGTTCTTTAAGACGTCGTGCTTGTGCATGCCTGATCTTGTTGATCAGGTGCCATTCACTGATATTTTGCCCTGTATAGACTGAATCCATTGATCCTGTAGAGGCTTCACTTGAGAGGCAAACAAGGCATCCATCAATCATTTAATTTAGATGCATTTTTTTTACGCGAATACACAAAAGCTTTGTGTATCATTGCATTATATTTCCAAGTGTGCCATGTATGATCTTGTTAACCTTGCATTGGGAGAGTGCGAGGACAAGGCAAAGATCAAGTACGTCTCCCTTCTCACCCGCTGACATTGACAGACAAATATCAAGATGATGGAAGTAGCAACACCAATTAAACTACGCAGGAAATGTTGCAAAAATTGTATGCCTTACTAGAATCGGTTCGTGTCCCGGCTTCGAGTTCGACACGTTGTTGAACCCCTTTTATTTCTTTCGCAAAAAAAAAAGAACCCCTTCTATTTGAAAAAAGTACAGTTTATATGAGAAGACAAGTTCCGGACTGTGTGTCTATACAAGGGCGCTTCGGCTGGAGGTGTCATCGGTGAAGCAGCGTAAGGTCGTGGAGAAGCAACTCCAGCTTCCGAAAGTGCTCTTCTAATCCCGAGCTCACATGAACTTGGGTGAACAGTAAAATAAAAAAAATAGTAAACAAATTCAAAACATTCTGAATTTTTTTTTGTGAGAAACATTGATGTTTTTCCCACATGCGTGCAAATTTTCATCACCACCTGACATTCTTGGAAAATGTGGCAAAAAACAAAATCGATGCTCCAAAATGCTACAAAAAACAGAATTTTTGGAGCATCGGTTTTGTTTTTTTACCACATTTTCCATGAATGTCATCTAGTGATGAAATTTTGCACGCATGTATAAAAAACATCAATGTTTCTCACCAAAAAATCAATTTTTTTAATTTTTTACTAATTTTTTTTATTTTACTGTTCACCCGAGCTCACATGAGCTTGGGATCAGAACAGCTGCGTCCCCTCCAGCTTCGTGTTACAAAGTGTATAGCATAAGTGTTTTTTTTTTTTGGACAAATCAACAGGGGGGAGGAGGGGAAGCCACCCCACCTGAATATCTCAGCAATCTTCAAGCAGCAAAATCCCAGGGAAACGGGAGTACACAAGGTTGTTTGTGGGTTTTACATAGGGAATAGAGGGTTAAGAGCTAAGAAAAGGACCCCAAACAAGGAGGGCATCCCTGTAATAAGGCTTAGGACCACAGCTTCGGGTCTGCCACCACAGCAGCCATGGCGTGACTAATCGCCGGCCGTTTCCCGCGGAACACGATGTCAATACGGTCGTTCCAGGTCTTCCACAGAAGGAGGAAGCGCACCGTGGGCCAGTGCGATTGTGACGCAGCAGCAGCCAAACAGGAGGTGATCGGTTGTCTCCAATGATCGCCTGCAGAGCACCACACATATCTTCATCCCGGATATGCATCTTGAGGAGGTTGAAATTTGAGTGAACGTGGTCTCTCGCAACAACCCACCCGAAGAGGCGGACCCGCGGTGGGGCTGCTATCTGCCAGATCGATGCTTGGACGGAGCAGTGCACCCTGGCGAATGTGAGCAACTTGTAGACGGAGGACCAGAGAGTCTTCGTGTCGACGCACCTGAGGAGGGAACGGGCATCCTCGATGCCCCTCCTCGGTGCTAGCAGGCGGCCGCCTAGGGCCACCAGCTCGCCATCGGTAGCCGACGAGCCAGGGTACAAGGTGGACGCTGATGCCGTCTTACTGTAGTATCTGCATCTCATCATATATATTATCATCATCATCAATACGCTGATGCCGTTTTACTGTAGTATCAAGGTATCTTATGCTTGTGAGTAATTACCATACACACATATATATATGCCCCAGATATCATGAGTAGGATTTACCATCATGCTGGAAGTGAATGAATTTCAATGCATTGATCCTGGGAGAAGTGAGCCTGGATGTGGCTGGCTGATCCTGGAGGAACTGAACCTGAATGCCTCCATACTCACTGGTGCGTATGCTGGCTGTCTTTTGTTGATTAGAGATGCTGCTGCTTTATTTCCAGTTGATTATGATGGACTAGATGTAGTGATCAGTTGCGAAAACCGTGGTTTAGAACTCTCTGAATGTTAGATGTTATTTTGTCATCACTGCTGCTTGTCTGCATCATGTCTTATACCCATATCATCGCGATTCCTTTTTTCTTTCTTTCTGCATCCCATCATATATTATAATCATGAGAATCAGAGTCATGTGGTTTTCTTGTTTTCTTCAAGGTATCTTATTCCTGTGAGTGGTTACCATACTTTCCAGTGAACCTGAGTAGGATTTGCCATGATTTTGGAGTATGATAAGTATGACTGTGAGTAGTTACCATACTTTAGGAGGGGAGGACCTAGCATCCTAAATTAATTATAATCCTGTGAATAGTTACCATACTTTGTGCCTGTGAATTCCCAGTATATATTTTTTATCCTGGCAGCAGTAGGATTTAGCATGCTGGATCCGAATGAATTGCATACATTGATCCTGGGAGAAGTGAATCTGAATGTGGCTGGTAATACAACTTCATAGGATCTGTTGCATATATTCTTTTCTTTTCCCCGGAACGAATTGTTTGATCAGATACACCATGCTATGTTTGTTCTGTATGGACTGGTTGCAAAAATTTGCCCTTTTGGTGTTTGTTGGATTTTGTAGCCACGAGGATTTTCAAAACCAAGACCAAGGTTTATCAAACTTTGAATCAGTCATGTGGTTTTTCTGTAGTGCCAAGGTATGATAAGTATTCCTGTGAATTCCCAGTGTTAATATATACCTTGGCATTTTGGCAATATGTGCAAGATTTGCCCTGCCGGACCTGAATGAATTGCATGCATAAATTGATCCTGGGACAAGTGAATCTGAATGTGGCTGATAATACATTGCATACATTGTGACTGTTGCTTGTGCTGATCAATAGCAACTGAATGGCTCAGTAACAAATTACTAGCTGTTTCCATACTACAGTAGCTTAGAAGCTACTATCTTACTTTGAGGCAGGACATGCCTGTGAATTCCTAGAGCATAGTACATCTTAGTCTGGGAGCTTCTGAAAATTGCTGTTGCGTCAGTTCACACTCTTCTGAAAATTGCTGTTGCTGGATCTTTCTTCATAGGATTCTTTTCTTTTCTATGGGGGATTGCTTCAGCAGGAATGTGTTTGTCTTCTACATCCTGGTTACGAAAATCTGCCATGTTTTGTGTGTGTCAACGACGGATTTTCGCAACTGGGTGGATGTCCAAAATCAATACCAACAGTTATTGAAATTCGTTCGAAATCGGACCATTTGGGTTCAGTGCCATCTTCTTCAGATGGGGTGCTAGTGAGGCCCGTTCAATTCCAAACAAATTACTAAAAGCACATATTTTTGAATTAAAAAAAACATAGCTGACTTGAGTTTGAGCTGAAAGTTCCAGCGGATTTTGTTGGTCTGTGCAGTCTGGTGCCAAAAAAAAAGGGATGGCACATGCATTATTATTCTCCATATTTCAATTGACCATGACATTTATGATTACCCCCATTCTCGAGATATTTTTTCCCGCACGTTTATATTTTATCCAGTGCCGGTATTTTTTTTCTGTTTGCGTTGGTGTATAATTTTTTGGGTTTTCCTTTTTCGATCCACATATGCGCAGCATCACAAGCAAAATCCACAGGAGCACTTTTTTCGCTAGCTATGATAACTTTTTCTGGGCGCTGCGGCGTGGCCATATGATATGATGTATGTAGCACGCGGCTTTTTATACTTGACACCTCACGCACTCGGTACCTAGACATCTCGCGCAAACTTTGGGATTGTTTTCGTCTTACCACAATTTTTTTAAATTATGTTTATATAAGGCCGCCAAGAGACACCACACCCCACCGCTACGCATTTCATATAGGATTTAATAAGATCATACATAAACCGGACCGAGTATTTTTTTTATTCTTTGAGATGACCCGACTTTCCAATACAAACGGCCTCCCATCTCCCAGACCTCATATGCGACCACCTTACCTGAATGAACCTCTATCACCGTACCCGCCACGTCAATCTCGTCGCCGGAAGCACACACCTCATCTTCATCTGACCCCCCTTTTGGTGAGCTGTCTGAAGAGATTGTGGGACATCGTTGACCACTAGCAACTTCGGGATCAGCTCCCATTCGTCGAATAGCGTCGGCTGGCTATGACACCTAAGAAGTCCTCCAAATATTTTGATGGTATTTTTTTCCGCCTCCTCCCCTCCACTACGCCATGACCGGGAAGCAGATCTGAAAGCGGCTCTGTCGAGATAGATTGGTCTAAGCTCACCACAGACTCCTTGAGCTAACAACGGACACCAGCTGCCGAGTCGGGCGGGTGCTCCCCGTGCATGCTCTCATCGGCGGCCACGGGGGTTTTGTTGCAGCTCGGTGCGCCCCGGTGGTCCATGTCTTCATCGATCATGCAACAGGGTGGCTAGCGGCGGCCAGGCACCGCCAGCCGCACCGTTGAACGTCGCCGGCCGTGACACCAACAAGTCCTTAATAAGTTCGGCAGTCTCAAGATAGAATATGCCTTGAGTCAACAACAAAACACAAGATTTTCTATAAATAGTAAAAGTGCAATGAGAAACCACACCGTCTAACAGGTACAATAAGTACAGAGCCAACTATACACATACATACAATACTAAAAGGGAAGACAGAACGACGCAAGTCGGATTCATGAAGTGGAAAGGCAAAAAAATAAAAGCCGGGAATTGTAGATACAGTGTTGCAGCACCACGCGATGGTAGTACCCGTACAGGCAGCGATACGGTCACAAGAACAACGGCACAGCTACAATAATGAGGCCACCCCGGGTCCGTGAAACGGATGACTAGGTTCTGCAAGGAGAGGATGGACACGCCGACGGCTGCTCTAGGAATGTCGGCGAACGCTGCGAGGATGGCTTCCTTCCCTGCGCCTGGGTCGACACAGGGCGTGGTGATCGCCAGTGCAGTGGCTCGGAGGCGATTCTCCTCGTCCGACCATGGCATGTGTGCGCTCAATGAAGCAGTGGGACATGAACGGACCGTTGTTTCCTTTGGGTCGGAGGTAAATGACATGGGGAGCACATGTTTTCCATAGATGGTGTGGGTTGTGTTAGCTTCTAGCACCGCAACGTTTTTCACCCAAGGCTCAAGGCTGATGTGTGCTCTGGCCGCTCCCCACCGAGAACTACTACTATTTGGTTACACTAAATGCGTCACGCAAAAGCCTGCTGCCCGCTACAGTCTGATGTCGTGCAACACCCGTGGTTAAACTAAAGCCATGAAACAAGGGCACGTGGTCAGATGCGTCGGCGTATGAACAGGACGTACAGGGGCAATACGCGCCAGACAGACTCGAAGTGGGTACTGCACGCTTAACAATGACACACGGATGTGATTCTGAACCTAACCATTCGTGGTTTAAGACATGTTCACCAAGAATCAAGACATATCACACGTGGCCAGAGAGATCCCGTATCGCACGCTCGTGCGCTTTGTTTTCACCAGTAAACGGTGTGTCGACGATGGCAGTTGTTCAATGAGCAGATGCACATATAGATGTGGACTGAGTCCGTGCGTTTAAATAAAATACCACATGCCCTACCCAATAAATTAAATCAGCGATGTTGCAATAATTTATATACCAGAAAAGGTATAATCAAAAGGATAATTTATAAAGTCGAAACATATTTTTTGAGTTTGCCGTGTGTGCCCTAATCTGTGTATATATATTAATACAGCATTGCCTAATCCTTATCCAACTATGGATGGTGTTCGTCTCATTTTCAGTTTTCACGTCCTAACCAAAGTACTGGTGAGCCCCAGATATCTTCTCCCTTAAGAAATATTTCTTTCCAATATGAAGACGCACCAATATGAGGAGTGCTGGATTTGGTGACAGCGCCTGTAGATGCTCTTAATGCTAAAATTATCGAGCAAACACACAAACAAATAGAATCGGTAGATCAACCGAACGACACGCGCGAGGCAAAGGCTGTGAAGACCACCACCAAGAAAAACAACGATGTGCAGATGGAAATACCAACTACGATCATGCTGCTGTTCAGAGACATTGTCCCCTTGCACTCTAGTTTTTTTTGCTTCGTGCGCATTGGTCTACATGATAGAGGACTAGAGAGAGAGTGGGTGGTAGATAAACAGACGGATACATGGAGAGAGCGATAGAAAGTGGATTGTTATCGGGTGGGAGAGCGGCATATAGTACAACTGCGTCGTTGGATTTCACGCGAACCTCATCTTACATTGTCAGAACCACGCACACCCACCCAAGGGCACCCCTTTTTGTGCACGAGAACCTTCTCTATAAGGTGGACGTTGCACCCACCGACAACATTCGACACCGTGTAAGTTTTTTATGATGCGTGCGCGTTAAACCAGATGTTAAAGATGAGAGAGAGGGATATATATATATATATATATATATATATATATATATAGAGAGAGAGAGAGAGAGAGAGAGAGAGAGAGAGAGAGATAGAGAGATATCACCGCAATGCTTACATTACACAAGAACCTCTGCCTTACATTGACAGAACCATGCATACCCACCAGAGGGCACCTTTTTTTTGCGCACGAGAACCTTCTCTATAAGGTGGTCGCTGCACCGATTTGACCCCGTGTAAGTTTCTTACGGTGCGTGCCGTTAAATGAGATGTTAAAGGACTAGAGAAAGAGCGAGTCATGGATAGCTAGATATAGCATCACCACAACACTTACATTACACAAGGATCTCCATTTTACATTGTCGGAACCATGCATACTCGCACACGGGGCACCCTCTTGCATGTGAACGCAAACCTTTCATACACCGATGATGTTGCAACTACCTGTACCCTTCCACGCCGTGGAAGTTTTCCGGGCTACGATGTTGTGTTGTAATGCCATGTCAGTTTTATAATTGATTACATAACCTATCCACAACGTGGTATCGCATCGTTAGATTACACATAACCTTCGTTTTACATGGTCAGAACCACTTCATCGTTAGATTTTACACGAACATCCATTTTATATTACCGGAACCATGCATACCCCCGACTGAGGGAACCCTTTCTTTTGTGCACAAGAACCTTTCTATAGGTTTCACTGTCAGCCCTGTGAGGGCACCCTACGAGGGAATCTCCGGTTTTAGATGGTCGGAACCACCCGTAACAGCACGGGGCACCCTTTTATATTTTCTACGAGAACCTCTTCTGTTGAGTTGTGATGGTGGTTGCAGTGTGCACCACACAAGGTTTTTCGATGGTGATAGATAGATAGACAGATAGAGACGGGGGGAGGGGGGTAGAGAGATGATTTTTATCGGGTGGGAGGGTGGTATATAGTAAGTAGTTTCATAACCGTTTCTCAACATACCACCGCACCGTTACATTACATGGAACCTTCATTTTACATTGTCAAAACCACACATAAACACATGAGGGCACCTTTTTTGTGTGCATGAGAACCCTTTTTTCTTTGCAGTGGATGTTGCACTCACTGTCATCGATCTACACCGCGCATGGTTTTTAGACGATGATTTTTTGTCATAGTGGCATGCACTAGTAGAAAAATGACTTTACGAGAGCCCCATTAGTCTCGGTTTGGAAATGGACCGGCACTAATGTGAACATTAGTGCCGATTCCAATGGCTAGGGGGGTGGGCATCATTAGTCCCGATTCGTGTTGAACCTCTAGTACCAGTTTGTGACACGAACCTGGACTAAAGGGGTGGTGGCAGGCTGGTGTCAGGCTGGGGCCCTACTAGCACCTTTAGACCCGGTTCGTGTTACAAACCGGGGCTAGAGGCTAACCTTTAGTCCCGGTTTGTGTCACGAACCGGGACTAAAGGTGCTCCTATATAAAACCTTCGTCCAGCCCGCGAGCTCTCTGTTCTTCTCCTTTCCTCTCCTCTCTGTTTTCTTCCTTTCCTCTCGAGCTCATCCTCCATTTTTGTCAAAATTTGTCAAGATTTGAAGGCACCCCATCCATACAAGTGTTCACGAAGGTTAGCAACTTTGTCCTTTCGTCTCTCATTGCTAGATTAGTTCTTGCAATGCTCTATAAGTATAGTGATTTGTGGGTTTTAGTTTGGGAGTATTTATATGTGGTAGTTTATTTGATTATTATATGCAATTTGAGCTCAAATTAACTTCTTAGTTTGCATGTGTAGGTGTGGTTTACTTAGTGCCTTCCCATCCCCGTCGTAACCACCACTGATCGCCCGCACCGTCTCGTCGCCGGCACCACCTTGGTGAGTCTCTTGTTCTTATCCTTTTTATAAAAAGATAATCATGTTTGTGTGACTTAGATAGTTACTTGTATAATTTTCTTACCCGTACGTTGTTTATTATACATAGTGGCATGGTTTTGATATCCGTCCCCGTTGGCCCTCATCCGGTTTATGTTTCGGATGTGGTATATATTCTCTTTTATAACTATTTGTTGCATTTCGTGTTTATAACAATTATGCCGACCAACGTGACATAGATATTTTTATCTAGGAGGTATGTGAACCGGAAATTCCAACCTACCCTCTTGTCGAGAGGTTAAATTTAGTTGAACAAGAAAACGAGTATTTGAAAGAAAAATTAAAAAGAATTGAAGAAGAGAAGATGAAACTGGAGTTGCATGTTGCCGATGTCGTCGATGATCACAAGATCAAGATGGATAAAATGCGCTTGAAGATTAGAAAAATTAGAAAGTATGCCATTGATAGTGAGGCTTGGTATCATTATGCTGTTGGATCAATTGTCACTAGTGCAGAACCGGGCTGTAGTCCCGGTTCGTAAGGCCCTTTAGTGCCGGTTCTGGAACCGGCACTAAAGGGTGGGGACTAAAGCCCCCCCCCCCTTTAATACCGGTTCAACACGAACCGGCACTAAAGGGCCATCACGTGGCACGAGCACGCGCCGGGGGGCTGGGGACTTTTAGTCCCTATTGGGTACACCAACCGGAACTAAAAGGTTTAGGGGTTTTGGTTTTATGATTTATTTTTCCTTTAATTTTATGTTTTCCATTTAATTCTTTTTCATTTGCTGGTATTTTACGATACTACATATTGTACACGTTATGCATATATATATACATAGAATTTTTTGTAGAACCGATCATATATATATATAACTATATATCTATTATATATAGTATATATTAATATATTCATCGAATGTCTCGCACGACCATTCACACATACACATGTATATATACAATTTGGTATATACAATTTCTCCTCTCAATTTGCAGATCATTACATGGAGGCATTAGGTCGATCTAGCTAGGTACAGGGTAATGAAATTCTCCTTTGGGATTTATGACCTGGTCGAGCAAAAATCCCGCTATTTCCTCTTGAATCGCTCGTACGTGATTCTCTGGTAGGAGCTTATCCCGCATGTCCTTCATCTTTGAAGAAGAGATCAAAATATGCATGTATTATTAGTTGTGTGTATATATATTAGATAATGATGTAAAAATTGTGAATAGTGTTCTGGCAAACGTACCCATCGGTTTCTATCATCTTTGCTCCTTTCGGACGCCATCATGCGAATGTTCTCGCAAATGTAGTATGCACATAAATTAGTCCCCGGCGCCTACTTTAGGGCCTTTATGAGAATAGAATTCAATCAGATAATAATTAATCAAGCATGATAATGGTATTGAAACTAGAATTAAAGAGATGTTAGCTAGCTAGTACTACTTAATTAATTACCTTGGGTCGCACCCATGTCAGCTGTTGTTTCCATTGGCCTTTAACATTTTTGATGAACTTTGCCCAAGCCCTGCCCGCCGGCAAAGAAAATGAATAAAGGAGCTATTATTTAATTGATATCAGGAAACGAACTAAAGAGGCCGACATAGTGCGATAATGATTGAAATTACCTATCAAGCATCCCCTTCACGATTGAGTATTCTGTAGGTTCTTTAAGTAGTGAGTCCAGTACTTGAACTTTTCCCTCGTCAATTTCAATGATTAACAAGATCCAGTGAAAACTGCATGTGCACACATTTGTATTAAGTGGGCATTTGCATAACTCATCAACTACACTTATTAACATCTAGTAAGCAAAAACAGAATTTGTAGTACAAGACAGTGTCACTCACCCGAAGTTGTAAGGAAGTAGTATTTCTGGTTGGGTATTTAGTCGCACCAGGAACTCTAGCAAGGTTTTCTCTGTGTATGGTCGATCATATTCACGTGACCATGTCTCTTCATTAATGGTATTTGGGTCAATGAACCCAATGCCATAGCGTCCAATTTTTTTCATTTCATAGATCTTCGTTCTGCATAATAGCACAGAAAAGAATATAGTGAGGATAATTAAAGTTAATGAACGAGCACTACAGCTAGCTAGAGACTTAACTTACAGAAAGAAATCACTTACACACAATAGCAACTAACAATAGATTTGTCGAGTGCATCTTGATTGAATAACTGAAACATTTCTTGAAACTCAACCCATAGATCTTTCTCATGGAAGTAATGCTCTGCCTTGACTTTCACCATGAGGGACTCTTTATCGGTAGTCTTGGCTTCTCTCATGTACCATTGATGCAATTCATACATTCTCGTTGAGAGACTCTTGACCTCCTCAGCCTTGACCATAGGTTCGACGCGGACATATTTCCGTTTTAGTTCCTCCTCTTTAAATGTTTCGATGGGCTCGATGCCTTGGAGTTGTTCTACAGTGACACCGGCCTCTTCAGCCTGCCTTCTATGATCATCGGTTATTACCAGCTGATTGGCGCCGGTAATCACATGTGTTGGTACAATAAGCGGGGGGATCGATTGCACCGCCTGTTCTCCCAGCTGGGGAACAGTTTTCCCGCTTTTTTTGGCAGCTGCTTGGCTGGAGCTCGAGCTCGACTCCTTTTTTTGTGCTCGATATGACTTCTTGATTTCACGCTCATAGTCTGAGTCAACATGCTTCGGAGCTGGTGGTTGAGGCATACGAATAAAGTGGTCAATGACATGCTTAGGTACTTTCTCCTTTGGCGGCTGGGGCGGTTTCGATCCAAAATGGGCCTTCACTTGGGCTTGTACTTCGATCTCGTTTTCCTGTTCGGTCAGGTCGTAAGGCTGACGAGGAAGAGGCTTGAGGCTTGGACCAAATTGGTATCTCTTGCCTCCTGTTGTACCACTAGCCGCCGTAGCTGTGGCGCCTCACTTCCGCTGTTGCTTAGGCGGCGGAGATGGCTGACGCGGTGCCTGGCTTGGAGGAGGAGGACTGGGCTGACGTGGTGCCGGACTTGGAGGAGGAGACTGGGCTGACGCGGTGCCGGACTTGGAGGAGGAGGAGTGGCCTGACACATTGGCGGACTTGGAGGAGCAGGACTCTGCTGAGGCGGTGGCTGACTTGGAGGAGTGGGAGTCTGCTGACGCGGTGGCGGACTTGGAGGAGGAGCCGGCTGACGCGGTGTCGGTGGCCTTGGAAAGATGATGCAATCCTTTCTCCATAGAATGATACGATGTATGGCCTCTCCCAGTGTGCGCTCGTCGTCACCTCCAGGAATGTCAAGCTCTAGCCCCGAATATTGTGCCACCACTTCATCAACCACGACACGAGCATAGCCAGCTGGAATCGGATTGCAATGTAAGGTTGCTTCAGGGTGATTTGTATAAGCAACGACGTCCGCCACCTTCATGGATATGTTCTTCATTTTAAAGTGTAGCTCACAATTAGTGTTATCCATGATGTCATCCACATGGTATCTATCCAGCAGTTCCTCATCGCTCGAGGCGGAACCCACGCTGCTTCTCGGCATGGATGGGACGGTGCTATCCAATGCTGGATCTGCTAGCTGCTGCCGCTGCAGAGACCCCCTTTCCTGGCTAAGTGAGTAGATCTGCTGCTGCTACCGCTGGAAAGCGAGTACCAACTCCGCGTGCCTTGATTCTAGGCCTTGAAGGCGGTCTGCTTCCTGCTTCCTCTACTCCTCCTCCAGCTTCCTCTTCTTCTCCTCCTGCATCTTCTTTCTCGCACGGCTTCTGTAGTCGGCGTTCCAGTCCGCAAACCCCTCAAACCACGGAACAACGCCTTTGCCTCGTGTTCTTCCCGGGTGTTCAGGATTCTTCAGGGCGCGTGTAAGCTCGTCGTTCTCTCTGTTGGGCGTGAACACCCCCGTTCGAGCCTCTTCTATTGCAACAATTAAATCGAGGTTGGCTCCTTTAAGACTTGCCCGCTCCAACACCTTGCCTGTCTTTGGGTCCAACGTCCCCCCATGCGCATAGAACCAAGTCCTGGACCTGGGGGGCCAGCTCAATGTAACTGGAGTGACCCCTGCATCCACCATATGTTCCTCAGCGAGATCTCACTTAGGCCGGGCCACCTCATAGCCACCTGGCCCCAGCTTATGGTGCCACTGCTTTTTCGCGGCATTGATCTTGTTTATTCTCGACCGTTCCTGAGCTACTTCCGATTCCTTGAATTTCACGAAAGCGTCCCAGTGATCTCTTTGCTTCTCCAGTGTTCCCTTGAATTCTGGAGTCTTCTTTCCTCCTTCGACGTACTTGTTCCATATACTTTTCTTGTGGTTGTTGAATGCTATCGCCATCTTCCTAAGAGCAGCGTTCTTGACTTTCTCCACATCTGCATCTGTGAAATGATCTGGTAGGGTGAAATGTGACATGAGAGATTCCCAAAGCCGATCTTTTGCTCTTTGGTCGACAAAAGTAAGATCTGGACGTTCCTTTGCTGCCTTTTTCCATTCTTGAATGGAGATCGGGATTTGGTCCTTCACAAGAAGTCCGCACTGACGAATGAACTTGCCCGCATTCTTCTTAGGCTCGCGCGGTTCGCCATTAGGTTTGATGGCATCGATGTTGTACTTTACGCCATCCTTCAACTTTTTGGCCGGGCCTCGCACTGTCCTGCTGCCTGTAGAAGATTTGCTCGATCCGAAGGGCTGAAAGAAGAAAGATCGATTCGTTAATATATATATATATATACAAAATCAATTAAAACATGTGATGATCACCAGATGCCTGCTTCTATAAATATACCTCGCCGGTATTTGTTATTTGAAGATCATCATAGTTCTGGACTTCATCTATTCGTTCGTCTTCATCGAATATCATATCTCCCTCCCGGTACTGTTCAGATATTGTGAGCCGTCATCTTCTTCATTCTTATCTGGCCGGCTTGGGGAGCGTATGATCTCGAACATGGCCTCTTCTCCTTCTCTACCGGTATTGTCCGCCATAGCTTCTATTTAACTAATCCAGAAGAAATATAAAACAATTTAGTACGCATCTCGAATAATAGTAGATAATTGATATGCATCTCGAATAATAATAGATAATAGATATGCATCTCGATAGATAAAAATGAATCATAGTAGATAATATGCGCATCATCGAATATAATCTCGAATAATCGTCTCGAATATTATCGAATAATATAATCTCGAATACATCGTCTTGAATATCTCGAATACATCACTAGCTAATGCAGATCGAATACTATCGAATAATCTAGTTCACTCGCGGTGGACACCCAAAGTGAAGGAACCACCACAGGATCATAGCTCCAGTGAGATCCCTGAAGAACCTGCCAGGTATTGGAGAACCTGACGTCCAATGCAACCATGTAGCGACGGACGTGCTCGTCCTCCTCCCTGACACGGTGACGTACCACCTCCGCGGGGGACGCCAGCCTCCGCACCGAATGTGGCCCACGCGCCCGCCACCAAAGAAGCTCCGGGTCGACGATGGGACCCGGGTTCCTCACCAAGATGCGTGCCCCTGAAGGTAGCACCTCACAGTGCCAGCCCGGCGGAGCCCAGTCCCGGACATGGCGCCTCTGAAGCAGGACGTCGTCGCGAACGGGTCGACGACGAGGATGCGGGCCGGGCATCTTTGACATCGAGAACAAACTCTATGCAAATATGTAACAATTTTTAAATGTTTGGCTAGGAACAGGATTCAGAATCATAACGGATTCTCTTAACCTTTAAGGGATTTAACAAAATGGCGCCATTCTGGATGCGCAAAAAATGGTCCATATTTTTCCTGATCTCATCTACCCTTCTATATGTCACGTTGTCTAGTGTCAAAGGATTCAAGAAAACCATGGCTTCATCATTAGCCGGAAGTAACAGGCGCATAATGGTACGAAGTTCTCCAAATTGTTTTGGAATGGAGTCCCGGATAGGATAATTAGCTTTTTGGTACGAAGTTCAGCAAAAGCCTTCTGAATATCGCTATTTGGAAGGCCTTTGCTGAAATTCGTACCAAAAACCGAATTATTCTATCCGGAACTCCGTTCCAAAACAACTTTGAAGAGCTTCGTAGCATCATACGCCTGTTAGTTCCGGCTAATGATGAAGACATGGATTTCTTCAATACTTTGACAAACAACGTGACATATAGAAGAATATATATATAGATGAGATCAGAAAAAAAATGGATCAACTTGTGCACATCCATAATGAGGGCATTCCTTGATCATATATATTTCACTAGATCAAACTTTGATATATGATCAAATTTTGACATATGATCAAATGTTGCATATGCCAAAATTCAAACTTTGACATATGATCAAATGTTGCATATGTCAAAATTCAAACTTTGACATATGATCAAATGTTGCATATGTCAAAATTGATCAAAACTTTGCACATCTGTCAAAATTAGGGCCAGCTAGTTTACATTGCATCAAATGTTGCATCGGGAAGAGGGAACAGGCAAACTGGGGGCAAGAGGACAAAAAGGAAGACAGGCAAACAGCGAAAACAGCGAAAACAGCAAAACAAATGACAGAGAGACAGCGAAAGAGCAAAAAGGCCGACGCAAGAAAACAGCGACGAAACACGCAAAACAGAAAGGCGAAAAACGAAAAGGCCGACGCAGCGAGGAACAAGTGAGAGAGCGAAAAGGCAGCGAAACAGGCGAGAACGAAAAGTAGAAAAAACGGAAAAAAAACAGGCAGCGAAGAGGGAGAGAGAGAGAAGTGAGCGGGGAAGGAAAAAAAAACAAAAAAAATAATATAAATAATAATTATAATTACATTTATTAATATCAATTCATATTTCAACTAAAAAACTGAAAACAGAAAAAAATTAAGAAAATGTGTGTGCGTGGTGTGTGAGAGAGAGAGAGAGAGAGTTCAATGGGAGGTGCGGTCATGGCGGCACAGGGGCTGCTCACATCGGGGTGACGGCCGGCGAGGCGAGGCGACGGGGGCGGCGACGGGGGGCGGCGACGACGGGGGCGCGCAGCGACGGGGGTGGCGACGGGGACGTACGACGACGGGGACGGGGGCGGGGGCGGCGACAGGGACGGCGACGGCGCGCGATGGGGGCGGCAACGGGGGGCGGCAGCGATGTCGATCGAAGCAGAGGAGACGAAGAAGAGAAGAGAAGAAACTGAAAATTCGTAAGTGTTGTATATATAGGAGGGACCTTTAGTCCCGGTTGGAGCCACCAACCGGGACTAAAGGTCAAATTTGGCCAGGCCAAGCGGCGGGAAGCGCAGGCCTTTAGTCCCGGTTGGTGGCCCCAACCGCGACTAAAGGGGGGGGGGTCTTTAGTCACGGTTGGAGCCACCAACCGGGACTAAAGGCCTGTGCTTCCCGTGTGCGCGGTGCAGAAGTTTAGTCCCACCTCGCCGAGCGAAGGGCAGCCGCACTGGTTTATAAACCCAGTCGCGGCTACTCCTTCGAGCTCCTCTCCAAAGCAGGTTTCTGGGCCTAACTCTGCTGCGCTGCCCTGTGGGCCTACTGGGCCTTGCGGGCCTGCATCCTGGCCCAACTATAGGTTGGGTTACTAGTCGTATGCAGGCCGTTGTGGCCCAGTAGACGGGCTTTTTTTCTTTTTTGTTTTATTTATTTTCTTTTATTTCTGAGTTGTTTTTTACTTTATTTAGAGTTTCTTTGTGAATATTTTTGCTTTAGGTAAAAAAATTATAAACTTTCTGTTAGTGCTAGAAGTTTTCAAATTTGAAGAGTTTAAATTTGAATTATTTGAAATTTGTGTGAATCACTAGTTTGTGAATAACTTTACTTTTAAAATAGATTTTTCAGTGATTCTTTTTTCTTATGATTAATAATAGTGTGTTTTAAGATTATATTCAATTTGGTAATACTTAGGTTATTTAAAAAATTGAAATGCCTTTGTAACAAATGAGTTTTTGTCCGAAACCCTGATACTTCGAAAGAGATTGTCCATTTTGTACACGAAGTGGATCCAGTTTTACTCGTAACCCTCTCAACTTTCTAGCACATGCTATGTGGGTGAAATGATGATACCGTGCCAACTTTCAACCTTTTCAGAGTTCATTTGTAGTGCTTTTCAATTTCAATGTCCTTTAGCTCAAAAAAACCAGTAAATGCATGAAAAATAGCAAATGAAGTCAGAAAGGGTTAAAAATTGATGACGTGGCTTCGAATGGTGCATACTGAACGCACAAAAAGTCTGTAGTTGAAATAAGTTTAAAAAAATAAATGCCTTTGTAACAGATGAGTTTTCATCCGAAACCCTGATACTTCGAAAGAGATTATCCATTTTGTACACGAAGTGGATCCAGTTTTTTCCGTAACCCTCTCAACTTTTTAGCACATGCTATGTGGGTGAAATGATGATACCATGCCAACTTTCAACCTTTTCAGAGTTCATTTTGTAGTGCTTTTCAATTTCAGGGTCATTTAGCTCAAAAAAATCAGTAAATGAGCTGAAAAATAGCAAATGAAGTCAGAAATGGTTGAAAATTGATGACGTTTGGCCGAAGCACAAAAGTACATGTTTCAAATGCCAAAACACATAAGCACCCTAACTATTACAAAGATTCCCTACGGTTTGTCCAAACTGGGACTTTCCAGATATATATAAGTCCGGAAACTCACTAGAGAAGAAAGTGATGACAGTGAAGCCGGTCACATCCCAGAGTGGGATCTTTGGGTGTGAAACTTTTTCTTCGCGTGTGTCCCTTTGCGCCGTAACCATGGACAATCTTCATCATTTAACTGAATGCTCGGGTCAATATTCACTGTGAAGGGAGCAATTTCATGAAACTTTTCATAATCTTCTGGCATGTCTGTCTTGTCATCCACTCCCACGATGTTTCTTTCCCCTGAAAGAACTATGTGGCGCTTTGGCTCATCATATGATGTATTCGCTTCCTTATCTTTTCTTTTTCTCGTCTTGGTAGACATGTCCTTCACATAGAAAAACCTGCGTCACATCATTGGCTAGGACGAATGGTTTGTCTGCGTACGCAAGATTGTTGAGATCCACTGTTGTCATTCCGTACTGCGGGTCTTCCGTTACTCCGCCTCGTGTCAGATTGACCCATTTGCACCGAAACAAAGGGACCTTCAAACCACGTCCATAGTCAAGTTCCCATATCTCCTCTATGTAACCATAATATGTGTCCGTTCCCCTCTTGGTTGCTGCATCAAAGCGGACACCACTGTTTTGGTTGGTGCTCTTCTTATCTTGGGCGATCGTGTAAAGTATATTCCCATTTATCTCGTACCCTTTGAAAGTCATTATATTCGAAGATGGTAACTGGGACAACAAGTACAGGTCATCTTCAACAGCGTCGTCATGCATGGCACGTGTCTGCAACCAACCGGCGAAAGTCCCCGTTTGTTCACGCACTAGTAGGAAAAGGCTCATTTGTCCCGGTTCCAGAGGCCCATTTGTCCCGGTTCTGGAACCGGGACTAAAGGGCCGGGACTAAAGCCCAATACCTTTAGTCCCGGTTCGCCTACGAACCAGGATAGATGGGGCTCCACGTGGCCGCTGCGGCTTGCCCAGGCAGGAGGGCCTTTTGTCCCGGTTGGTAGCACCAACCGGGACCAAAAAGGGCTGGGGTTTTTGTTTTTTTTTGAAAGGGGGGGTTTTGTAGGGTTAGTTTAGGGGTTTCATATATTGTTAGCTAGGTAATAGAGAGAAGTGACCTCTCTTATCTCTGTGCTTGGTCGACGGTACGTACTATATGTATAGAGAGAACTCGCGACACGCTAGCTAGTAAGGAAATGAAGGAAACCATTAAGTATACAAGATCGTCATGAACATATATATACAGAGAGAAGTGATCGACCTCCTCCTTCTCCGAGAGATTGGTCAAACAAAAAGTTTTCGTATATCTATCCGACGCTACTAGCTACATAAATACAATATAAGATCTCTTACAATCCCTAACATCTGATGTCAAGTTCCACATGGTATTCTCCGACTTTATTGATTACGTGGTCAAGAAAGAATCCCGCCAATTCCTCTTGAATTGCTTTTATGCGATCTTGTGGTAGGAGTTCATCCCGCATCTGCCACATCTAATTTGAAGAAGGGGGTCAATACATATATATGAATGAAACTCAACACAAATGATGGTAATAAAATAAAATTGTGAATATTATTGCTTACGCACTTCATATTGTGTTTCAGAGTAGCCCCGCTCATAGGTCGTGTGGTGGATGAACTCGCAAATGTAGTATCCACAAAAATTAGTCCCGCCTTCCTGCCACAACCACTTTACAAGAAATAGAGGTCAATCAAACTGATAAGCAAGCATGCTAAATGGTATTGATGAAACTAGCTAGAATCAATGGGAGATACACGGAACTAGCTAGTAGTACTTACTTTCGGGTGTGTAAGTCGGAGCTCCCCCGGCAGTCCCGGAGCTTTAGCGGTGAACTCTTTCCAAACCCTGCCAGACAAAGAAAACAATTAATTGATATCAGGAAATGAACAAAGTTCCCGATATGGTGCGATAACGATCGATTGAACTTACTTCTCGAGCATTTTAGGCATGGCCGCATACTCCTTGGGATCTTTTCGTCTCGAGTCTAAGACGGTTATTAGTCCCTGCTCAAGCTTAATCTCTAGGAGAATAAAGTGGAAGCTGCGCATGCATGCATAACTCATCAATTACATTACTATAACCTCGAGTAGTAAGGGAAACCGAATATGCACAAGACAGTAACACTCACTTGAAGTTGTAAGGAAAGAGTATTTTATCTTTGTTTTGATTTCGAAGAATGATTGTAGCAAGTTGGCCTCGGTTTCTTTGGCATTATATTTAACCGTCCATTCATCTATGAGATTTGTGTTAATGAACCCAATATCATAGATTTGTGCTTTTCTGCATTCGACGATCTTCAATCTGCATAATATTGTGAGGATACTTATATATAAATGCAATGAAAGAGCTGAGCTATATATAGAGACTTAATTACAGAAGTAGTACTTACAGACAGTAGCAAGTGACAATTATTTTATCGAGGGCCTTTTGATTGAAAAACTGGAAGAACTCCTCAAATGGAACAGAAAATAGATCAATTCCAACGAGGTCGTGCTCCTCTTTAACTCTCAGCATCAAAGTATCCGTCCCAGACTCCTTGCAGGTGTCCATGTACCACTCATGGAATCTTCGCATCATTGTTGTTAGAGGAGGTTGACCAGGTTTGACGAGAGGCTTCCCGTGCCGGTATTTGTGTTCGTCCACCTCCATTATATCAGAATGTGCATCGTCCGGCAGGTAATCTGTAGGATTGGTACCGGGCACCATCCCCGGATGATTAGCGACAATATTGCTAGACACCTTGAGCGGGGGGCACGATTGGTTCGCTTGTTCACCGAGCTGGGGATTTTTTTTCCCACTTCTTCGTTCTGCTAACCTTCGATCACTGCAAGTACTTCCCGACCGCTCCGCTTCCTGATATGTCCTTTCAATAATGTGCTCATAGTTGGTTTGCGGCGGAGATGGTGGTGGTCGCTTCAGGGTATCGAGAGTGCGCTTCGGTCTCACAGGATCCATCTTCTCCTCCGGAGGTGGAGGTTTCTTTGCAAAAAAGTCCCTCACTTGGGCTTTACAGATCTCCGCGTTTTCCTCCGCGGTCATCTCGTATGGTAACTTCTCTAGAGGCTTGAGAGATGGACCTAATCTGTATTGCCTCCTGCCTCTGGCTGTACTGGTTGACGCCGGAGCGGCGGCGTCTCTCTTCCGTTTCTGCTGACGAGTAGTAGAAGGAGGCGGAGTGCTCCGACGCGCCGGAGCAGCCGGAGCGGTGGCTTCTGTCTTCCGCCGTTGCTGACGAGGCGGAGGAGGAGGTGGGCTGCTCGGACGCGCCGGAGCAGGCGGAGAAGGAGGCGGAGTGCCACCCTCACGCGCCGGAGCAGCCGGAGAAGGAGGCGGAGTGCACTGATCACTCACCGAAGGAGGAGGAGGAGGAGGCCGAGTGCCCTGACTCGCCGGAGGCGGAGGCGTCCAGTTCAGAAGCTTGATGTGCTCCTTCCGCCATAGACATGGAGTCTTCAGAGCAAGGCCCAGCTGAGTATCCCCTTCACCTGTAGGGTGGTCAAGCTCGAGCTCCTCAAATCCCTCCGTTACTTCATCCACCATCACAACAGCATAGCCTTGTGGAATCGGACAGCAGTGAAAAGTTCCGTCGGGTTGAGGAGGTGCAACAGAGCCGATAGCCACCTTGACTTTGAGGTTCTGCCATTGCGTCATAAGCTGGTAATGTTGAGCCTCTGTGATAGCATCCACGGGGTAGCTAGGAGCCATGAAGTCAGGCTGCTGAACGAGCTCGGTGGAAGCCACGCTGCTTCTCCGCTGAGATGGCGGGGTAGCTTCTGGGCTAGCTCCGGTAGCTCGCTGGCTCTCAACTTGTTCCTCTGGCTTTTGTACCCTTGCATTCAGCTTCTGCAGTTTGCTCTGCTCTAGTTTCCTCTTCCTTTCCCGGGTTTTGTAACAGCCTGCGCCGGGAAACGCAACCTTCCACTCAACGGATCCTGGCGTGCCATGTGTTCGTCCAGGGTGCTCAGGATTCCCGAGGGCCTCGGTCAGCTCGTCATTCTCTCTGTCGGGAATGAACGTCCCTTGTTGCGCTGCGGCGATACACTTCTGAAGCTTCTTGACGGGTATTGCAAGTTGCTTGTCCGTCCAAACGCACTTCCCTGTTTCAGCGTCCAAGGTTCCCCCAACCCTGAAGAACCAAGTCCTTGAACGGTCTGGCCAGTTCAATGTCTCTGGTTCGACCCCTTTAGCAAGCAGGTCATTCTCAGCTTTGTCCCATAGCGGCCGGGCTTAGAGGTAGCCACCTGACCCCGTGTGATGGTGAAACTTCTTCTTTGTAGCATTTATCTTATTTGTCTCTGACATCTTCTTACTCTTGTCTGATGTCTTGTAGGCCACAAATGCGGGCCAGTGATCTCTTATCTTCTCAAATCGGCTGGTGAATTCTGGAGTCTTCCCTTTGTCGACAAACGTTGATTTCAACTCATTCTTCCACCTCCTGAATAGATCTGCCATCTTCTTAAGAGCACACGCCTTGACCAATGGCTCTATAACTGGCTTATCCGGATCCTCCTCTGGCGGTAGGGTGAAATTTGCCTTCAGCGAGGTCCAAAGATCATCTTTCTGTCTATCGGTGACATAAGAAACTTGAGGGTCTTCGTTCTTCTTAGGCTCATTCCATAGCTGGATGCTGATCGGGATGCTGTCCCTAACAATAGCTCCGCACTGAGCTAAAAATGCATCCTTGGTACGCCTCGGTTCAATCGGCTGGCCATCGTTCGCGATTGCTGTGATTGTGAACCTTTCATCCTGACGCAACCTTTTCTTCGGGCCTCGTCTCGTTACCGAAGTTTGGCTCGATCCGGAGGGCTTTAAAAGAATAAAGAAGAGTTAATATATGTACATACCAAAACAATTAATGCATCAATTAGCTAGTCAGCACAGGCTTAATTAATATATATACCTCGCCGGACTTTGCAACAGCTCCCTCCTCCGTTCGAACGCCGGAGCCATCATCATGGTCTCCTACTTCCTCCGACATTCGGTCACCGGAACCATCATGATCATGTCCTTCCTCCTCCATTGTTCGATCAACGGAGCCTTCACCCTCTCCTTCCAGACAATCGGTGTCGTTGAGATACAACAAGACATCACCTCCGCCAATGATGATGTCCCCCAACAAATCTTCTGTTTCCAAGTCTCGTTGTTGATCCATAGTTTCTGCAAATATTACAACATGGCAATTAATATACAAACATGAGAGATGGATATATTAGTGGCAAACATAGACCTAGATAGCTAATCACAACAAGGAATATTAATTAGTGGCCTCGACGCTTCTACGGTTTGGGGTGGCCTCGACAACGCTCTTTGAACTTCGTAAATTTGGGTGGCCTCGACGCTTCTAGGGTTTGCGGTGGCCTCGGCAACGCTTCTAGGGTTTGGGGTGGCCTCGACGCTTCTAGGGTTTGGTCGGGCGAGAGGGGGTTGATCGACGTCCCCCCTCATGTTGAAGAGTTACCGGAGTTCTCTCATGAATGTCCGACGTCCGGACCGCCTCTCTCATGAATGTCAAACAAAATGTTATCGGGGAGGGGGTATATCGACCCCCCCTCCCTCATGTCGAAGTTATCGGCGATCCACGAACCTCGACCCCTCGGCGACCCTCGACCCTCTACCCTAGTTCCCGACCCTCGACCGCTCGGTGATCCTCGACACCCTCGTTCCCGATAAAAAAATAAGAAGAGGAAGAAGAAGAAAAAAAAAAGAGGAGAAGAAGAAGGAATAGAATAGAGGAGAAGAAGTTAGTTTTCCATTCCTCTATTCCTTCTTCTTCTCCTCTTTTTTTTCTTCTTCTTCCTCTTCTTATTTTTTTCTCCTCTTCTTCCTCTCCTCTTCTTCTCCTTCTTCTCCTCCTTCTTCCTCTCCTCTTCTTCTCCTTCTTCTCCTCCTTCTTCCTGTTCTTATTTTCCTTTTTCCTCTACTTCTTTTTATTCTTCTTCCTTCTTCCTTCTTACTCTTTTCTTCTTTTTCCTTATTTTCCTTTTTCCTCTCCACTAACCTAAAATCTACTAACCTAAAATGCACTAACAATACAACTAACCTAAAATGCACTAAATCAACTAACCTAAAATGCACTAACCTAAATCAACTAACTCAACATATGAATTTATAAAGTGCACTTGATATGTTTCGAGGACTCCTCCCCCCCCCCTCGTGTTGAAGTTACAGGAGTTTTCTTCTAGTGGTTTGGGTGGCCTCGAGAGTTTGTCGGGTAGGGGCGGGAGGGGGTAGGAGATCGACAACGCTTTTTTTCTAGGGTTTGGGTGGCCTCGAGAGTTGGTCGCCCGGTATATGGAGAGTGGGGTGAACTTTTTACCTTAGTAACTTAGAAAAAAATGTTATCAGGGAGGGGGTATATCCACCCCCCCCTCATGTCGAAGTTATCGGGGAGGGGGTATATCGACAATGACATACATACATGAAAAAAAATGATATCCATCTATACATACATATATACATGGAAAAAAATGCTATGAAAAAAAATACATATATGAACAAAAAAATGCTATGAACAAAAAAATTAATACATATATATATATATATATATGAACATCCATACATACATATAGCCACACACATACATATATACATTATATATATATGAACAAAAAAATCATCATATAAAAAATGAAAAAAAAAGGGCGGCGGGGGCTCACAGCGGGGGCGGCCGGCGAGGGTGATGGCGGGGGCGGCGAGGGCCTCGGCGACGACGACGGTGGGGGCGGGCCGGGGCAGGGGAGTGGCCGGGAGCGCTCGGTGGCGGTGACTACGGCGACGGTGGGGGCGGGCCGGGGCGCAGGGGCGCGGCCGGGCGTGCTCAGGGGCGGCGGACGGCGACGTCGTGGGCGGCGGACGGCATCGGCGTGGGTTCGGGGGCGGGGCACGGTCACGGGCGACGGCGACGGCGTCGGGGCAGTCTGGCGGCGTCGAGGAGGTCGGCGTTGTCGGGGGCGGCAACTGCGAGATGAAAATGAAAATTTTCACAAGTGTTGGTTATATACCCAACACTTTGGTCCCGGTTCGTGGCACCAACCGGGACCAATGCCCCCCTTTGGTCCCGGTTCGTGCCACGAACCGGGACCAAAGGTCTCTTTTCAGCAGCCCAAAGGGCGGGAAGCAGAGACCTTTGGTCCCAGTTGGTGGCACGACCCGGGACCAAAGGTGGGCATTGGTCCCAGTTGGTGCCACGAACCGGGACCAAAGGTGGGCATTGGTCCCGGTTGGTGGCACGAACCGGGACCAATGGCCTTGTGCTGCTGCTCGGGGCCAAAAGTTTAGTCCCACCTCGCTAGCTGAGAGGGCTCGAGAGTTGTTTATAAGCGCTGCTGCGCTGACCCTCTCGAGCTCGTCTCAAATGCAGGCTTACCGGCCTAATCGCACACTCCTCTACCTGTGGGCCTACTGGGCCTGCTGCGGGCCTGAATCCTGGCCCAATGGGTTTTTAGTCGTATTCAGGCCGTGGTGGCCCAGTAGGCGGCATTTTTTTTATTTTTTTCCAGTTTTTTTGTTTTCTTTGATGCTTTTTTTTGTACTAACGAAATACTTAAAGTTTTTCAGTGATTCTTTTTGCTGTTAGGTCACAAAAATTATAAACTTTCTGTTAGTGCCTTTAGTTTTCAAATTTGAATTCTTTGAAATTTGTGTGAATCACTAGTTTGTGAATAACTTTACTATAAAAATAGATTTTTGAGTGATTCTTTTTCCTGCTATTTAATATTACTGTGTTTTAACATTATATTCAAAAACAGATTTTGTTATTTTAGTTTCTAACAAAAAATTCTTTATGATAATTCTTTTTGCTATTAAAGTTTCTAACCAAAAAAATCTTTATGATAATTCTTTTTGCTATTAATGTTTTGAACTAAAAATACTTTGATAATTTTAGTTGCATAAATTTTTATTTTTCATGCATTTAATGATTTTTTTGAGCTATATGACCTTGAAATTGAAAAGCACTTCAAATGAACTCTGAAAAGGTTGAAAGTTGGCATGGTATCATCATTTCACCCACATAGCATGTGCTAAAAAGTTGAGAGGGTTACGGCAAAAACTGGATGCATTCGTGTACAAAACGGACAATCTCTTTCGAAGTATCAGGGTTTCATACGGAAACTGGTCTGTTACAAAGGGATTTCATTTTTTTGAACTTATTTGAACTCCAGACTTTTTGTGTGTTCAAAATGCACCATTCAAAGCCACATCATCAATTTTCAACCCTTTCTGACTTCATTTGTTATTTTTCATGTATTTGCTGATTTGTTTTGAGCTATATGACCCTGAAATTGATAAGCACTTCAAATGAAATCTGAAAAGGTTGAAAGTTGGCATGGTATCATCATTTCACCCACATAGCATGTGCTAAAAAGTTGAGAGGGTTACGGCAAAAACTGGATGCACTTCGTGTACAAAACGGACAATCTCTTTCGAAGTATCAGGATTTCATACGGAAACTCACCCGTTACAAAGGGATTTCATTTTTTTAACTTATTTGAACTCCAGACTTTTTGTGTGTTCAAAATGCACCATTCAAAGCCACATCATCAATTTTCAACCCTTTGTGACTTCATTTGTTATTTTTCATGCATTTACTGATTTTTTGAGCTATATGACCCTGAAATTGAAAAGCACTTCAAATGAACTCTGAAAAGGTTGAAAGTTAGCATGGTATCATCATTTCACCCACATAGCATGTGCTAAAAAGTTGAGAGGGCTACGGCAAAAACTGGATGCACTTCATGTACAAAACGGACAATCTCTTTCGAAGTATCATGGTTTCGAACGGAAACTCGTCTGTTATAACGGGATTTCATTTTTTTGAACTTATTTGAACTCCAGACTTTTTGTGTGTTCAAAATGCACCATTCAAAGCCACATCATCAATTTTCAACCCTTTCTGACTTCATTTGTTATTTTTCATGCATTTACTGATTTTTTTGAGCTATATGACGCTGAAATTGAAAAGCACTTCAAATGAACTCTGAAAAGGTTGAAAGTTGGCATGGTATCATCATTTCACCCACATAGCATGTGCTAAAAAGTTGAGAGGGTTACGGTAAAAACTGGATGCACTTCGTGTACAAAACGGACAATCTCTTTCAAAGTATCAGGGTTTCATACGGAAACTCTGTTACAAAGGGATTTCATTTCTTCACATGTAACTGCAGTGATATTCTAGATCAAAGGCATCATCATAATAGTTGTGGAGAGAAAGTCTTCACTTTTTCTTCTCTTGTGTCCTTTGCTTATTGCGTCGTAACCATGGATATTCTTCATCGCTTAACAGGGTGCTTGGGTCAGCCTTGACTTTGAAGGGAGGAATTTCATGAAACTTGTCATAATCTTCAGACATGTCTATCTTGCCCTCCAATCCCACGATGTCTCTTTTTCCTGAAAGAACTATGTGGCGCTTTGGCTCATCGTATGATGTATTCACTTCATTATCTTTTCTTTTTCTCGGTTTGGTAGACATGTCCTTCACATAGAAAACCTGTGCCACATCATTGGCTAGGACGAATGGTTCGTCTGTGTACCCAAGATTGTTCAGATCCACTGTTGTCATTCCGTACTGTGGGTCTACCTGTACCCCGCCTCCTGACATATTGACCCATTTGCACTTAAACAAAGGGACCTTAAAATCATGTTCCCATATGTCCACTATGTAACCATAATATGTGTCCTTTCCCCTCTTGGTTGCTGCATCAAAGCGGACACCGCTGTTTTGGTTGGTGCTCTTTTGATCTTGGGCGATCGTGTAAAATGTATTCCCATTTATCTCGTCTCCTTTGTAAGTCAATATAGTCGAAGATGGTCCCCTAGACAACGAGTACAGCTCATCAGAAACAGTGTTGTCACCTCTGAGACGTGTTTCCAACCAACTGCCGAAAGTCCTGATGTGTTCACATGTAATCCAGTCGTCACACTGCTCCGGGTGTTTGGAGCGCAGAATGTTCTTGTGTTCATCGACATACGGGGTCACCAAGGTAGAGTTCTGTAGAACTGTGTAGTGTGCTTGAGACCAAGAATGCCCGTCCCTACATATTATTGAGTCCCCTCCTAGCGTGCCTTTTCCAGTCAGTCTTCCCTCATACCGCGATTGAGGGAGGCCAATCTTCTTAAGGCCAGGAATGAAGTCAACACAAAACCCAATGACATCCTCTGTTTGATGGCCCATGGAGATGCTTCCTTCTGGCCTAGCACGGTTATGGACATATTTCTTTAGGACTCCCTTGAACCTCTCAAAGGGGAACATATTGTGTAGAAATACAGGGCCCAGAACGACAATCTCGTCGACTAGATGAACTAGGACGTGCGTCATGATATTGAAGAAGGATGGCGGGAACACCAGCTCGAAACTGACAAGACATTGCGCCAAATCACTCCTTAGCCTTGGTAGGATTAGTGGATCAATCACCTTCTGAGATATTGCATTGAGGAATGCACATAGCTTCACAATGGCTAATCGAACGTTTTCCGGTAGAAGCCCCCTCAATGCAACCGGAAGCAGTTGCGTCATAATCACGTGGCAGTCATGAGACTTTAGGTTTTGGAACTTTTTCTCTGGCATATTTATTATTCCCTTTATATTGGACGAGAAGCCAGACGGGACCTTCATACTGAGCAGGCATTCAAAGGAGATTTCCTTCTCTTCTTTGGTAAGAGCATAGCTGGCAGGACCTTCATACTGCTTTGGAGGCATGCCGTCTTTTTCGTGCAAACGTTGCAGGTCCTCCCGTGCCTCCGGTGTATCTTTTGTCTTCCCATACACGCCCAAGGAGCCTAGCAGGTTCACGCAAAGGTTCTTTGTCACGTGCATCACGTCGATTGAAGAGCGGACCTCTAGGTCTTTCTAGTAGGGTAGGTCCCAAAATATAGATTTCTTCTTCCACATGGGTGCGCGTCCCTCAGCGTCATTCGGAACAGATAGTCCGCCGGGACCCTTTCCAAAGATTACGTGTAAATCATTGACCATAGCAAGTACGTGATCACCGGTATGCATGGCGGGCTTCTTCAGGTGATCTGCCTCGCCTTTGAAATGCTTGCCTTTCTTTCGACATTGATGGTTGGTCGGAAGAAATCGACGATGCCCCAGGTACACATTCTTCCTGCATTTGTCCAGGTATATACTTTCGGTGTCAGCTAAACAGTGCGTGCATGTGTGGTATCCCTTGTTTGTCTATTCTGAAAGGTTACTGAGAGCAGGCCAATCATTGATGGTTACAAATAGCAACGCATGCAGGTCAAATTCCTCCTGTCTATGCTCATCCCACACACGTACACCGTTTCCATTCCACAGCTGTAAAAGTTCTTCAATAATGGCCTTAGGTACACATCAATGTTGTTGCCGGGTTCCTTAGGGCCTTGGATGAGTACTGGCATCATAATGAACTTCCGCTTCATGCACAGCCAAGGAGGAAGGTTATAGATACATAGAGTCACGAGCCAGGTGTTGTGATTGCTGCTCTGCTCCCCAAAAGGATTAATGCCATCCGCGCTTAAACCAAACCATACGTTCCATGCGTCACCTGCAAACTCCTCCCAGTACTTTCTCTCGATTTTTCTCCACTGCGACCCGTCAGCGGGTGCTCTCAACTTCCCGTCTTTCTTACGGTCCTCTCTGTGCCATTGCATCAACTTGGCATGCTCTTTGTTTCTAAACAGACGTTTCAACCGTGGTATTATAGGAGCATACCACATCACCTTCGCAGGAACCCTCTTCCTGGGGGGCTCGCCGTCAACATCACCAGGGTCATCTCGTCTAATCTTATACCGCAATGCACCGCATACCGGGCATGTGTTCAAATCCTCGTACGCACCGCGGTACAGGATGCAGTCATTAGGGCATGCATGTATCTTCTGCACCTCCAATCCTAGAGGGCATACGACCTTCTTTGCTGTGTACGTACTGTCGGGCAATTCGTTATCCTTTGGAAGCTTCTTCTTCAATATTTTCAGTAGCTTCTCAAATCCTTTGTCAGGAACAGCATTCTCTGCCTTCCACTGCAGGAATTCTAGTACGGTACCGAGCTTTGTGTTGCCATCTTCGCAATTGGGGTACAACCCTTTTTGGTGATCCTCTAACATGCGATCGAACTTCAGCTTCTCCTTTTCACTTTCGCACTGTCTCTTTGCATCAACAATGACCCGGCGGAGATCATCATCGGGCACATCGTCTGGTTCCTCTTGATCTTCAGCTTCCCCCGTAGCAGGATCACCGTATTCAGGGGGCACATAGTTGTCATCATCCTCTTCTTCTTCGCTGTCTTCCATCATAACCCCTCTTTCTCCGTGCTTGGTCCAAACATTATAGTGTGGCATGAAACCCTTATAAAGCAGGTGGGTGTGAAGGATTTTCCGGTCAGAGTAAGACTTCGTATTCCCACATATAGGGCATGGACAACACATAAAACCATTCTGCTTGTTTGCCTCAGCCACTTCGAGAAAATTATGCACGCCCTTAATGTACTCGGAGGCGCGTCTGTCACCGTACATCCATTGCCGGTTCATCAGCCTGCATTATATATAATTAAGTGTGTCAAAAACCATTACAGAACATCATGAATAGATAAGTGACCAAATTAATAGAAGTTCATCATCACCTTAAAACCAAAGTACATACATAGTTCTCATTGAACAACATATAGCTCTACAGAGCATCTAATTAAATCATACATTGAAACTATGTAAAACATTTCAATGCAACAACAAATGCGATCATAATCGCAACCAAGGTAACAATAGATCCAACGGCATAATGATACCAAGCCTCGGTATGAATGGCATATTTTCTATACTTTCTAATCTTGAAGCGCATTGCATCCATCTTGATCTTGTGATCATCGACGACATCCGCAACATGCAACTCCAATATCATCTTCTCCTCCTCAATTTTTCCTTCAAGTAATGGTTTTCTTCTTTAACTAAATTTAACCTCTGGACAATAGGGTCGGTTGGAATTTCCGGTTCACATACCTCCTAGATAAAAAAATCTATGTCACGTTGGTCGGCATAATTGTCATAAACAATAAATGAACCAAATAGTTATAAAATATAATATATACCACATCCGAATCATAGACAGGAAGAGGGCCGACGGGGGCGGATACCAAAACCATCGCACTATATAATAACAAACAATAATAAAAGTAAGAAAATTATACAAGTATCTATCTAAATCATACAAGTAAGAATTTTTCTCTTTTAGAAAAAAGATAAGAACAAGAGGCTCACCACGGTGGTGCCGGCGACGAGATTGGCCCGGGCGATCGACGGCGGTGAAGACGGGGACGGGACGTGACGGACCGCTAAAACTAAACAAATCTTGAGGAAAATGGAGCTTGGAGGTCAAGCTTGGAGAGAAGAAAGCTTAAGTACCGTGGCTCGGGCATTTCATCGAACACCTCATGTGCATAGGAGGTGAGCTAGAGCACCACAAAGCCCTCCCCTAGCCGGCCAGAAAAAACAGAGAAGTGGAGTGCTCTGCCTGCGGGCGAGGGGGTATATATAGGCACCTCATTGGTCCCGGTTGGTGGCTGGAACCGGGACTAAAGGACCTCCTTTGGTCCCGGTTCCAGCCATGAACCGGGACTAAAGGACCTCCTTTGGTCCCGGTTCTAGCCATGAACCGGGACCAATGGATGTGGGCCAGGAGCGAGGCCCATTGGTCCCGGTTCGTGTCTGGAACCGGGACCAATGCCCCATGAGGCCCGGCCGGCCCCCTGGGCGCACGAACCGGGACGTATGCCCCCATGGGTCCCGGTTTGTCACTGAACTGGGACTAATGGGCTGGCCAGGCCTGGACCAAAGCCCTGTTTTCTACTAGTGACGTGTAATCCAGTCGTCAGACTGCTCCGGGTGTTTGGAGCGTAGAATATTCTTGTGTTCCTCCATATACGGAGCCACCAAGGCGGAATTTTGTAGAACTGTGTAATGTGCTTGAGTGAGAGAATGCCTGTCCATACATATTATTTGTTTCGGTCCTAGCGTGGCATTTCCACCCAGTCTGCCCTTATGCCGCGATTTAGGAACACCAAACAGCTTAAGGTCAGGAATAAAGTCAATACAAAACTCAATGACCTCCTCATTTTCATGGCCCTTGGAGATGCTTCCTTCTGGCCTAGCACGGTTATGAACATATTTCTTTAAGACTCCCATGAACCTCTCAAAGGGGAACATATTGTGTAGAAATACAGGACCCAGAACGACAATCTCTTCACATAGGTGAACTAGGACGTGCGTCATGATGTTGAAGAAGGATGGTGGGAACACCAACTCGAAGCTGACAAGACATTGCACCAAATCATTCTCTAACCTTGGTATGATTTCTGGATCGATTACCTTCTGAGAGATTGCATTGAGGAATGCACATAGCTTCACAATGGCTAATCGAACGTTTTCTGGTAGAAGCCCCCTCAATGCAACTGGAAGTAGTTGCGTCATAATCACGTGGCAGTCATGAGACTTTAGGTTCTGGAACTTTTTCTCTGCCATATTTATTATTCCCTTTATATTCAACGAGAAGCCAGACAGGACCTTCATACTGAGCAGGCATTCAAAGAAGATTTCCTTCTCTTCTTTGGTAAGAGCGTAGCTGGCATGACCCTGATGTATTTCGTCTTTTCCGTGCATACGTTGCTGGTCCTCCCGTGCCTCCGGTGTATCTTTTGTCTTCCCATACACGCCCAAGAAGCCAAGCAGGGTCACGCAAAGATTCTTCGTCACATGCATCACATCGATTGCAGAGCAGACCTCTAGGTCTTTCCAATAAGGTAGGTCCCAAAATATAGATTTCTTCTTCCACTTGGTGCTCGTCCGTCAGCGTCATTCGGAACAGATTGTCCGCTAGGACCCTTTCCAAAGGTTACCTTCAAATCCTTGACCATATCATGTACATCATCACCCGTACGGTGGCGAGGCTTCGTCCGGTGATCTGCCTCACCTTTGAAATGCTTGCCTTTCTTTATTACGGGATGCCTGCTCAGAAGAAATCGACGATGTCCCTAGTACACATTCTTCTTACAATTATCCAAATATATATTGTCGGTATCATCCAAACAGTGCATGCATGCGCGGTATCCCTTGTTGTTCTGTCCTGAAAGGTTACTGAGAGCAGGCCAATGATTGATGGTCACAAACACCAACGCATGTAGGTCAAATTCTTCCTGATCAAGCTCATCACACGCACGTACACCTTTTCCATTCCACATCTGTAAGAGTTCTTCAACTAATGGCCTTAGGTACACATCAATGTCGTTGCCGGGTTGCTTAGGGCCTTGGATGAGCACTGGCATCATAATGAACTTCCACTTCATGCACAACCAAGGAGGAAGGTTATACATACATAGAGTCACAGGCCAGGTGCTATGATTGCTGCTCTGCTCCCCAAAAGGATTAATGCCATCTGCGCTTAGACCAAACCATACGTTCCTTGCGTCATATGCAAAGTCCCTCCACTTCCCCTCGATTTTTCTCCAGTGCGACCCGTCAGCGGGCACTCTCAACTTCCCGTCCTTCTTACGGTCCTCTTTGTGCCATCGCATCAACTTGGCATGCTCTTTGTTTTGGAACAAACATTTCTACCATGGTATTATAGGAGCTTACCACATCACCTTGGTAGGAATCTTCTTCCTGGGGCGCTCGCCCTTGACATCACCAGGGTCATCGCGGCTGATCTTATAGCGCAATGCACCGCATACCGGGCATGCATTCAAATCCTCGTACTCACCGCGGTAGAGGATGCAGTCATTAGGGCATGCATGTACATTCTGCACCTCTAATCCTAGAGGGCAGACAGCCTTCTTTGCTTCGTACGTAATCTCGGGCAATTCGTTGTCCTTTGAAAGCATCTTCTTTACCATTATCAGCAAGTTTCCAAATCCCTTGTCAGATACACCATTCTCTGCCTTCCATTGCAGCAATTCCAGTGTGGTGCCCAACTTTTTCTTGTCAGCTTCGCAATTTGGGTAAAACAATTTCTTGTGATCCTCTAACATGCGCTGCAACTTCAGCCTCTCTTTTTCACTTGCGGAGTTTCTCTTTGCATCGGCAATGGCCCGACCTAGATCATCAACGGGCTCATCTGATGCCTCTTCTTCAGCTTCTTCCCACATTGTTGGCTCAGCTTCTTCCCCCATTATTGTACCATCGTATTCAGGTAACCCATGGTCAGGATAGCTGTCGTCCTCCTCTTCTTCTTCATTGTCTTCCATCATAACCCTTCTTTCTCCGTGCTTGGTCCAAATATTATAGTGGGGCATGAAACCAGACTCAAACAGGTGCCAGTGAATGGTTCTTGAGTTAGAGTAATTGTGATCATTCTTACAGCCAGCACATGGACAAGACATAAAACCATCCGCCCGCTTGTTTGCCTCAGCCGCAAGCAGAAAAGTATGAACGCCATTAACGAACTGGGGAGAGCATCGGTCATCGTACATCCATTGCCGGCTCATCTTCATTACACAGCACCGAAAATACCAAATTAATACAAGTTCATACATAAAGTTCATACACACTTATTCTCATAAAACAACATACAAACTGTCTAGCTAAAGCATTTAAATGAAACAACAAATGCGATCAAGATCGCAACTAAGGTAACAATTGGTCCAACTGCATAATGATACCAAGCCTCACTATCAATGGCATATTTTCTAATCTTTCTAATCTTCAAGCGCATTTTCTCCATCTTGATCTTGTGATCATCGACGACATCGGCAACATGCAACTCCAATTCCATCTTATCCTCCTCAATTATTTTCAATTTTTCTTTCAAATACTTGTTTTCTTTTTCAGCTAAATTTAACCTCTCGACGGTAGGGTCGGTTGGAATTTCCGGTTCACATACCTCCTAGATAAAAATATCTATGTCAACTTGATGGGCATAATTTGTCATAAACACGAAATGCAACAAATAGTTATAAAAGAGAATATACCACATCCGAATCATAAACCGGACGAGGGCCGATGGGGACGGATATCAAAACCATGGCACTATGTATAACAAACAACGTACGGGTAAGAAAATTATACAAGTAACTATATATCTAAATCACACAAACATGATTTTTTTTATATAAAAAAGATAAGAACAAGAGGCTCACCACAAGGTGGTGCCGGCGACGGGACGGTGCGGGCAATCGATAGTGGTTAGGACGGAGATGGGAAGGCACTAAGTAAACCACACCTACATATGCAAACTAAGAGTTATTTTGAGCTCAAATTGCATATAAATCAAATAAACTACCACATATAATTCCTCCCAAACTAAAACCCACAAATCACTATACTTATAGAGCATTGCAAGAGCTAATCTAGCAATGAGAGATGAAAGGACAAAGTTGCTAACCTTTGTGATCACTTGGATGGATCAGGTGCCTTCAAATCTTGACAAATTTTGGCAAAAATGGAGGATGAGCTCGAGAGGAGAGGAAGAAAACAAAGAGGAGAGGAAAGGGGAAGAACAGAGAGCTCAGGCTCGACGAAGGGTTTATGTAGGATGATCTTTAGTCCCGGTTGGTTATACGAACCGGGACTAAAGATGCATCTCTAGTCCCGGTTCTTGCCACGAACCGGGATTAAAGGTGTTGGCGGGGCCCCAGCCTACCACCAGCCTGCCACCACCTCTTTAGTCCCGGTTCATGGCATGAACCGGTACTAAAGGTTCGAAACAAACCTGGACTAATGAGTGCCGCCCGCCTAGCCGTTGGAACCGGCACTAATGGTCACATTAGTGCCGGTTCATTTACAAGCGGGACTAATGAGCTGAGCATTAGGCCCTTTTTCTACTAGTGTGTTACCTTAGTTGCGATCTTGATCGCATTTGTTGTTACATTTAAATGCTTTAGCTAGAGAGTTTGTATGTTGTTCTATGAGAATAAGTGTGTATGAACTTTATGTATGAACTTGTATTAATTTGGTCTTTTCGGTGTTGTGTAATGAAGATGAGCCAGCAATGGATGTACGATGACCGATGCTCTCCCCAGTTCATTAATGGCATGCATACTTTTCTGCTTGCGGCTGAGGCAAACAAGCGGGCGGATGGTTTTATGTGTTGTCCGTGTGCTAACTATAAGAATGATCAAAATTACTCTAACGCAAGAACCATTCACGTCCAACTGTTTGAGTCCGGTTTCATGTCCGGCTATAACTGTTGGACCAAGCACGGAGAAAGAGGGGTCCTAATGAAAGTGGGTAGAAGCTATTCCAACTAGTAGTGCTGATCACAACACCTCTATTAAAATGCTTAAGGAAGTCATTTTCCCAAGGTTTGGAGTCCCTAGATATTTAATGACTGATGGTGGTTCACATTTTATTCATGGTGCTTTCTGTAAAATGCTTGCTAAATATGATGTTAACCATAGAATTGCATCACCTTATCACCCTCAGTCTAGTGGTCAAGTTGAACTTAGTAATAGAGAAATAAAATTAATATTACAAAAAACTGTCAATAGGTCCCTAAAGAATTGGTCTAAGAAGTTAGATGATGCACTTTGGGATTATAGAACAGCATATAAAAATCCTATGGGTATGTCTCCGTATAAAATCATTTATGGAAAAGCTTGTCATTTGCCTCTTGAGTTAGAACATAAAGCATATTGGGCAATTAAGGAACTCAACTATGATTTCAAACTTGCCGGTGAAAAGAGGTTATTTGATATTAGCTCACTAGATGAATGGAGAACCCAAGCCTATGAAAATGCCAAGTTATTTAAAAAAAAGTTAAAAGATGGCATGACAAAAGAATCCAAAAGCGTGAGTTCGAAGTTGGAGAATATGTTCTTTTGTACAACTCTCGTTTCAGATTCTTTGTAGGAAAACTCCTCTCCAAATGGGAAGGACCTTATGTTATCGAGGAGGTTTATCGATCCGGAGCCATCAAGATAAATAATGCCGAGGGTACTAACCCGAAGGTTGTCAATGGGCAAAGAATAAAACATTATATCTCAGGTACGCCCATTAATGTTGAATGCAATATTATCCAAACTACGACACCAGAAGAACACATAAAGAAAACCTTCTGGAATACTCCAGAATCGTGAAAAAAGAGGAGGTACGTGATACGGTAAGTAATCAGACTCCGAAAAATCCGCAAAAATATTTTCTGTCAGTTTTGGAATATATCAAAAATTAGGAAAATAAGAAACAACCAGGAAGGCACCCCTGGTGGGCACAAGACACCAGGGCGCGCCTGGCTTGCTAGGCGCGCCCAGGTGGGTTGTGCCTACCTCGGGTACCTTCCGGACTCTGTTTTTCTTCCGTTTGCTTGTTTCCCAAGATAAAAAAATCTTTATATACCCCCCGAACCTATTGACCACCGTATCACGGAGAAATCTTCTGTTTTCTTTTCCTTGCTATTTTCTGACAGATCCAATCCATCATGGCCGCTTCAAGCTCCTCCAAGGACAAGTTCTTCGAGAACGTCATCAACCCATATTTGCGGGAGGTGATGCAGCACCCTCAGGCTATCCAGATGCATGAGGGGGTGCTGCATATCCATGATGTGCAAGGCCCCATGGGGACGGGATCCGTGGAGGCTAGGCTTGAAGCTATGGAGCAGGAAGTCTTCTGGTGCAAGGGGATAGTAGAACGTGGACTCAATGCCAATCACCTCATGATCGTGGACTACACCCGTGATCTCAAGGTGGATGGCAAGTCCATGAAGGACATCATCTTCACCTTCAACGACCAAATCAACTTCCTCCAAAGCCAGATCTATGATTTCCAAAACCAAGTCTTTGAATATGAGGTGAGGTTTAAAGGTATGAGTTTGGCTGCCAGTTGCAGGACCCATGAGACTCGCTCCTCCTCTTATGATGGTGAGCCCTTGCCATGGAAACCCGAGGATAAGATTGCCACTACTTCATCACCACCTCCTCCTTCTTCATCACCAAAGGAAACCTGAGTATCGGGTATGGGCACTTCCCTTGGCTTGTGCCAAGCTTGGGGGAGGTGCCCTGGTATCGTATCACCTCCACTATCTTTTGCCTTTACTTATCTTAGTTCGATCCATAGTTATCTTTTGCTTTAGATGAATAAAAGTTTAGTTCGATCCTTTCTTTTCGAGTGTTTGCTTAGTGATCTATCTTTGTAATCGTGTGCAAGATATATATAATAAAGTTTAGTTTGAGTTTTGTTTTCTTTACTTTCATGTTCAACAAAAAGAAAAGAAATAAATGAAAAAGATCATATGCTAATTTTATGGTAAGTAATGGCATCACCTAAGGAAGAGTATAAGTAGAAAATTTTATTGGAGATTGACAAACATAGCATTGGTCAATGATGCAATTCATGAAAGAATTAATAAGGGAAGTGAAGATTCACATGCAAATATACTATCTTGGACATCTTTTGTGATTGTGAGCCCCCATCAAAATATTATATGCCAAAATTGTTGACGTTGGACAAGGAAGACAACGTAATGATTTATGCTTGTTCATATTCACATAGAAGTTATATTGTCATAGATCCTTCAACATATGGTGCTTGCCCACCATCTTTGCTAGCCAAAAATTCCGCACTAAGTAGAGATACTACTTGTGCATCCAAAAACCCTTAAACCCACATCTTATTTTGAGAGTCCACCATACCTACTTATGGATTGAGTAAGATCCTTCAAGTAAGTTGTCATCGATGCAAAAAGGCAATAAAAATTGCTTCTAAAAGTGTTGGATCATTGAGTGTAAGAGAAAATTGAGCGTTGTACGAACTTGTGATGGCAAATAATAAAAGCGACAGACTGCATAATAAAGGTTGCTATCACAAGGGGCAATATAACGTGACGTTCTTTTGCACTAAGAGATTGAGCATCCA
Organism: Thinopyrum elongatum; assembly: GCA_011799875.1. Classification (NCBI taxonomy): domain Eukaryota; kingdom Viridiplantae; phylum Streptophyta; class Magnoliopsida; order Poales; family Poaceae; genus Thinopyrum; species Thinopyrum elongatum. Next base: position 728,024,162 of record CM022298.1, on the reverse strand, counting down.
AACAAATAAGCGCATGGCAACCTCTGCTTCCCTCTGCGAAGGGCCTATCTTTTACTTTTATGTATTTACTTTTATGCAAGAGTTAAAGTTCTTCTCTCTATTCCTTTTTATTTTCTCTTTTGGCAAGCATCATGTGGTGAGGAAAGATCTAGACACATATATCCAGTTGGATATGAGTAGCATGAGTTATTATTGTTGACATCACCCTCAAGGTGAGTATGTTGGGAGGCGAAACTTTAAGCCCCTATGTTTCTATGTGTCTGGTTGAAATGTTTTGCTCATGTGTATGCGGTGAGTGTTAGCAATCATAGAAGACTATATGATGGTTGAGTACATGGACTTGCCAAAAAGGCTTCGATACGTGACCCTTCCTGAAAAGAAGATGAATTGTAGTTGCAAAGTTTACTGAGAACATAGTTTGTTGGTTTTCAATAGAGTTTATGCTTTATACTTCGATGTTGTGATGAATTGTTACTTGTTCATGAGAAGTTATATGATAAAAGTTCTATGATTGAGTTTTGTATTAAATTTGGTTGTTGTTATGATAATATACATGATGCTTCTATGTCCGTATTTTGTTTTTACCGACACCTCTCTCTCTAAGCATGTGGACATGTTTTTCGATTTCGGTTTTCGCTTGAGGACAAGCGAGGTCTAAGCTTGGGGGAGTTGATACGTCCATTTTGCATCATGTTTTCCTACTGCTATTTATGATGTTTTTATGCATAATAATGCTTTTTGGAGTAATTCTAATGCCTTTTCTCCCATAATATGCAATGTTCACACAAAGAGGGAGAATTCCGGCAGCTGGAAATCTGGACCTGAAAAAGCTACGTCAGGCTACCTATTCTGCACAACTCCAAATGAGCTGAAACTTCACGAGGAATTTTTATGGAATAAATAAGAATTATTGGAGCAAATAACTACCATAGCGGGCCCGCCAGGTGGGCACAACCCACCTGGGCGCACCAGGGAGCCCCGACGCGCCCTGGGGGGTTGTGCCCTCCTCGGCCCACCTCCGGTGCCCCTCTTCTGGTATATAAGTCATTTTGACCTAGAAAAAATAAGGAGAGGACTTTCGGGACGAAGCGCCGCCGTCTCGAGGCGGAAATTGGGCAGGAGCACTTTTGCCCTCCGGCGGAGCGATTCCGCCGGGGGAACTTCCCTCTCGGAGGGGGAAATCATCGTCATCATCATCACCAACAACTCTCCCATCTTGGGGAGGGCAATCTCCATCAACATCTTCAACAGCACCATCTCTTCTCAAACCCTAGTTCATCTCTTGTGTTCAATCTTTGTACCGGAACTATAGATTGGTACTTGTGGGTGACTAGTAGTGTTGATTACATCTTGTAGTTGATTACTATATGGTTTATTTGGTGGAAGATTATATGTTCAGATCCATTATGCTATTTAATACCCCTTTGATCTTGAGCATAATTATCATTAGTGAGTAGTTACTTTTGTCCTTGAGGTCATGGGAGACATCTTGTTGCAAGTAATCATGTGAACTTGATATGTGTTCGATATTTTGATGATATGTATGTTGTGATTCCCTTAGTGGTGTCATGTGAACGTCGACTACATGGCACTTCACCATATTTGGGCCTAAGGGAATGCATTGTGGAGTAGTTATTAGATGATGTGTTGCGAGAGTGACAAAAGCTTAAACCCTAGTTTATGCGCTATTCCGTAAGGGACTGATTTGGATCCAAAAGTTTAATGCTATGGTTAGATTTATTCTTAATATTTTTCTCGTAGTTGCGGATGCTTGCGAGGGGGTAATCATAAGTAGGAGGTTTGTTCAAGTAAGAACAGCACCTAAGCACCGGTCCACCCACATATCAAATTATCAAAGTAGCGAACACAAATCAAACCAACATGATGAAAGTGACTAGATGAAATTCCCGTATACCCTCAAGAATGCTTTGCTTATCATAAGATGCCGTTTTGGCCTGTCCTTTGCCTCAAAAGGATTGGGCTACCTTGCTGCACTTTTGTTAGCATTACCATTACTTGCTCGTTACAAATTATCTTGCTACCAAACTACTCGTTACTTATAATTTCAGTGCTTGCAGATATTACCTTGCTGAAAACCGCCTGTCATTTGCTTCTGCTCCTCGTTGGGTTCGACACTCTTACTTATCGAAACGACTACGATTGATCTCCTATACTTGTGGGTCATCAAAGGTCATGCCTTTAATCTTTGAATTATGAACATATATAGGAAATGTCTGATGACGATAAGATCCCCGAGTGCGATGACTGTACCGATGACGGGGGTATGTGCGACAGACCGCACCTAGATAACGGTACATGCTTCTCCCACACGCTTAGGAGGGCTTCGAAGGTTTTACGGTATGTAACTTCAGTGGCACGTGTTTCTTCTGAATTAAGCATGGCTTAAGATTTTTGATTTAACGTGTATTTTCCATTTTTTATAATTTGACTAGTGCATACCCTACTATGCAAGACCATATGTCCTTGAGAAGCTATCTTTCGAAGAGATGTCCAAGGTGGACACGAAGATAGCTCACCTTAAAACGAAACATGGTTTCGATTTTGAGGTTAGAATCATAAATGAAGTAGGTCACACTCATTTTGGATGTTCAAATTGGAAAGGATTATGCAAGGCCTATGGATTTGAGGAGGATATGAAAATAATATTCAATCTTGGCAATTCGGAAGATGAAAATATTTGGCTGGATCCTAACATGATTCCGATTCTGCCTCCGTGTGAGTTTGTTAAACACATTTGTTAAATGATCTATATTCCTTATTTAAAAATACTTGTTATTCATACCTGCTGAACTTATTTTTTATAATTGACAGCTTATTTTCTCTCTTCCCAAGAAATACAAAAGATAATAGACGACACCTACTACAGTCATGGCGCAGAGCTAACTTGGGAGGAGAAGAATTATCTTATCTCCTTTGTTAAAGATGTTCTGCAATTTAAGATCATCTATGGAGTTGGAAAAAATTATGGTAAATACGTGCCACTAGTCCACGAGTTGTGCGATGCTAACATTCGTGCTAGTATCATGGTAAGATTTTTACTATTGTGTCACTAGTTAGTCCATCTTTTTCATACATTCTTCTGAAGTAAACTTCATTGCTAACTATATATGTTACTATTATGCTCTTCAATAGAAGCTCCCGGATGTGGTTGTGCCTCCATTTATGTTTGTCGAAGATGAGATGACAGTTGTTTGCGTACGACCATGGTCGGAGGGTCTCAAATATGCATACTCGACCTGTAAAACAGATGGAGGCCTCAAAATCAAGGCTTGGAGAAAAATAGTGGCTGAGCGAAGGCCACAAAATGGAGACAGTTGGATCTCTATGCTGCATAACGGAGAAGGAGGGTTTTTTCTGTTTTATGCTATGCTACCCAAGAGAGAGTAGTAGGTCCTGCTACCTTACCTAGTGCAGTCGGTTAACTTATGATGATCATAATGGTGAGATTGTTATATCACTAGCACCTTACCTAGTAGTGGTTAACTTATGATGATCATAATGGTGAGATTGTTATATCACTACGATCAAGATGAGTTGTATATATGATTACGATGATGATGAGTTGTTATATATATCATTATGATGATGATATGAGTTGTATATCATTAGGGTGGAAGAAACACATATTAGATTAAAGTGGATGTATCCAAGTGACCAAGTTGAATATGTAGGAATATATGTAGCATAAAATATGTTTGAAATGAAAAAGAATTAAATGGAAAACACAAAATTAAAAGGAAAAATAAACCATAAACCCATAAACCCCTAAACATTTTAGTCTCGGTTGGTGTAACCAACCGTGACTAAAGGCCCCCAGCCCCCCGGCGCGGGCTCGTGCCACATGATGGGCCTTTTGTCCCGATTCGTGACGAACCGGGACTAGGGGGGGGGGGGGGGGTTTAGTCCCCACCCTTTAGTGCCGGTTGCAGAACCGACACTAAAGGTCCTTACGAATCGGGACTAAACCCCGATTCTGCACTAGTGATGCCACCTTTTGCCTCCATAAGCCATTTACAACATAGAAGAGCGTCGTTGTATGGCTTCACAAAAACACGTTTTTGGACGTTGCAAATGCACCCCGCCTTGCCTTTTCCACTCGAACTCTAGCCTTATTTTGCTTCATGTGTCTTGGTCTACATGATAGAGGACTAGAGAGAGTGACAGACACACACACATATATATATTTAGAGAGAGTGGATTGTTATCGGGTGCAAGAGCCGCGCAGCCATGTGCCGTCTTCTGGCGCCACCGTCCTTGTCGTCGTCTTCCCCGGTCAGGTCATGCACCCACGTGCGGCCACGCACTCTGGGTGGGCTCGGTGCGCGCACACACGTCGTGCGGGGTGGGCTACAAACATGGCCGACAAAGAACGTTTGCCGACGCATGTCGTGCTCGTCCAGGAACCATGTGTCCCATAGGGGCATCGGACAATGGCAGCGGGGTGCCTGTCTGCCAATACTGGCGGCAGATGTCGCCCTTGATGTACGGCCGGAAGCGCGCAGGAGCCGCAGGAGGGAAGATCGAGAACGCGGCCGGTGAGGTGGAGTGGGTGACCGCGCTTCCAGACGAGGCGAACGACGACCCCGCCTCCTGGTCCTGCTTGGCCTTCGTGCCAGGCACCCACTTCCAGAAGCCATGCAGGCGACCGGCGAGGAGCGAGGTGGGGCGGTGCCTCTAGGCTAGGGTTTGCTGTCGGGGAGGGAAGTGGACTGGCCAGTCCACGGCTTCGCCATAAACAGAACGCGGTCGGGGGCGTCTGGGTGGCTGACTGGGGGCGCCCATTCGCCCATTCGTGTGGATTAAATGGGGTCGGTGGGAGGTAGTTGGACGGTCGACACGCTTGAACCTCTCTTCAGGCCATGCACACTATGGCAGAATCGGAATAAATGACAGTTAGGTGTCTTAATGTACGAAACACATATACTATAGCAGAAGACACCCTACAAACTGCACAGACACCCTAGTTACAAGAATAAATTCAGATTGAGACTGTGAATATTCCATATGGGATCGATAGGACCCGCGCCGTCGTCGAAACGAAAGTGAATCTCTTCTTCCAAATCCCTACGGTCCCAAATTCTACCAACTAGTCGTGCCTTCAGCAACATGGGTGAACCAAAAGTTCAGTTGGCATGAAAAAGCAACAAAAATGCACAGCCCAAAAATGCCTTATTCTTTTTTTAGAAATAAAATAAAATGTCTTATTCAGTACCGTGCTAACAGGTATTCCATTTGGCCAGGTTTGGTGTAACTGCAGCTCCAATTGATTGCTTGGCCAGCTCTAAAAACTTCCACCCAAACAACATAAGAGTATAGTTGGAACGAGCAGCAGCAAATGGAGAAGGGTGTCTGTATATGCAAACACGCTTCCGAACAGACGCAGAAGCATTTAGTAAAATGTGAACACAGACGAAAATGTAACGGTGCGAACCGTATCCTCTCCACGCCAAACTGGCATGATTTACACGCCCCAACCAGCGCGCCGCAGTTGAAACATTTAGTAAATGAAGCGCTCGTTCACCTATGGTACACGCTTACCCGAAGTAGCGCCTTTACCATCCAAGCCAGGTGAAAGGTAGAAAAACATTGCTCTGACATGTTCTGAAGAAGCAGACACTAGGCTGCCGTTTCAGGGTCTGTCCATTTGTAAAGGTCCAACGCAGCATTCCACTCTTGTGGTGGCGAAATTCAACAAAACAATAAATCCGAACCTTATCCACCCAAAAGTGTGAATCCTGAAGCACACGAAAGGTTCCGATAGCCACCTCTCTTGTGATACAGATGACCAAAATGAAAAATATATCATAGCTGCACTTCTCATCCATAATCTCTCCAATCCATGCATCCTCCAAATAGTCCTCGAACGCATGAGGGAAGGAACCAAGCAGCCCATGACAGGTTGAGTTTTGAAAAGAATCTTGGCATCTTCCCGTAAGAAAAATTATCTAAATGGCTCTTCAGGAAGCGCCGTCCATTTACCCTAAACCTGAAGGACTACCATCAGGAGAGCGGATTCCTAGAAGACGTGATCAGGACAAATGCAGCTGCATCAATAACTACCAACATGATACAACAAACTTAGTTGCAGCGAGAAGTGCCACCACAAAAATTCAATTGCTTGTGTGTAGGAAATGATGGAGATTAGCATTTGGCGGATTGATCACTCTGTAGTTTGTATAATTATTAGATTACCTTATTTTTGCAATGTTGGAAATAATATGTTGGTTATGTATAGAAATCCAGGATAGAAATGGCGCAAATCTGATTAGCCAAATACATTTAATCACTAAGTTGTGTTAAATTGTAAAACAAAACACAAAGTATTAGGCATGTGAATAGATTGTTTATCATAGGAATATATCAATATACAGTGAGTCGTCTTTCTCAATGAATAGACTCTTATTCCTACCAAGATATTCGAAAGCACCGGTTTACTTACCCTCGTTGAAGTGAAGCGCAACATACTTTGGTGAGGCTAGGCCCGAACATCAACATAAGAAAAGAGCATGAGCAAGAATGAATAACATCTACATCTTGGCTCGACTTATCATAGCTAATGAGAAGTAGGGTGAATGAACTCAGTAAAGTAGAAAACTTATATGGAGATCTATGAGTCAGCCTATGAACATGTACATAACCATATGGAAACATTAGATGACAAAAATATCTCACCAAGGCTTGGCATCAATGAGGAGCAAAGGGGTGGGAGGAGATGTGGTCGGGGCAAGAAACTGCGCTCCGTGTCCGACATAGGGGGGTCGTCTTCGACGCCCTCCTATACTGAGGCACCCTCTGAGTCTGAGGAGGAGGAGGTTCGCGAGGAGGAGGAGGAGGATCAGGAGGAGGGCGAGGAGGAGGAGGAGGTTCAGGAGGAGGGCGAGGAGGAGGCAGGCGAGGAGGGTGGTGGTGGAGAGAGTGGTGGCGAGGTGTGGGGTGACTTACCGCCGGGTGATGCGAAGGGGTGGCTGCGTGGTACTGCGGAACTACCTACACCTCTTGCTACCGAGGAGAAGAAGTGGCTCATTGAACTCGCGGGGAAAGAGTAAGTGCCTCTCAATCATATTTTGAACACATACTAACATTTTCATTATACGCATGCTAATTTTTTTATTCTTTTGCAGCAATTGGAAACTTGTTGGAGAGAGCGGCCGTAAACCGAACGGCATTATCACTATTCTGTTGAAGGAGTTTTGGCCGGGCCTGTACAACCCGCGGCCAGACAGGGACCCGAAGCTGCGGGTTTTGGCCACGACCTGGGAGCACTATGAAGCTGCCAGCGTCGCGGAGTACGGGACGGCCGCTAAAGCCGTGATCACAAAATTTTGGGTAAGTTCTCTTCAGAATCACTCGTCTTGAGTTTCGTTCATAGTTTATCATCGAATCACTTAACTCATGCCTTGTTTCATTCTGGTTTTATGCATGACTGTAGCAATTCTATAGGGTTCTTGAGGAGCACAAGGCCACTGCCGACATGGTCTTGGTGGTGGCTGCGAGGAAGAAAGCACGCCAGATTCAGTACGAGGTGCGTTGGGTTGCCATCTCGCACTACTACCACAACTACCTTGGTCGAAAGATGAGCAAGAAAGAAGTGCAGAGGTAGGGGCTTACCTTGAGCAGGGAGCAGTACATAATGGTAAGTATTACAGACTTTTCATTCCGACGTATAAACAATCAATTTCATTGTTTCGTGATGACATGTCATGCTTCCATTATTTAGGTTATTCCTTCTTGGTGCTACGGAAGGGATGACGGATGGGCGAGTTTGGTGGATAGGTGGCTTGGGGAGGATGCATAGTTTGCTGCCAAGAGCAGAAAAAACCGGACTAATCGTGGAACCAATGGAACACACGGCCAAGGAAACAGGAACCACAGGGGCTACAAGACCGTCCAGGTATATCTATATACATGATACATTCTTTTTCTTCTATTTCCCGTCATGTTCTTATGTATGGCTAACTTTTCATTGATGTTGCAGGAGGGCAAGTTGACGAAGCCACTCTTAGACATGGAGTCGTGGAAGCTGGCCCGTGCGCAGAGTAAGCGCAAGGACGGCGAGAGCGAGTACTACGACAATATCGAGAAGAACCTGTTGTCCTACACGGAGACGTTTCAGAGGTTACATCCTGAGCCGGATGTTGGTGACACCATCCTGTCGCAGACCGACGATACGGCGGTGGTGGCCATCTAGCCGAAGTACCATGGCCGCTACCCGTGCCTCGATGGTGTGATCACTCCTTCTGTCTCCTACACACAGCTCCGAGCTACCAACCCGAGCCAAAGCGGTAGTATGGCCCATTCGCAGCCGAGCTTAGCCAGCCAGCATGCTGTAAGTATTTCCCCCCCTTATCTTCTTTCTTTCTCACTTTATTTTCAGCATTGCTATGATTTATGAGTTTCATCATGTCATATTGTAGGCATATAAGGCCTTTGTCGAGCTTAAGCATGTCAAGGTGCGGGAGTACTTACAACGAGTTCAGGCAAACGAGGATTACAACCGTCGGATGATGATGGTTAGTTTTGCCCACTTAGAACCAACCTAAATTTTGCACTTTCATTCCTTCTGACCTTCGTGTTTGCTTGGTTAACTAAAATCCAGGCTATGTCTGCGGCTATGCAAAACTGCACGGATCCATCATCAATGGGACCCGCACCACCACCTTCTGGAGAATGCCCATACATGCCCACGACGAATGGGTGGCACTCGGCAGTGGGACTTCGGTTAGTACATTGCCTAACTATTCAACCACTAGTTATCGTTGATACAACACTACCATATTTACCCTTACAATCTCTTTTCAAACATGTAGGGAACCGATGGATCATCGGTTTTTGGTGGTGGTGGTGCTGGTTCCACTCCTGCTTCACCGAGCCCAGTCACTCCAGTCTGGCGAAGTGGTGCTGGTCTTGGCGGTGCTGGCGATGATCCTAGTCTTCGCTAAATGATGATGTTTTCCATGTTTTGCTATGCTTTCCATGTTCCATACTTCATCCTAGTGTTCTTTAGATGACGATGATGATGTCGATGTTTCATACTTATGTTCATGAAGTTTCGACGATGATGATGTTTCATACTTATGTTCATGAAGTTTCGATGATGTCGATGTTTCATTCTTATGTTCATGAAGTTTCGACGATGATGATCTTTCATATTATGTAGATGAGGTTCTGGAGAATGATGATATTCCTGTATATATACATATTAATATGTGTTGTGCTGTGAATTTGAATTGAAAATGCAAAAATTGAAAAGTTAAAAAAACAGACAAAAACTATGCCGATGGCATTGCCGTCGGCATAGCCCCTGCCAGGAGTTCCCAGGAAGCATACCCCTTCTGCCAGAAGCTACGAACAGGCGACACGTGGTGATGATATGTCGACGGCCAGGCCGTCGGCATAGATTTCTGTCTATGCCGACGGCCTGGCCGTCGGCATACCATCGCCACGTGTCGCCTGTTAGTTGGATCCACTTGGTGCCAGCGCCGTCAGTTGCTGCCTCGCCGTTTTTTGTGCCGACGGTGATCCTATGCTGACGGTTGTACGGAAGCCGTCGGTATATGCATCTATGCCGACGGCATATCTATGCCGATGGTCTGACAAGACTACGCTGTCGAGATCGACGTCGACGGGTCTACGCCGACGGCAGCCGTCGGCATAGGGGTATACCGACGGTATACGGCCTATGGCCGTCGGCATAGGGTTTTATTCCGGTAGTGAGATGCAGATGAGGTCATTGTTACACTTCCTTTTTTTTGGCCGTTGTCTATATTTTTCAGGTCTCCACATCCCACCAGGTGCCCAAAGGCTGAGCTAGCTAACTGGGTCATGCGCTTATCCTGGCATGGCCATACGGTAGACTATGACGGTTATGTTGTGCATGACAGGCCATAAAAATAGTCTACATTTTAGTTCTGCATGGGTTTTCCAAATCTTTCACGCGGAGAACTTCCAGTGGGCCAGGCCTCAGAGGAAGTTCACTGACGTGGGTTTTTTCCTTCACTAACTTAGTACTAATCATTATTGATCATCAAACTTTTTTGCTAGCTTCGTCCCTGTGCATGACATAGGTGAGAGATGGACTCAGGGGCCCGAAGGTAGAGCTGGCAGATTGGGTCAAGCGGCCAGCCGGTCATCCGTGAGAATTGTGTTATGCATGAAAGACATGAGAATAATGTGCATTTTAGTATTGCTTGGGTTTCCCAAATCTCCTGCGCGGGGAACTTGCAGTGTGTTCCATTGAACTAGGCCACATAGGCCGGGCTGGAGGAATATTTCCCACCGGTGTTCAAAAGCTGAGCAACGGGCTCGGAGGGTCGAGGTTCACAGTGCCCATGATAGACACACAAGTCTCCAGATTTTTCAGCCGAATATCTCTGATGGGTGTTGTTCTTCACCAGTTGGTCGTACACGGTTGGATGTGCCTTCAGGATTCCCCTGGGACACAAATCGAGCTAAAATAGAAAATACTTTTGCCGATTGCACGACTTACATTTCATCAAGAAACATTACTCATGAGGTCACTCTCACTCCAGCTATTAACCAATCTATGGCCAACTGCTCGTGTAGCAACCACTCGCTTTCTCCTTGATTCGCAAGGCTTAACTAGGATCTCATCAGAAATAATTAGTCCAACAGAGAACAATCGAGCTCCTGGGTCATATACGGCGAGACGGAGAGAGGTCGCGATCCAAGAGAACTAGAAGAAGCTTCGTACATAATCCAAGTCTAAATTTCAAACAAGTATTGGCTGTTGGATGTTGGTATCTCTGGTGGATTCGGCGCCGAATCACTCATGATGAAACTGTTCCTCCGGTTGTGAGATGGCCGATGTCTGTATTGGCCATTGCAAGCAATTTCCATAACGTTTTCTCTCGGAATTATGTGGTGCCTGAACATAAATGGAGTAAACCTGAACCAAGATTTGTGAAAGTAAATGTGGACGCTGCCTTTTATGAGGATGATGGGATGGGGGCTACTGCAGCAGTCCTACGAGATGACAAAGGTAACTTCTTGGCTGCCCAATGCAAATTCACACCCTATGCTGCAGATGTGGTTACTACAGAAGCAATGGCTATGAGAGATGGTCTATGACTTGCTAACTCACTTGGTTTTAACCGAGTTGAGGCGGAGTCTGATTCCCTTCAAGTTATCAATTATTGCACCGGACAGACTAGATGGTGGGATGCGGCAGCGGCAATCTTCATGGAGTGTGTGGATACTACTACAACAATTGGGAAGGTCAACTTTAAGCATTGCTTTCGTTCGTCTAATCAAGCGGTGTATGTGCTAGCAAGCTTTAGTGATTGTAATAAGTTTTCTTTCATTTGGATGAATGAGCCTCGTGACTGTCTTGTCAGCAAGCTTGTGAACGATGTAACTATTATTTGATATTAATAAAGCTAGCCATGATGGCCTTTTCAAAAAAAAAGAAGCTGCTTCGTACTACAAGGCTCGGGGTGTGATGTGGACAGCCGGCGGCGGCAGCCTCCTACTTTTCTGTCCGACGCCACTTGCCATTTCCCGGTCCGGCCGCCCCAAATCGAGCTAGCAGCGCGGTCACCGGTAGCCCTGACCTGACCTTGTATACCCAGTTGAGACTCAAAAGAAAGGAAAAAAGGATCCGCCCATGTCCATCGTACATAGATACCTTTTTTTATGGGATCGTACATAGATACTAACTGGCACAAATGCCTGTGTTGCAACGGGAGAAGATTTCATCGCACTTCCCTAGCCCAAGAAGTATGACCTAAAACACAAGTGATTATTTGATTTATGACCCACATCAACTATTCCTAATATGAAGAAAAACTATGCTTTCAGCGTAAGAAATGTGTTTGGTTTGTGGCTTTCCTACTTTTATTCCCGCCTCCACTATTTCAGGTGCTATCCACCCACGGTGGTGTACTAATTGTCCGTTCGTGCTTCCCTACGGAGAAAAAGTATCCGCACATCTTTCTCGACTCCAACCACCGTCGACCAAAACGCCCACCAGGACACTACCGTGACACTGCAGCATCTAGACGGTGCCGTCCGACGAGGAGGAGGCTGTGTCTTCCTCTTCGACTGTCATCCATCCCAAGGACGACGAATCGGAATTGCGTTACATCGTGATATTATTAGGTAGAGACAGAGATTAATATTAGATAGAGATTCGTACAATCCAAGAATTAAATGGCAGATAATTGATACTTGCATACGGGTTATCTTTGCAAGGTCATGTGCTTCGCCACGGAGCAAATGTCGGACTTCGAGTCCTCCTCGTGCGTCGATGACGGGTGTCGGTGGGTCAAGCAAGGCGGGCTTTTGCCCGGCGGCATGGGCTTTGAGCAAACACCGTGACAATTTCTTAACAATTCTCAGTTTAGAAAATCCTAGAAGTATTAGGGCATCTCCAACGGTGTACCCAAAATTGCCCGCGGTCCGGACGTATTTTGCCATCCAACGTCGTCCTGCAAACGTCCGCGGAAGTGTCCGAATTCCGGCAAAACCGGCCACAAAAATCGGGTGGGGGGGGGGTGGGGAGGGGCGTGGGGTTTGCGGACGCAGGAACTCATGAACACCACACGGCCCGCCCACTCAAATCCCTTCTCCCGGACCACTTTTTCCCCACACCGTCCCTCCCCCCTTGCTCTATATCTGCACCCTCCTATTCCGACGCCGCCTCTCTACCACTCCGGCCGCGGCCCAGGCCTTGCCGGACGTCCGCCACCCCACCCACGCGACTGCCCGCCTTGGACTATGCCGCCGGCCACCCTGGATCCGTTCACAGCCAGGTATCCTCCGCCCCCAGCCGACGCCGTCCATGGCAGACACCGCGCCCGGCAAGTGTTCGGCCAAATGCCATTGAGCATTTTTTTTTACTTTATCGTTGTTTCTTTGGAGCAAGCACGATGACGGGGTACTCGGTAATGGAGGATGAGTTGTTGTGCGATGCGTGGTTGGCCGTATGTGCGGACTCTGTAGGCATGAAGCAAGGGGGTACGGTGTTTTGGCAAAATGTGCATGCTTCGTTTCATGAGCAAAAGCACTTCGCGCCCTACGAATTTCACGTGATCCATGAACGCAATGTGAAGTCGCTAACCCATCGGTGGTACACCATCTCAAACTCTATCATGAAGTATTGCGGTACAATCGCACGGGTGGAAAGCAGGTGGTCACCGGGTGTATCAATCATGGAGATCGTAAGTTTTCCTTCTCGTTGCTCTATATGTTGGTCACTTCATTGGTTCACTGAATGTTGCAACTTGCTGATCATGTTATTGTATAGCCTGGCCGCGCTGCCGCGCTGTACCAAACAATGGAGATTGTTGGATGAAGCTCAAGGGGCACAGTGCGTGGATCAACATGTGAGAATATTCACTCGAGCATCGTTGAATTTGAAAAACTTGTTGAACATCATGTTATTTCGGATTATATTTGAACTATTGTTGTACTAGGATATTTGCATGTTATTTATGGATGAATTGTGTTATTTCCTATAATTATTTTTAGTGCTATAGACATAGGGGGAAAAACAGCGGCCGACACTTGAGTTGGATGGCCGGCTCCTGTATCAGTGTCCGTGGACGCGTCCGCGGACGGATAGTCTGTCCGATTTGAAAGACGCCATTGGAGATGCCCTTAGAGCATCTCTAGCAGATCCGCAACCCATTGTCCCGGAAAAATCGTTTACTGTATCCCGTAAACGTTTTTTGCAGGACACCGGGCGCGCAGCCAGAACAAATCCTGCATATCGATCCTGCAAATTTAAACATACTAGTTCGCGCTAAAATATCTCGCCGGAGTTCATCACAAGCATAGCATAGCATAGCGGAGTTCATCACACGCATAGCATAGGGGAGTTTTTTGTACAAACCGAAATTAAACACTACCGAAATTAAACACGCATAGCATAGATCTACTCGTCGCCGGAGTCGCTGTCGTCGCCGGAGCCGCTGTCGCTGTCGTCGCGGGGCGCGGGCTCATTGCCGTGGAGTGTGTGGCAGATGAGCATGCCGGCGAGCGTCGCCGTGAGCTGGTACTCCTCCAGGAGCGCCGGCACATGCGCGGCCGCAGCTGCATCTCCGGCTGCGGCGTCCTTCTTCGCCTCAAACCACGCACGCTCGGCCGCCCTACGGCGCTGGAGGGCTGGATCGAAGAGGTCGCCGAGGCGACGGAAGCTAGCCCAAGCGCCCGCTACGGCGGTGCGGGACTTCGCGCCGCCTCCCTTTGCCTGTCCGACACGGGAGGGCGGAGGCCTCGTTACGGCACTTGCGGGCGGCGAACCCGCCGCGGCCGCCGAACCTCCCGTGGCACCCGAAGCCACCGCGACGGCCGAAACCCCCGCCGCCACGCCCGGAACCCGCGGACAACATCTCCGGTAAGATCCGGCGGAGAAATGCGAAGGAAAACGTGGCCAGAGGAGAAGGGATTTGACTCCGGAGGGAGGAGCTTTGCGGCGGAGGAGGGTGGGGGATTTGTGGGACGGGAACCGTAAATCGCGCCGGCGCCCGCATATATGGAGGAAACAGGGGCGGTTTACGGGCCGGGCCCTTTTTAGCGGATCTGATCGGGCCGGTTTTTTGGCCTGTCCCGTAAACCGTCCCGTAAAACGCAGTTCGCCGGACTTTTACGTATCTGCTAGAGATGCTCTTACTCTCTATTTGCCATTGTCATCGACTACAATTAGGTTGTTATCGTTGGCAACGTTGCCAGAGGCTGGTCATAGGCGGTCGGAATGAAATCATTCTGGTTCTGAAGCTTTCATCATTCTGATTATGTTCTTCCATCAGAGAGAGATCAAGAAAAGGACACGGCAACACTATAGCTTGCCCATCCTTGCATTGCTGCCGCAAATACGGACCTGAATTTAAGCATCTCTACTGTTTGATCTGCTACATACGCGGCGCGCTGGCTCCGCCCGCTGTAAGGCGCTCCCACACGTTGTCCCCAAGCCGTCGACTGCTGCCCGCCCCGCTAGCCCCATTTGCTGCTTCCCCAATCTCAGCATCTCACAGCTCGCTAACACACGCCGCCGGCTCTCCGCCTCATCTGCCCCGCAACGATGTCCTGCTCTCAGTCTGCATCGTCATCATCGAGTGTTTCTTCTCGCGTGCGCCGCTACCAAAAATCAAAGCTCCACCGCCTTCTCATCCCTGCAGTGCCACCCGCCCCGATTTGCTGCGTCCCCAATCTCAGCATCTCGTAGCTCGCTAACGCACGCCGCCGGCTCTCCGCCTCATCTGCCCCGCATCGACGTCCTGCTCTGAGTCTGCATCGTCATCGTCGAGTGTTTCTTCTCGCGTGCGCCGCTGCCAAAAATCGAAGCTCCACCGCCTCATCATCCCTGCCGTGCCACCTGCCCCGATTTGCTGCATCCCCAATCTCAGCATTTCGCAGCTCGCTAACGCACGCCGCTGGCTCTCCGCCTCATCTTCCTCGCATCGACGTCCTACTCTCAGTCTGCATCGTCATCATCGAGTGTTTCTTCTCGCGTGCGCCACTGCCAAAAATCGAAGCTCCACCGCCTCCTCATCCCTGCCGTGCCACCCGCCCCGATTTGCTGCGTCCCCAATCTCAGCATCTCGCAGCTCGCTAACGTACGCCGCCGGCTCTCTGCCTCATCTGCCCCGCATCGACGTCCTGCTCTCAGTCTGCATCATCATCGTCGAGTGTTTCTTCTCGCGTGCGCCGCTGCCAAAAATCGAAGCTCGACCGCCTCCTCATCCCTGCCGTGACACCCGCCCCGATTTGCTGCGTCCCCAATCTCAGCATTTCACAGCTCGTTAACGCACGTCGCCGGCTCTCCGCCTTATCTGCCCCGCATGGACGTCCTGCTCTCAGTCTGCATCGTCATCGCCGAGTGTTTCTTCTCGCGTGCGCCACTGTCAAAAATCGAAGCTCCCCCGCGTCCTCATCTCTACCGTGTCACCCGCCCCGATTTGCTGCGTCCCCAATCTCAGCATCTCGCAACTCGCTAATGCACGCCGACGGCTCTCCGCCTCATCTGCCCCGCATGGACGTCCTGTTCTCAGTCTGCATCGTCATCGCCGAGTGTTTCTTCTCGCGTGCGCCGCTGCCAAAAATCGAAGCTCCACCACGTCCTCATCCCTATCGTGCCACCCGCCCCGATTTGCTGCGTCCCCAATCTCAGCATCTCGCAACTCGCTAATGCACACTGCCGGCTCTCCGCCTCATCAGCCCCGCATCGACGTCCTGCTCTCAGTCTGCATCGTCATCATCGAGTGTTTCTTCTCGCATGCGCCGCTGCCAAAAATCGAAGCTCCACCGCCTCCTCATCCCTGCCGTGCCACCTGCCACGATTTGCTGCTTCCCCAGTCTCAGCATCTCGCAGCTCGCTAACGCACGCCGCCGGCTCTCCGCCTCATCTGCCCCGCATCGACGTCCTGCTCTCAGTCTGCATCGTCATCGTCGAGTGTTTCTTCTCGCGTGCGCCGCTGCAAAAAATCGAAGCTCCACCGCCTCCTCATCCCTGCCGTGCCACCCGCCCCGATTTGCTGTGTCCGCAATATCAGCATCTCGCAGCTTGCTAACGCACGCCGCCGGCTCTCCGCCTCAGCTGCCCCGCATCGACGTCTTGCTCTCAGTCTGCATCGTCATCGTTGAGTGTTTCTTCACGCGTGCGCCGCTTCCAAAAATCGAAGCTCCACCGCCTCCTCATCGGAACCCCACACCCCATAGCCATCTCCCCGTTATACTGGCCGCCACCCATCTCCCGCAGCCCCACAGCCGCCTCCCCGTGTTACTTGTCGTCACCCATCTCCCGCATGATTCGCCGCCATCAAATCCATCCAGCACGGCGCACACTACAAGAAATATGTCAACTTGTGACCTTCTGTCAGTGACCCTGGAAGAATTGGTCATAAATCTACGACCATTTGAGATCAATTGGTCAAAAGCTGTTCGGAGGGCTCCAAACCCTAAACCATAACGACCATTTTGATCAGAAATGTCGTAATTTCCTTACACGAAAAGGTCGTAAAGCAAACAACACTAGTCCGCTGCCTTATTTCTAGCTGATAACGACCAATATAGATGGTCATAGCCTTGTAAATTCTGGTGCATTGCTATGACTAGGCGCCACCTCATCAGGTTTGCCTATGTGTCATGTCTATGTGTCAATTTTTGCCCTAGGTTGTGAAGCAGCCTATATTTTTGTTATTCCCAGAATTCCCAAAAAAATTGGGCATTCTTTACTATCCAAATCATTGCCTCGTGACAATATTCAGCTCCATTTGCCTGGTAAATCATTCTCGGCAAATTTCTAAAATTTCTGTTCAGCTAGAACCATTGTGAAGGAAGTACTAGCTAGGCATATCCTAATGAGCTGAATTTTTGCCACATCTTCTATATTCCCAAATCATAACTCTCCACAAAATTTGATCCCCATCTAACAATCCATGTGAGCTCACCATCCAATCTTTTTTTCCGGTAATATTTTCAGTATGTGAAGGAACTATATTTTATGTTAATTTATAATTGCTAAAAATTTACCAAGACATGACCCTTCCCATAGAATCTCCCTCCACCAAATTTTAGCTTATTTAATGTAGCCAATTTCCCTGAGCATTTTTCCCAACTTTCTGTTAGGTGGAGAGCACCGTGAAGGAAGTACCATTTTTATTTATTCAAATGGTATGAAATTTTTACAATTCCTTCATATGCCCAAATTATCATCCTCCTCCAAATTTCAAATCAATCCATTCATTCATTTGAGTCCAGCTTCAACATTCATATTTCTGTCCAGTGTGGTACTTTGCAAAGCAAGTGACACCTAGGCTCCTCCATTTGTGCTGCAAATTTTCCAAGACAGTGTCCTTAGTAGATGATCATCCTCGGCCAATACTCAGGTGAATTGGCCATGTGCATTTTCCACACCACTAATCAAACACTTGACTGCTAATTCATGTTTGAGCTCAGTTCAGTCTACTCGTGAAATTCTTCTATTGCCTTCTTCTTCCTGACACCTATCAGGGGAGTGACTAACCCATTAGACATGCCTAGGCCGCCCAGAACGCGTGGCAACGCCAAAGTGACGCGGTGACCACGCGGCGGGCATGCGAGTTTACGCGCTCTGGAGTTGGGGCCCTCATCCACCGTCCAAACCTCGACGTATCGCCACCAAACCATGTATTTCTGATTAAATAGATACTTATATACCTAGAAATAATTTTTAGAAAAAATAAAGAGCAAACTATAAGGCAGATGTAGTTCAAATTTGACCCGCTTCCTACTGAATCGGCAGAAATTTGTCTTTTTTCACAAGAGGTGGATCAAAACTTTTTACACCCAACCATTTTGTCAATTATGCATTAAATATGGCCTAATATTTTAGACAAATGATTTGGTCCAATTTTGCAACAAATATATGGTAGCTCCTTCACAAAAAAAACTCATTTTGGACATTCAAAAAATGGAAAATAAATTTTTCGTCCAAAGAAAATAAAAACTTCCTTAGTCAAAATTGTTTGTCATTCCAAGATGCATCTTTGTACACAATATGAGATCATTTGAACAAACTATGCCATGAATGTGGCCATAAGATTGACCATTTGGCTTGAAAGCCATGAATCTTCATACATGATAGCTAATTTCTAAGAACACTTTTTTAAAATAATTACCGTATTACAAGTTTTTTATTTTTTCTGATAACTTGGTCACATGTAATGACACAATGCGAAGGTTTTCCAATTTTTTGTTTTTTTTTTAATTTTTTATGCCCGTTTCAAAATACGGTCAAAATGGCGGGCATGACCGTTCCTAGCTAGTGCTTGAATCTTAGAATTTTATTGGTATTTCTATGATTAAATAGATACTTATGTACCTAGAAATGATTTTTGAAAAAAATAAAGAGCAAACTATGAGGCAGCTGCAGTTCAAATTTGACCCGCTTCCTTCTGAATGGGCGGAAATTTGTCTTTTTCACGAGAGGTGTATCAAAACTTTTGACACCCAACCATTTGGTCAATTGTGCATTAAATATGTCCTAGTATTTTAGAAAATTGATTTGGTCCAATTTTGCAACAAATATATTGTAGGTCTTTCACAAAAAAAAACTCATTTTGGGCACTCAAAAAATGGAAAATGAATTTTTCGTCCAAAGAAAATGAAAACTTCCTTAGCCAACATTGTTTGTCATTCCAAGATGCACCCTTGTGCACGATATGCGATCATTTGAACAAACTATGTCATAAATATGGCTATAAGATTGATCATTTGGCTTGAAAGCCATGAATCTTCACACATGGTAGCTCATCTCTGAGAACACTTTTTAAAAATAATTACCGTATTACAAGTTTATTATTTTTTCTGGTAACTTGGTCACATATAATGACATGATGCGAAGGTTTTCTATTTTTTTGTTTTTTTTTGAATTTTTCATGTCTGTTTCAAAATGCGGTCAAAACAGCGGGCATGACCGTTCGTAGCTAGGGGTTGAATCTTGCAAAACTTTTGGAATATCTCTAATGAAATAGATACTTATCTACCTAGAAATGATTTTTGGAAAAAATAAAGAGCAAACTATAAGGTAGTTGCAGTTCAAATTTGAACCGCTTTCAGATGAATCGGCGAAAATTTGTCTTTTTCACGAGAGGTGGATCAAAACTTTTGACACCCAACCATTTGGTCAATTATACATTAAATATGACCTAATATTTTAGAAAAATGATTTGGTCCAATTTTGCAACAAATATATGGTAGATTCTTCAAAAAAAACTTATTTTGGTCACTCAAAAAATGGAAAATGGCTCTTTTGTGCAATGAAAGTGAAAACCCCCCCAACATTGTTTGTCATCCCAAGATACACACATGTGCACACTATTGGTTCATTTTAGCAAACTATAAGTGGTTAATATGTTGAATGTTTACCCTGAATCAGAGGGTGAAAATTATAAGAGAAACAAGAGAGAAAAACAAAACTACCTAAGCTTAATTCTGATTGGTGGAATCACTAGTGGCGTGGATCGCTGACCTGGCAAACATCAGTCCATCCATCCGTCCATCGATCCATCCCATCCAACGGCAGCAAACCCCCCCTCTCTCTCGCGAACCCCACCCAACCCTTCTCTCTCGCGAACCCCACCCACGGCAGCAAGCCCTCCTCTCTCTCGCGCTAACCCTAGCGCTGCACTCCTCCCTTACCGCTGCCACCTCCAGCGCCAGATCCTGGCTGCCGCGTCTCCCTCCGACCTCCCTCCGACCTCGCCGCCGGCGCTCCCCCCCCCCCCCTCTCCCCCTCCCTCACCTCCCCTCACCTCATCGGAAGAGAAAAGGGAGATCGTGCGCGCGAGCAAGTCAGGCGGCGGCGGTGGCTCCCAGATCCGCAAGGGCTTGGACCTGGAGCTCCATCCCCATGGCAGCGGCGACGGCTGCGGCTGACAGGTCCGCCATGGGTCTGGACCTAGAGTTCCGTCTCCTCCATGGGGTCGGCTTCCAAGTGTAGTCGGATCTGTCGAGTTCTCCCGGTGCTCCCACCCCGGCCCGCCCCGCGACTCCGGAGAAGCAGAAGGGAGGGCGCCGCCCCGCTGCAATGCCGGTTGCTGGAGAGGACACCGCCACCACTGGTCGCCGGTCCGCCGACTCCGTGACGCCGGTCGCCGGAGAGGACGCCACCACCACCACCACCATGGCAACGAGCCAAGTATCCTGCAATGTAAGCCCCCTAATCCGGAATTTCTTTTACTGTATTTCCGCTGCAGATTGAAATCTCCCCGACTGAATGGATAGTCCAAATCTCTGCTTCACTGCCACCTCTCTTCCATGATGTAACTTCCCCTGATTACATGATCCTTGCTACTGATGAATACACTCGAAAACAATCAATTTACGCATATATCATTTGGCTAAGCTGTACAGTAAGCTCAAAGTTCAGGTAACCACAGAGCAGCTTCCCCTGTAATCAGATTGTAAACTGATCCATATCCTCCCTCACCAAGTAGGTTCTGGAATTAAAAAATTTCGTTGCTGACCAGATATGACATTTGTTCTTCCAGCTATAGTGTACAGCTAGCTGTGCATAACTATGGTTTCGTTGGCTCATTTGTTGCCCTGTTTGCTCATTGTAGATGCTTGAACCTTCATGCATGGCTTGGTTACTGACTGCGGTTACTGGTAAGAACCTTTTACATCCCGGTATAGCTCCAAGTGTACATTCACCACGGTTACTGCCTGTGTATAAACCAGTTTTCAATGTACTAGCGACATGTTTTAGCAATTAAAGTTGCAGTTTCTATTACTGAAATCCTACAAAAATAGGGGCCAAAGTGGCAGATTGTTTCTTTTTTAGGGGCAAAGTGGCAGATTAGTTGGTACTGTAGTAAGTTGCTTACGTTGGTGTGGCGCACTCAGTCATGTTTCTTTGCACTAGAATTTTCAAAAAACACATGATTTTTTTTAGGGGTGGTTGTCTGAACTGAATTGCTTAGAACTTTCCTATCCAAACAAGAGTTGCCATTTTTCAAGTATAATATGAGATTCCTGTGATGAGTAGTCGGATCACTCCTACAGACTTTTGTTCTTTGATTTGAAAATTGTAGCTCACATAGTACAACAGTTGGTGTTGTAGCTGAGCACCTTTCTTTTTCTTAAGTACAGCCACATGTTTTTTCTTTAGCTCTCAAACTGCAGCTTACATGGTTGTGCTTTCTTAGCTCTTAGCTTTCTCAGTTCTTAAAATGCAGCTCAAATGGTTGTGATATATATTTATCCTAGATAGACAAACAGTGTTGTTCTATCTAGTTCTACTCGGACAAGTTTCTCAGTTTCATTGATCCTCTCTTTTTCAGCGCGAGCGCCGACGCGGCGGGGCGGGGCTTGCTCGGCCCGTTCGGGCTGCTCGTGCTGGTCGACGACGGCCTGTCGGAGCAGACCGCCGTCTACTTCTACCTGGTCAAGGGTGCGGACGGGAAGCTCAGCACTCACTTCTGCCAAGACGCCTTCAGGTATGCACACATCGATCTTAACTTTGCGCTTTTCTATCAATTGCTCGGCAGTAATTTGTTCACCCACCGTATTATTTGCTATCTTGAGAGAAGCCTCTAGTGAAACCTATGGCCCCGGGTCTATTTTCCATCATATAATCTTATATTTTCCATCATATAAGTTTCCGATCTACTATATTAGTTTCCGATCTACTATTTTGCAATCTTTTACTTTCCGATCTATAAAACAAAAATACCAAAAATATTTACTTTATTGTTTATCTATCTCTATCAGATCTCACTTTTGCAAATAACCGTGAAGGGATTGACAACCCCTTTATCGTGTTGGGTGCAAGTTGTTTGATTGTTTGTGCAGGTATTCGGTGATTTGTGCGTTGTCTCCTACTGGATTGATACCTTGGTTCTCACACTGAGGGAAATACTTATCTCTACTTTGCTGCATCACCCTTTCCTCTTCAAGGGAAAGACTAACGCAAGCTCAAGAAGTAGCAAGTAATGGCTAGTGTTGAAGGATACTTGGAGTCAGGTTGATTACTTGGAGTTAGCGTCGTACGATGACACTGATTGTGGATTCAACAATGCTATCTGAGAGACCATTGGAACCCAGCTTGACTACGCCCCCGTTCACGATCGAGTGGTATGTTTATCAATCAAACTCTAGTTTAATGTCATGAATTCAGATATGTAACTTACATTCATTCTAGGGCACAGAGCTATACAAATGTGTTAACGAGGGCGAGCTAGCACTCTCACATGCCCCCGGTAGTGCTGAGTCCGAGGGAGCTCTCAGGGGCATCATGCAGGTGTGTTTCTATCAATGCCCACCTCTCTCACACACATTTTGATGCATGCTCATGTGTCACTCTTGTTGGTGTTGTAGAGGTTCGTGAATCGGTGCCGTGCACTGGAAGCATTACTTTCTTGAAGGTCTGTTATATATTGAAGGTCTATACCCATGGTCACTAGGGATCACCTTGACCATGATTGTGCTCAATCAGAGCATATTCCCCTATTTAATTTACTCACGGTAAATTAGTAAATGTATGAGCATTTCACGCAGCACATGACTGACATTTCGAAAAGAGAATGCACTGAACTCACATCAGGCGTGAGTAATTATTTAACATGCGTCATGGACATCAATCACTTTGTCCACCCATATCCTTGTTGACACCATAACTCCACCTCCATAAAATGACGTGTCTATTCCTTAGATAGCTAGATATGCATATTTGTATTTTATACGGCATCACATCCACTAAGATATCAAATTGAGTATTTAATGGATGAATAATCATTTTCCTCTGGAATTCCATTAAGGAGATATATGCTGCCATAAGCGCAACGCGAATGGTCACTCACACATTTTTAGGACTTGAAAAATCTGGTGTAGCTTATAATTCTATTGTCTATAAAATCAACTTCAAGTTGAGATTATGCGATCAGGCATTTTCAGATACATATCTCATTGAAAAGCCCTCATTTCACTTTACATACTCCCATGATGGTACCGCAACAACAATATTGTCTTTAGGCTAAAAATGTGATGAACTTCTTATGAAGAATCATTAGTGTGGCGCTCTGATTCAATTAACCGGACACTCTGTGCACCAGCCAGAATCACATCTTCTGGCACACAGTACAACTTCATATCACAATCCAATCCACAATATATGTTACAGGCACGTCGATCACAAGGGTTCGATTATTACAACAACATTGAGGCAAAGATAGGCATGACACTAGCAGCCACTATGAACATTATTTATTGAACAAAGGGCCTCGATACTAGCAGTGGAACACGAAGCAAAAGCAGGGAAACACAACAACAGCTGGACTCCAATCCCACAGAGATGTTGCTGGGACACTCCTAGTTCACATACTTGTCATCCACGACATAACCAAACACATCATCTCCGACATCAGGCCACATAATAAGCCAGGTGAGTACTTTGAAAGTACCCGCAAGTCATCAACAACAAAAAGCATGCCAACAACACAAAAAGAAGGAGATAGAGCATAGACCAAGAAAGAAAGCAACCAAAGCATAGACAAAGGAATGATGCAATGCGCTCTACCAAATGCAACCATATGAACTTTACCATTCATACTTGTGCAGGGGCGATGATAGTTCAAAAATGAAGTTCATGTTTATTTAACTTCATTATCGTTCTTATGGGCACTGGGACCGTCGCTCATAAGACCGTTCAAAGGTCATCATTCCCATAGCCGTTCAAAGTCGAGCATTCTTATGGCCGTTCCAAGACCATCGTTCTCAAAGCCGTTCCAAGGCTTATGTTCATAGTACAAGTCCCTTATTAAGTTTATTATTATTCCTCCATGTTTGACATAGACCAATAGTGTGAATTATCCTGGACGATGTTCATAACCGAGGACATGGCTATTCAAATAGATTTTTACGTTGTATAGAGATTGTACACTTCACCCACACTATGAAGATTTTCCTTTTGTCCCGTACCTCAGCACATTACTCAAAGATTGTACACTTTACCCACACTATGAAGCTTTCCCTTTTGTCATGTACCTCAGTACATTACCCTCGTGGGTGGACCAGGGTTACTCCAACAAGACCGTTCTATCAATAACACCATTAGTCTAGGCTCTCACAAGTTAAGACGTCGGCCATACACAGTAGCACACCCGGTCTAACTTTGTCAAGAGATGGTAACAATAAAATGCATATTGATATAATAAGCCAGGGCCTTCCCACAAAGACAAGTGTGGTTGCATTTTTATTAGCTCCTTTTCTCAGTAATGAAGAGCATTTTATGCTGTTATTTTACTGTCCTCTTGTAGCAGTTGGTGATCAGTAAAATTATACTCAATGTCATTCTCTGTGATAGTCAATTGTCTGCTCACCCAGTCAAATTTGCTAGGGTTGTATTGTTTGAGCCATGTAACTACCAAAAACATGACGTAGCCTTTCAAGGATAAGATTTTGAAATCTATAGTGAACTTCTTGTTGTGAATTTTGTAGTTACAGTTGGGTGATATGGCATCTAAAAGTAAATACCCTCGACCAACAACTTGAACATTCTACCAGCAACTCTTTGGAGTGGGAGCTGTTAATTATCTATCCAAGAAGGAATTTGTGCTCCCAGAATCAATAAGTGCTATGGCTTGTGAGCCATTGATTATGACACTGAGAGATATATTGTCCTCACTAGGTATTCCATGTAATGCTTTAGTAGAAATCATCATGAGTTGTTCTACAGGTGGTTGAACTTATGTTTGAGGAAGGATTTGTTGGGGTTCCTCTAGAGGTGCAAGTGGAATAATATCAGTAGGCAATGTTCAAAATCTTCCTCATTATCAGAATCCCCCTGCATTTATATGCTCTTAACACTAGAACATTTGTGGCCATCAGTCCATGGCTCAGGGCAATACCAACTTTTCCATTTTTCCCTAGGTTTGTCAGCATCGAGTTTTGTCTTGGTATCTTTTTTATTGTTGATTCTTTGGAAGGAAGGGACTTGTGCGGGGAAATTCTTTTTGGAGTGGGACAGATAAGATAGTTCTTGCAGTCTAGCATACCAATATGCTGCTATGAGAGTTGTAGGCTTGTGGCATTTAGTGTCCTGCTTGATTGTATCTTTTAGGCCACTGAGGAATCGGAGAAGGAAAAAAATTATTTGGCAAATAGTGGTGATCTCTTTTCATCACTGTCATCCAATCTTCAAATTGATCAACGTAACTATCCACTGAGGTTTGTTGTTTTAATAGTTGACATTGTTCCATTGATTCCTCTACCGCTGGAGCTGGAAATCTTTCACATATCAATGTGTAAAACTGCTGCCAATTGCGTAGATAGAGCTATATATCACAACTATTCAGCCAAGATTTTGCTCTACCTTTGATATGTGCATTTGCGCACTTGACCTTGTGATCATTGGGGATGCCTGCTAGCTCAAAAACTCTTTCACAATCTTATATCCAATTTACTGCATTATCTCCCAGGAAGATCGGTAAATCCACATTAGTAGTTCTGATATTAGGTTCCATAGCTGAATGATGACAAGAATGAGTCCTAATGTCCTGTTGCACATAAGCAGAAAGAACAGATGCATGTTGTTGCATAAGGGTATGTAAGTTAGTTGTGTATGATGGAAATGTGGGAGTATGAGGTTGGTGAGGTGGGTAGTAATGTGGAGGGTAAGGTGTAGGAAAAGAAGATGTGTAAGTGTAGCGAGTGTGGGGTGGGTAATAGGGGTGTGGCATAGAACGGGGATTCAAGTTGCCAATTTTCCGGGATGGGATAGTGCTACTTCCTGAGCTTACTATGAATCCCCCCCAGGCAACGGCGCGAGAAATTGGCAAGTTGACGGGAGAGTTCTTGTCTTGACTTGCATTGGTTTTTTCCCTTGAAGAGGAAAGGGTGATGCAGCAAAGTAGAGATAAGTATTTCCCTCAGTTTTGAGAACCAAGGTATCAATCCAGTAGGAGGTACAAGCAAGTCCCCAATCTGTGCACCTGCACAAACAATCAAACACTTGCACCCAACGCGATAAAGGGGTTGTCAATCCCTTCACGGTCACTTGCAAGGATGAGATCTGATAGAGATAGATATAAAAGATTACTAAAACATAAAATAAAGTAAAAGTAAATAAATTGCAGCAAGGTATTTTTGGGTTTTTTGGTTTATAGATCTGAAAATATAAAATGGAAAATAGACCCCGGGGCCATAGGTTTCACTAGAGGCTTCTCTCTTGAAGGAAAGTAATACGGTGGGTGAACAAATTACTGTCGAACAATTGATAGAAAAGCGCAAAGTTATGACGATATACAAGGCAATGATTATGCATATAGGCATCACGTCCGTGTCAAGTAGACCGAAACGATTCTGCATCTACTACTATTACTCCACACATCGACCGACTCCTGCCTACATCTAGAGTATTAAGTTCATAAAGAACAGAGTAACGCCTTAAGTAAGATGACGTGATGTAGAGGGATGAACTCAAACAATACGATGAAAACCCCATCTTTTTATCCTTGATGGCAACAATACAAATATGTGCCTCGCTACCCCTACTTTGTCACTAGGTGAGGATACCGCAAGATTGAACCCAAAACTAAGCACCTCTCCCATTGCAAGAACTATCAATCGAGTTGGCCAAACCAAACCAATAATTCAAAGAGCATTACAAAGATATGAAATCATGCATATAAGAATTTAGAGAAGATTCAAATAATATTCATAGATAATCTGATCATAAATCCACAATTCATCGGATCTCGACAAACACACCGCAAAAGAGTATTACATCGGATAGATCTCCAAGAACATCGAGCAGAACATGGTATTGAAGAACATAGAGAGAGAAGAAGCCATCTAGCTACTAGCTATGGACCCGTAGGTCTGAGGTAAACTACTCACGCTTCATCGGAAGGGCAATAGAGTTGATGTAGATGCCCTCCGTGATGGAATCCCCCTCCGGCAGATCACCGGAAAAGGCCCCAAGATGGGATCTCACGGGAACAAAGGCTTGCGGCGGTGGAAAAGTATTTTTTTGGACGCTTGTGAGGGTTTTGGAATATATCTGAATATATAGGCCAAGGGAGGAGGTCGGTGGACTCCCGAGGGGGCCACAAGCTAGGGGGCGCCCCCCCTAGGGCACGCCCCTACAGTTTGTCATCGCCTCGTGGGTCTTCTGACTTCATCTCCAAGTCTCGTAGGTGTCTTCTGGTCCAAGAAAAATCATCGCGAAAGTTTTATTCCGTTTGGACTCCGTTTGATATTCCTTATCTATAAAACTCAAAAACAGGGAAAAAATAGAAACTGGCACTGGGCTCTAGGTTAATAGGTTAGTCCCAAAAATAATATAAAATAGCATATTAATGCATATAAAACATCCAAAATAGATAATATAATAGCATGGAACATTCAAAAATTATAGATATGTGAATATTTTAAAATAGCATATTAATGCATATAAAACATCCAAAATAGATAATATAATAGCATGGAACAATAAAAAATTGTAGATACGTGCATGCACGTATCTATAATTTTTTATTGTTCCATGCTATTAGGCACGTATCTATAATTTTTTATTGTTCCATGCTATTATATTATCTATTTTGGATGTTTTATATGCATTAATATGCTATTTTATATTATTTTTGGGACTAACCTACTAACCTAGAGCCCAGTGCCAGTTTCTGTTTTTTCCTTGTTTTTGAGTTTTACAGAAAAGGAATATCAAACGGAGTCCAAACGGAATAAAAACTTACGATGATTTTTTATGGAACAGAAGAAGCCCACGGAGCATCGGAGTTGGGCAGAAGAGCCACGAGGCAGCCACAAGCCTAGGGGGCGCCCCCGCAGGGCGCGCCCCCTGGCTTGTCGTCGCCTCGTGGACTCCCCTGACTTGTTTCCAACGCCAAAATTCCTTATAAATACAGAAACCCCCGAAATGAAACCTAGATCCCGAGTTCCGCCGCCGCAAGCCTCTATAGCGACCAAAAACCAATCGAGAGCCTATTCCGGCACCCTATTGGAGGGGGAAACCATCACCGGTGGCCATCTTCATCATCCCGGCGGTCTCCATGACGAGGAGGGAGTAGTTCACCCTCGTTGCTGAGGGTATGTACCAGTAGCTATGTGTTTGATCTCTCTCTCGTGTTCTTTGAGATGGCATGATCTTGATGTACCGCGAGATTTATTAATATAGATGAATCATATGGAGCTTTCCCCTCTCTATCTTCTTGTGATGAATTGAGTTTTCCCTTTGAAGTTTTCTTATTGGATTGAGTCTTTAAGGATTTGAGAACACTTGATGTATGTCTTGCGATGGGATATCCGTGGTGACAATGGGATGTTCTGTTGATCCACTTGATGTATGTTTTGGTGATCAACTTGCGGGTTCCGTGACCTTGGGAATCTATGCATAGGGGTTGGCACACGTTTTCATCGTGACTCTCCAGTAGAAACTTTGGGGCACTCGTAGAAGTTCTTTGTGTTGGATTGAACATGATGAATCTGAGATTGTGTGATGCATATCGTATGATCAAGCCCATGGGTACTTGTGGTGACATTGGAGTATCTAGATGACATTTGGGTTTTGGTTGATGTGTATCTTAAGGTGTTATTTTAGTACGAACTCTTGAATAGATTGATCGGAAAGGATAACTTTGAGGTGGTTTCGTACCCTACAATAATTTCTTCATTTTTTCTCCGCTATTAGTTACTTTGGAGTGAACTCTTTGTCGTGCGTGAGGGATTTACATATGATTCAACTATGTCAACATTGTTGAGGGAACTTGCACTAGTGAAAGTATGAACCCTAGGCCTTGTTTTCAAGCATTGCAATACCATTTGTGCTCACTTTTGTTACCAGTTACCTTGCTATTTTTATATTTTCAGATTACAAAAACCTATATCTACTATCCATATTGCACTTGTATCACCATCTCTTCGCCGAACTAGTGCACCTATACAATTTACCATTGTATTGGGTGTGTTGGGGACACAAGAGACTCTTTGTTATTTGGTTGCAGGGTTGTTTGAGAGAGACCATCTTCATCCTACGCCTCCCACGGATTGATAAACCTTAGGTCATCCACTTGAGGGAAAATTGCTACAGTCCTACAAACCTCTGCACTTGGAGGCCCAACAACGTCTACAAGAAGAAGGTTGCGTAGTAGACATCAAGCTCTTTTCTGGCGCCGTTGCCGGGGAGGTGAGTGCTTGAAGGTATATCTTTAGATCTTGCAATTGAATCTTTTAGTTTCTTTTTTTATCACTAGTTTAGTCTATAAAATAAAACTACAAAAAAATGGAATTGAGGTTGCCTCATATACTTCATCTTTATAATGTCTTTCGTGAAAATGATGGAAAGGAAAATTGTGCTCAAGTGTTAGAAGAAGAAGTCAATAAAATGTTTGGAACTAAATCTTTGAATGATGAGCATGATTGCAATGTTGTTACTATGAATTCTTTGAATATCCATGATGCTAATGATATGCAAAGCTACAAGCTTGGGGATGCTATGTTTGATGAAGATGATCTTTTTAGTCCCCCCACTTTGAATGATCAAATTTATTACGATGAAAGCATGCCTCCTATTTATGATGATTATTGTGATGACATGTATGCTATAAAGAATAATGATAACCATGAAACTTGTTATCATGATTTTAATTTTCAATTGGATTATGCCTCACATGATAGTTATTTTGTGGAGTTTGCTCCCACTACTATTGATGAGAATAAATTTGCTTATGTGGAGAGTAATAAAATTTCTATACATGTAGATCATGAAAAGAATGCTTTATGTGGTGGTTATATTGTTGAATTCATTCATGATGCTACTGAAAATTATTATGAGAGGGGAACATATGCTTTTACATATTGCAATAATATCAAATTTCCTCTCTATGTGTTGAAAGTTTTGAAGTTATGCTTGTTTTACCTTCCTATGCTAGTTGATTCTTGCTCCCATAAATTGTTTGTTCACAAAATCCCTATGCATAGGAAGTGGGTTAGTCTTAAATGTGCTAGTCATATTCTTCATGATGCTCTAGTTATGTTTCAATTCCTATCTTTTATGTGAGCATCATTGAAATCATCATGCCTAGCTTGAAAGGCATTAAAGAAAAGCACTTGATGGGAGACAACCCAATATTTATACCTACTGTTTTTGTGTGTTCACATGATTAAGCTACTGTAGTAATCATGTTTTATAGCTTTTGTTTCAATAAAGTGCCAAGTAGTGCCTTTGGGATAGTGTGGTTGATAGTTGACTTGATTCTGTGCAAAAACAGAAACTTTGGTGCCCAGTCCAGAATTTTTATAAATTCACCAGAGGGTAAAAATCTTCTGAAATTTTTACACATGATTGATATACAAATTTCCTATACTTTCCTAATTTTCAGAATTTTTAGAGTTGCATAAGTATGGTGGTTGTACAGATCATTATAGACTATTCTGTTTTTGACAGATTCTGTTTTCAATGCATAGTTTGCTTGTTTTAGTGTTTCCATAGATTATATTAAGTGATATAAATTGTGAAAATGATAATTTACAGTAGGCATTGTGTGAGAACAATTATGAATCCTATCTTTGACAGTACCTAAGTGAATGATTTGTGTTTATCATACTAACCCATCTCACGAGGTTCCGTTAAGTTTTCTGTTGTGAAGTTTTCAAGTTTTGGGTAAAGATTTGATGGATTATGGAATAAGGAGTGGCAAGAGCCTAAGCTTGGAGATGCCCAAGGCAACCCAAGGTAATATTCAAGGAAAACCAAGAGCCTAAGCTTGGGGATGCCCCGGAAGGCATCCCCTCTTTCGTTTTCAATCCATCGGTAAATTTACTTGAGGCTATATTTTTATTCACCACATGATATATGTTTTGCTTGGAGTGTCATTTTATTTTATTAGGATTTGCTTGATTTTATTTAGATTAATGTTTTGCATCTTTTATTTCAATAAAAGTGTCAAGGGTAGCCTTCACCATGGTTAATTTGCAAGTATATGAGTTGCTGTTAGTGAAAAAATTCCCTAGAATAGTCAGTATGTCATAAAAGCTTGAAATTTTGACACAGCATGCTATTATAAATTATCTACAGGTTGGTAAATTTTCATAATTTTTGGAGTTAATTAAGTATGGATCTTGCTGCATTCTTTAAAGACTGTTCTGTTTAGGCAGATTGCTATTATGTTTGCATTGTTTGCATATGTTGGCTTGTTTAATGATTCTATTTGAGGATAGGAGTCTTAAATATGCAGAGGCATTTACTCTGCAATGTTAAATTATAATTTTAGTGATTTTCTACAGTAGATAATGATAAGGTTTTGCATGGATTTATACTAACCTATCTCACGAGTTCTTGTTGAGTTTTGTGTGGATGAAGTTTTTAAGATTTAGGGAAACTGTGATATGAGAGGAATTAAGGAGACACGAGAGCTCAAGCTTGGGGATGCCCAAGGCATCCCTAATTAATATTTCAAGAAGTCTCAAGCATCTAAGCTTGGGGATGCCCCGGTTGGCATCCCACCTTTCTTCTTCAACAATGATCGGTTAGTATCGGTTGAACCTAAGTTTTTGCTTCTTCACATGATTTGTGCTATCTTTAGAATGTCATTTTATTTTGTTTTGCTATAAAGTACTTAAGATCTGATATTATTAGATGAGAGAGTCTTCACATAGTTATTTAATTTTTGACTACTCAATGATCTTCACTTATATCTTTTTGGAGTAGTTTGTCTTTTGCTCTAGTGCTTCACCTGTATCTTTGTAGAGCACGGCGGTGGTTTCATTTTATAGAAATTGTTGAACTCTCATGCTTAACTTAAATCATTTTGAGAGTATCTAAACAACTTGGTAATTTCCTTAGGTTATGAATTTAGTCCTAATATAATGGGCATCCAAGAAAGATATAATAAAAACTTTCATATAAAGTGCATTGAATACTATGAGAAGTTTGATTCCTTATGATTGTTTTGAGATATAAAGATGGTGATATTAGAGCCATGCTAGTGAGTAATTGTGGATTGGTAGAAATACTTGTCTTAAAGTTTGTGATTCCCGTAGCATGCACGTATGGTGAACCGTTATGTGACGAAGTCGGAGCATGATTTATTTATTGATTGCCTTCCTTTGTGTGGAGGTCGGGATCGCGCGATGGTTAACTCCTACCAACCCTTCCCATAGGGGCATGCATCTAATACTTTGTTTCAATAGCTAATAGACTTTTGCAATAAGTATGTGAGTTTTTTATGACTAATGTTGAGTCCATGGATTATACGCACTCTCACCCTTCCACCTTTGCTAGCCTCTCTAGTACCGCGCAACTTTCGCCGGTGCATTACACCCACCATATATCCTTCCTCAAAACAGCCACCATACCTACCTATTATGGCATTTCCATAGCCATTCTGAGATATATTGCCATGCAATTTCCACCGTTCCGTTTATTATGACACACATCATCATTGTCATATTGCTTTGCATGATCATGTAGTTGACATCGTATTTGTGGCAAGGCCACCATTCATATTTTCATACATGTCATTCTTGAGTCATTGCACATCCCGGTACACTGTCGGAGGCATTCATATAGAGTCATATTTTGTTCTAAGTATCGAGTTGTAATTCTTGAGTTGTAAGTAAATAAAAGTGTGATGATAATCATTATTAGAGCATTGTCCCATGTGAGGAAAGGATGATGGAAGCTATGATTACCTCACAAGTTGGGATGAGTTTTCGGACTTTACAAAAAATAAAAGGGGCCAAAGAAGCCCAAATAAAAAAAAGAGGGCAAAGAAGCCCACACAAAAAAAAGAGAAAAAAAAAGAGAGAAAAGAGAGAAGGGGCAATGCTACTATTTCTTTTTCCACACTTGGGCTTCAAAGTAGCACCATGATCTTCATGATAGAGAGTCTCCTATGTTGTCATTTTCATATACTAGTGGGAATTTTTCATTATAGAACTTGGCTTGTATATTCCAATGATGGGGTTCCTCAAATTGCCCTAGGTCTTTGTGAGCAAGCGAGTTGGATGCACACCCCCTTAGTTTCTTTTTGACCTTTCATACACTTATAGCTCTAGTGCATCCGTTGCATGGCAATCCCTACTCACTCACATTGATATCTATTGATGGGCATCTCCATAGCCCGTTGATACGCCTAGTTGGTGTGAGACTATCTCCTTCTTTTTTTCTTCTCCAGAACCACCATATTCAACTCCACCTATAGTGCTATATCCATGGCTCACGCTCATGTATTGCGTGAAAGTTGAAAAAGTTTGAGAATACTAAAGTGTGAAACAATTGCTTGGCTAAAATTGGGGTTGTGCATGATTTAATACTTTGTGTGATGAAGATGGAGCATAGCTAGACTATATGATTTTGTAGGGATAACTTTCTTTGGCCATGATATTTTGAGAAGACATGATTGCTTTGTAAGTATGCTTGAAGTATTATTGTTGTTATGTCAGTATTAAACTTTTGATTTGAATCTTATGGATCTGAACATTCATGCCACAATAAAGAAAATTACATGGATAAATATGTTAGGTAGCATTCCACATGAAAAATTCTGTTTTTATCATTTACCTACTCGAGGACGAGCAGGAATTAAGTTCGGGGATGCTTGATACGTCTCCAACGTATTGATGTCTACAACGCAACCTTCTTCTTGTAGACATTGTTGGGCCTCCAAGTGCAGAGGTTTGTAGGACAGTAGCAATTTTCCCTCAAGTGGATGACCTAAGGTTTATCAATCCGTGGGAGGCGTAGGATGAAGATGGTCTCTCTCAAACAACCCTGCAACCAAATAACAAAGAGTCTCTTGTGTCCCCAACACACCCAATACAATGGTAAATTGTATAGGTGCACTAGTTCGGCGAAGAGATGGTGATACAAGTGCAATATGGATAGTAGATATAGGTTTTTGTAATCTGAAAATATAAAAACAGCAAGGTAACTAGTAACAAAAGTGAGCACAAATGGTATTGCAATGCTTGAAAACAAGGCCTAGGGTTCAAACTTTCACTAGTGCAAGTTCCCTCAACAATGTTGACATAGTTGAATCATATGTAAATCCCTCACGTGCGACAAAGAGTTCACTCCAAAGTAACTAATAGCGGAGAACAAACGAAGAAATTATTGTAGGGTACGAAACCACCTCAAAGTTATCCTTTCCGATCAATCTATTCAAGAGTTCGTACTAAAATAACACCTTAAGATACACATCAACCAAAACCCTAATGTCACCTAGATACTCCAATGTCACCACAAGTACCCATGGGCTTGATCATATGATATGCATCACACAATCTCAGCTTCATCATGTTCAATCCAACACAAAGAACTTCTATGAGTGCCCCAAAGTTTCTACCAGAGAGTCACGACGAAAACGTGTGCCAACCCCTATGCATAGATTCCCAAGGTCACGGAACCCACAATTTGATCACCAAAACATACATCAAGTGGTCAACAGAACATTCCATTGTCACCACGGATATCCCATCGCAAGACATACATCAAGTGTTCTCAAATATTTAAAGACTCAATCCGATAAGAAAACTTCAAAGGGAAAATTCAATTCATCACAACAAGATAGAGAGGGGAAAGCTCCATATGATTCATCTATATTAATAAAGCTCGCGGTACATCAAGATCATGCCATCTCAAGAACACGAGAGAGAGATCAAACACATAGCTACTGGTACATACCCTCAGCAACGAGGGTGAACTACTCCCTCCTCATCATGGAGACCGCCGGGATGATGAAGATGGCCACCGGTGATGGTTTCCCCCTCCGACAGGGTGCCGGAACAGGCTCCCAATTGGTTTTTGGTGGCTACAGAGGCTTGCGGCGGCGGAACTCCCGATCTAGGTTTCTTTTCGGGGGTTTCTGTATTTATAAGGAATTTTGGCGTTGGAAACAAGTCAGGGGAGTCCACGAGGCGACGACAAGCCAGGGGGGTGCGCCCCCTAGGCTTGTGGCTACCTCGTGGCTCTTCTGGCCCAACTCCGATGCTCCGTGGGCTTCTTCTGGTCCATAAAAAAACACCGTAAATTTTTATTCCGTTTGGACTCCGTTTGATATTCCTTTTCTGTAAAACTCAAAAACAAGGAAAAAACAGAAACTGGCACTGGGCTCTAGGTTAGTAGGTTAGTGCCAAAAATAATATAAAATAGCATATTAATGCATATAAAACATCCAAAATAGATAATATAATAGCATGGAACAATCAAAACAAAGTATAATCCATGGACTCAACATTAGTCATAAAGAACATTACCGGTGAAAGTTGCGCGGTACTAGAGAGGCTAGCAAAGGTGGAAGGGTGAGTGTGCGTATAATCCATGGACTCAACATTAGTCATAAAGAACTCACATACTTATTGCAAAAGTCTATTAGCTATCGAAACAAAGTATTAGACGCATGCCCCTAGGGGAAGGGTTGGTAGGAGTTAACCATCGCACGATCCCGACCTCCACACAAAGGATGGCAATCAATAAATAAATCATGCTCTGACTTCACCACATAACGGTTCACCATACGTGCATGCTACGGGAATCACAAACTTTAACACAAGTATTTCTACCAATCCACAATTACTCACTAGCATGACTCTAATATCACCATCCTTATATCTCAAAACAATATGCAAGGAATCAAACTTCTCATAGTCACAAGTAGAAAACAGGGCTTTGGTTGAGGCCAGGATAAGGGCATTAATCCTGGTTCACTCACGAACCGGGACCAAAGGGGGCATCAGTCTCGGTTTGTGAGGCCAGGGCGCCGGCCGGGCCTCGGGGGCCATTGGTCCCGGTTCGTCTGACCCCTTTGGTCCCGGTTCCAGACACAAATTGGGACCAATGGGCCTCGCTCCTGGCCCACAACCTTTAGTCCCGGTTGGTGGCTGGAACAGGGACCAAATGTAGTCCTTTGTCCCGGTTTTAGCCGCCAACCGGGACTAAAGAGAGGCCTATATATACCCCCGCCCCTGCGCGCGAGCAGAGCCACTGCTCTATTTTTTTTGGCCGGCCATGGGAGAGCTTTGTGGTGCTCTAGCTCACCTCCTATGCACATGAGGTGTTCGATGAAATGCCCGAGCCACACTTAAGCTTTCTCCTCTCGAAGCTCCTTGTCCAAGCTCCATTCCTCAAGATTTGTCTAGGTTTGGCGGTCTGTCCTGTCCCATCCCCGTCCTCACCGCCGTCGATCGCCCGCGCCGATCTCGTCGCCGGCACCACCGTGGTGAGCCTCTTGTTCTTATCTTCTTTCTAAAATAAAAAAAATTCTTACTTGTATGATTTAGGTAGATACTTGTATAATTTTCTTACTTTTATTATTGTTTGTTATTATATAGTGCGATGGTTTTGGTATCCGCCGCCGTCGGCCCTCGTCCTGTCTATGATTCGGATGTGGTATATATTATCTTTTATAACTATTTGTTTCATTTAGTGTTTATGACAATTATGCCGACCAACGTGACATAGATGTTTTTATCTTGGAGGTATGTGAACCGGAAATTCCAACCGACCCTCTTGTCGAGAGGTTAAATTTAGTTGAAAAAGAAAACAATTACTTGAAGAAAAAATTGAAAAGAATTGAGGACGAGAAGATGGAATTGG
This sequence comes from Thinopyrum elongatum, assembly GCA_011799875.1. NCBI lineage: Eukaryota > Viridiplantae > Streptophyta > Magnoliopsida > Poales > Poaceae > Thinopyrum > Thinopyrum elongatum. Next base: position 727,987,090 of record CM022298.1, on the reverse strand, counting down.
AGTTGCATGTTGCGGATATCGTCGATGATCACAAGATCAAGATGGATAAAATGCGCTTGAAGAATAGAAAGATTAAAAAATATGCCATTCATACTGAGGCTTGGTATCATTATGCCGTTGGATCAATGGTTACCCTAGTTGCGATTATGATCGCATTTGTTGTTGCATTGAAATGGTTTACATAGTTTCAATGTATGTTTTAATTAGATGCTCTAGAGAGCTAAATGTTTTTCAATGAGAACTATGTATGAACTTTATTTATTTATTTTTTCAGTAATAACATTTGATCACTACTGTACTTTGGTTTTAATGTGATGATGAATTTCTATTAATTTGGTCACTTCTCTATTCATGATGTTCTGTATTGGTTTTGGACACACTTAATTATATATAATGCACGCAGATGAACCGGCAGTGGATGTACGGTGACGGACGCACCTCCGAGTACATTAAGGGCCTACATAATTTTCTAGAAGTGGCTGAGGCAAACAAGCAGAATGGTTTTATCTGTTGTCCATGCCCTATTTGTGGGAATACGAAGGCTTACTCTGACTCGAAAACCCTTCACATACACCTGCTTGAGAAGGGTTTCATGCCACACTATAATGTCTGGACCAAGCACGGAGAAAGAGGGGTTATGATGGAAGACAACGAAGAAGAAGAGGATGATGACAACTATGTGCCCCCGAATATGGTGATGCTGCAACGAGGGAAGCTGAAGATCAAGAGGAACTAGACGATGTGCCCGATGATGATCTTCGCCGGGTCATTGTTGATGCAAAGAGACAATGCGAAAGTGAAAAGGAGAAGTTGAAGTTCGATCGCATGTTAGAGGATCACAAAAAAGGGTTGTACCCCAATTGCGAAGATGGCAACACAAAGCTCGGTACCACACTGGAATTGCTGCAATGGAAGGCAGACAATGGTGTATCTGACAACGGATTTGAGAAGCTACTGAAAATATTGAAGAAGAAGCTTCCCAAGGATAATGAATAGCCCGACAGTACGTACGGAGCAAAGAAGGTTCTATGCCCTCTAGGATTGGAGGTGCAGAAGATACATGCATGCCCTAATGACTGCATCCTCTACCGTGGTGCGTACGAGGATTTGAACGAATGCCCAGTATGCGGTGCATTGTGGTATAAGATCAGACGAGATGACCCTGGTGATGTTGACGGCGAGCGCCCCAGGAAGAGGGTTCCTGCCAAGGTGATGTGGTATGCTCCTATAATACCATGGTTGAAATGTCTGTTCAGAAACAAAGAGCATGCCAAGTTGATGCGATGGCACAAAGTGGACCATAAGAAAGATGGGAAGTTGAGAGCACCCGCTGACGGGTCGCAGTGGAGAAAAATCGAGAGAAAGTGGGGGGACTTTGCAGGTGACGCAAGGAACGTATAGTTTGGTTTAAGCGCGGATGGCATTAATCCTTTTGGGGAGCAGAGCAGGAATTATAGCACTTGGCCCATGACTCTATGTATCAATAACCTTCCTCCTTGGCTGTGCAGGAAGCGGAAGTTCATTATGATACCAGTTCTCATCCAAGGCCCTAAGCAACCCGGCAACGACATTGATGTGTACCTAAGGCCATTAGTTGAAGAACTTTTACAGCTATGGAATGGAAAAGGTGTACATGTGTGGGATGAGCACGACCAGCAGGAATTTGACATACATGCGTTGCTGTTTGTAACCATCAATGATTGGCCTGCTCTCAGTAACCTTTCAGGACAGACAAACAAGGGATACCACGCATGCACGCACTGTTTAGATGACACCGAAAGTATATATTTGGACAAATGCAGGAAGAATGTGTACCTGTGGCATCGTCGATTTCTTCCGACCAACCATCAATGTCGAAAGAAAGGCAAGCATTTCAAAGGTGAGGCAGATTACCGGAAGAAGCCCGCCATCCGTACTGGTGATCACATACTTGCTATGGTCAATGATTTACAGGTAATCTTTGGAAAGGGTCCCGGCAGACTATCTGTTCCGAATGACGCTCAGGGACGCGCACCCATGTGGAAGAAGAAATCTATATTTTGGGACCTACCCTATTGGAAAGACCTAGAGGTCCGCTCTGCAATCGACGTGATGCACGTGACGAACAATCTTCGCGTGAACCTGCTAGGCTTCTTGGGCGTGTATGGGAAGACAAAAGATACACCGGAGGCACGGGAGGACTAGCAACGTGCGCACGAAAAAGATAGCATGCCTCCAAAGCAGTATGAAGGTCCTGCCAGCTATGCTCTTACCAAAGAAGAGAAGGAAATCTTCTTTGAATGCCTGCTCAGTATGAAGGTCCCGTCTGGCTTCTCGTCGAATATAAAGGGAATAATAAATATGCCGGAGAAAAAGTTCCAGAACCTAAAATCTCATGACTGCCACGTGATTATGACACAACTGCTTCCGGTTGCATTGAGGGGGCTTCTACCGGAAAACGTTCGATTAGTCATTGTGAAGCTATGTGCATTCCTCAATGCAATCTCTCAGAAGGTGATCGATCCAGAAATCCTACCAAGGTTAAGGAGTGATTTGGCGCAATGTCTTATCAGTTTCGAGCTGGTGTTCCCACCATCCTTCTTCAATATCATGACGCACGTCCTAGTTCATCTAGTCGACGAGATTGCCATTCTGGGCCCTGTATTTCTACACAATATATTCCCCTTTGAGAGGTTCATGGGAGTCTTAAAGAAATATGTTCGTAACCGTGCTAGGCCAGAAGGAAGCATCTCCATGGGCCATCAAACAGAGGAGGTCATTGGGTTTTGTGTTGACTTCATTCCTGACCTTAAGAAGATTGGTCTCCCTCAATCGCGGTATGAGGGGAGATTGACTGGAAAAGGCACGCTAGGAGCGGACTCAATAATATGTAGGGACGGGCATTCTTAGTCTCAAGCACACTACACAGTTCTATAGAATTCTACCTTGGTGACCCCGCATGTCAATGAACAAAAGAATAGTCTGCGCTCCAAACACCCGAAGCAGTGTGACGACTGGATTACATGTGAACACATCAGGACTTTCGGTAGTTGGTTGCAAACACGTCTCATGGGTGACAACACTGTTTCTGATGAGCTGTACTCGTTGGCCAGGGGACCATCTTCGACTGTATTGACTTACAAAGGGTATGAGATAAATGGGAATACATTTTAAACGATTGCCCAAGATCAAATGAGCACCAACCAAAATAGTGGTGTCCGCTTTGATGCAGCAACCAAGAGGGGAAAGGACACATATTATGGTTACATAGTGGACATATGGGAACTTGACTATGGACATGATTTTAAGGTCCCTTTGTTTCAGCGCAAATGGGTCAATCTGTCAGGAGGTGGGGTACAGGTAGACCCACTGTACGGAATGACAACAGTGGATCTAAACAATCTTGGGTACAAAGACGAACCATTCGTCCTAGCCAATGATGTGGCGCAGGTTTTCTATGTGAAGGACATGTCTACCAAACCGAGAAAAAGAAAAGAAAAGGAAGCGAATAAATCATACGATGAGCCAGAGCGCCACATAGTTCTTTTAGGAAAAAGAGACATCGTGGGAGTGGAGGGCAAGACAGACATGTCTGAAGATTATGAAAAGTTTCATGAAATTCCTCCCTTCAAAGTCAAGGCTGACCCAAGCACCCTGTTAAACAATGAAGATTATCCATGGTTACGACGCAATAAGCAAAGGACACAAGCGAAGAAAAAGTGAAGACTTTCTCTCCACCACTATTATGATGATGCCTTTGATCTAGAATATCACTGCAGTTACATGTGAAGAAATGAAATGCCTTTTGTAACAGATGAGTTTTCGTATGAAACCCTGATACTTCGAAAGAGATTGTCCATTTTGTACATGAAGTGCATCCAGCTTTTGCCGTAGCCCTCTCAACTTTTTAGCACATGCTATGTGGGTGAAATGATGATACCATGCCAACTTTCAACCTTTTCAGAGTTCATTTGTAGTGCTTTTCAATTTCAGGGTCATTTAGCTCAAAAAAATCAGTAAATGCATGAAAAATACCAAATGAAGTCAGAAAGGGTTGAAAATTTATGATGTGGCTTTGAATGGTGCACTTTGAACACACAAAAAGTCTGGAGTTCAAATAAGTTCAAAAAAATGAAATCCCTTTGTAACAGATGAGTTTTCGTCCGAAACCCTGATACTTCGAAAGAGATTCTCCATTTTGTACATGAAGTGCATCCAGTTTTTGCCGTAACCCTCTCAACTTTTCAGCACATGCTATATTGGTGAAATGATGATACCATGCCAACTTTCAACCTGTTCAGAGTTCATTTGTAGTGCTTTTCAATTTCGGGTTCATTTAGCTCAAAGAATGAACTAATAGCAAAAAGAATGAACTAGAAAACTTTTACAAAACTCTAATAGCAAAAAAGAATGAACTAAAAAGAATTAATTAAAATATTCTTTTGTTCAAAACATTAATAGCAAAAAGAATTTTCATAAAGTAGTTTTTTGTTAGAAACTTTAATAGCAAACTAAAATAACAAAATATATTTTTGATTAAAACACCCATTTAAAATAACCAAAAAATGACCAAATTGAATATAATGATAAAACACACTAATATTAAATAGCAGAAAAAAGAATCACTAAAAAATCTATTTTTAAAGTAAAGTTATTCACAAACTAGTGATTCACACAAATTTCAAAGAATTTAAATTTAAACTATTCAAATTTGAAAACTAATGGCACTAACAGAAAGTTTATAATTTTGTGACCTAAATCAAAAAGAATCACTAAAAAACTCTAAGTACTTAGCTGTAAGTAGAAAAAAAGAAAATAAATAAAGCAAAAAACAAAACAAAAAATGGGAAAAAAAATAAAGAAAATGACGCCTACTGGGCCACTACGGCCTGGATACGACTAGAAACCCATCTGTCAGTTGGGCCAGGATGCAGGCCCACAGCAGGCCCAGTAGGCCCACACGCAGAGAGACAGTATTTAGGCCTGTAAGCCTACAGTAGAGAGGAGCTCGAAGTGGCTGGCGCAGCGGCGCTTATAAACCACTCCGAGCCCCTCTCAACAAGCGAGGTGGGACTAAACTTTTGGCCCCGGGCAGCACCCCCCTTTCGTCCCGGTTGGTGGCACCAACCGGGACCAATGCCACCCTTTCGTCCCGGTTGGTGGCACGAACCGGGACCAAAGGTAGGCATTGGTCCAGGTTTGTGGCACGAACCGGGACCAAAGGCTCTGCTATATAAGCCAACACTTAGTGTTTTCCAGTCCCGGTTCATCTTCCCCCCGACGCCGCGCCGAACAGCACAACGCCGCCAGGCTACCGGACCACGCCCTCACCCTCGCCGACGCGCTCTCCTCTCCGAACCCTCGCCGACGCGCTCGCCGACGCGCCCTCGCCCTTGCCGACACACCCTCGCCCTCGCCACGCGCGTGTGCCCCCCCCCTCCCCTGAGCCCGCTGCTACTTCTTGAGCTTGCGTTGGTTTTTCCCTTGAAGAGGAAAGGGTGATGCAGCAAAGTAGAGATAAGTATTTCCCTCAGTTTGAGAACCAAGGTATCAATCCAGTAGGAGACAACACACAAATCACCGAATACCTGCACAAACAATCAAACAACTTGCACCCAACGCGATAAAGGGGTTGTCAATCCCTTCACGGTTATTTGCAAAAGTGAGATTTGATAGAGATAGATAAACGATAAAGTAAATATTTTTGGTATTTTTGTTTTATAGATTGAAAAGTAAAAGATTGCAAAATAGTAGATCAGAAACTTGTATGATGGCAAATAGAAGATTATATGATGGAAAATAGACCCGGGGGCCATAGGTTTCACTAGAGGCTTCTCTCAAGATAGAAAATAATACAGTGGGTGAACAAATTACTACCGAGCAATTGATAGAAATGCACAAAGTTATGACGATATCTAAGGCAATGATCATGAATATAGGCATCACGTCCGTGTCAAGTAGACCGAAATGATTCTGCATCTACTACTATTACTCCACACATCAACCGCTATCCAGCATGCATCTAGAGTATTAAGTTCATAAAGAACGGAGTAATGCAGTAAGTAAGATGACATGATGTAGAGGAATTAACTCAAGCAATATGATGAAAACCCCATCTTTTTATCCTCGATGGCAACAATACAATACGTGCCTTGCTGCCCCTACTGTCACTGGGAAAGGACACCGCAAGATTGGACCCAAAGCTAAGCACTTCTCCCATTGCAAGAAAAACCAATCTAGTTGGCCAAAGCAAACCGATAGTTTGAAGAGAATTACAAAGATATCAAATCATGCATATAAGAATTCAGAGAAGATTCAAATAATATTCATAGATAAGCTGATCATAAATCCACAATTCATCGGATCTCGGCAAACACACCGCAAAAAAAGTATTACATCGAATAGATCTCCAAGAACATCGAGGAGAACATGGTATTGAGAATCAAACAGAGAGAAGAAGCCATCTAGCTACTAGCTATGGACCCGTAGGTCTGTGGTAAACTACTCATGCTTCATCGGAAGGGCAATGGTGTTGATGTAGAAGCCCTCCGTGATCGAATCCCCCTCCAGTAGGGTGCCGGAAAAGGTCCCTAGATGGGATCTCACGGGTACAGAAGGTTGCGGCGGTGGAAAAGTCTTTTCGTGGATGCCTCTGTTGGTTTGGGGGTATATGAGTATATATAGGCGAAAGAATTATGTCAGGAAGTGCACGAGGGGCCCACAAGGGTGGGGGGCACGCCCTACCCCCCTGGGCGTGCCCTCCATCGTTGTGGCCGCCTCGTGGCACCTCCGACTTCATCTCCAAGTCTCCTGGTTTCCTTTTGGTCCAAGAAAAATCTTCGCGAAAGTTTTATTCTGTTTGGACTCCGTTTGGTATTCCTTTTCTGCGAAACTCAAAAACAAGGAAAAAACAAAAACTGGCACTGGGCTCTAGGTTAATAGGTTAGTCCCAAAAATAATATAAAATAGCATATTAATGCATATAAAACATCCAAACAGATAATATAATAGGATGGAACAATCAAAAATTATAGATACGTTGGAGACGTATCACCCGCCGTCCTCGTCGACACCCTCGCCCGCGCCCTCGCCATCGCTGCGCCCCCCCACAGTGAGCCGCCCCTTCCCATGTCCCCTGCTCCCCGTCGCCGCTGCTCCATGGTCGCCGGCCGGCAGCACCGTGCTTTGTTTTTTTCATGTATATGTGTATATGTTCATGTATATGTGTATATGTTCATGTATATGTGTGTATATGTTCATGTATGAGATGAGATAGATAGATAGATAAATTTTCATGTGTATATGTTCATGTATGAGATGTATATGTTCACTTTTGTATACAAACTTCGTTGTTTTTCATATGTACGAATATGTAGAGTGAAAATAAAAACAAACATATAAGAAAAAACAAAGGAAAAAAATGAAGAAGGAAAAGAAAACCGCCCGGCCCGGCCACCACCGCATTTTCATAAAGTTTTTCCACCGAGTCCACGTCGCACCGAGCACCCGCGGTGAAGCAAGTCTTTTTTTTAAGGTAGTTTTTTTGTTAAATGAAAATGTTGGCATCGGCTCTATCATCACGTTGGCATCGGCTCTATCTATCAACAAGGCCACGGGAGCACCCCGGCCCCCTATCATCACGTTGTCATCGGCTCCCCGAGAGCTTTCCAACGGATCCGGAATCGTCTCGATCGGAGCTCTTGTGCTCAAGTAACTTCGACATGAGGGGGGACGTCGATCAACCCCCTCTCGCCCGGCCAACTCTCGAGTCCACCCAAACCGGGACTGAAAAAGCGTTGTCAAGGCCACCCCAAACCCTAGAAGAGTTGTCGAGGCCACCCCAAACCCTAGAAGCATTGTCGAGGCCACCCCAAACCCTAGAAGAAAGAGCGTCGTTGTCGATCTATCATTGCCGGCATAGGTCAATGGGGGAGAATGCATGGATAGTTTGATCTCCTGCATAGCGATTATTTTTTGCAAAGTGTGCTCTCCTAGAAGAAAGAGCGTTGTCGATCTCCTACCCCCTCCCGCCCCTACCCGATAACTTCGACATGAGGGGGGACGTCAGACATGCATGAGAGAGGCGGTCCGCAACTAATCCATTGCTCATATATGCATATGATTCCATGTTGTGATATTAGCTAGGTCTATGTTTGCCACTAATATATCCATCTCTCATGTTTGTATATTGCTATGTTGTAATATTTGCAGAAACTATGGACAAGGACTTGGAACAAGAAGAGTTGTTGGGGGATATAATCCACGACGGTGGTGATCCCTTGTTGTTTCTCAACGACACCGATAGTCAGGAAGGAGACGATGACGGCTCCGGTAATCCAGCAATGGAGGAGGAAGGAGATCATGATGGCTCCGGTGACCGAATGGCGGAGGAAGAAGACCATGATGACGGCTCTGGTGACCGAACAGAGGAGGGAGATGTTGCAAAGTCCGGCGAGGTATATATATTAATTAAGCCTGTGCTGACTTGATGCATTAATTGTTTTGGTATGTACATATATTAACGCTTCTTTCTTCTTTTATTGCCCTCCGGATCGAGTCAAACTTCCGTAAGGAGACGAGGCCCAAAGAAAAGGTTGCGCCAGGATGAAAGGTTCACGATCACAGCAATCACGGATGATGGCCAACCGATTGAACCCAAGCGGACCAAGGACGCATTTGTACATCAGTGCGGAGCTATTGTTAGGGACAGCGTCCCGATCAGCGTCCAGCAATGGAATAAGAGTAAGGACGACCCTGAAGTTTCTTATGTCCAGGATAGACAGAAAGGTGATCTTTGGACCTCGCTGATGGCAAATTACAGCCTACCGCCAGAGGAGTATCCGAATAACCCAGTTATAGAGCCAAAGGTCAAGGAGTTTGCTCTTAAGAAGATGGCAGATCTATTCAGGAACTGGAAGAAAGAGTTGAACACAAATTTTGTCGACAAAGGGAATACTCCAGAATTCACCGGCCGATCTGAGAAGATAAGAGATCACTAGCCCGCATTTGTGGCCTACAAGAAATCGGATAAGGGTAAGAAAAGGTCAGAGACAAACAAAAAAAATGCTGCAAAGAAGAATATCACCATCACACGGGGTCAGGTGGCTACTACAAAGCCCGGCCGTTGTGGGATAAAGTTGAGCAAGACCTGCTTGCTAAAGGGGTCCAACCAGCGACATTGAACTGGCCAGATCGGTGTAGGACCTGGTTCTACGGGGTTGGGGGAACTTTGGACCTAGAAACAGGGGAGTGTCGTTGGACGGATGAGCAACTTGCAAAACCCTTCAGGAAGCTTCAGGAATATATGTGTGCAGCGCAGGAAGGGACGTTCATTCCCGACAGAGAGAAGGATGAGCTGACTGAGGCCCTCGGGAATCCTGAGCACCCTGGATGAACACGAGGCACACCAGGCTCCGTTCCGTGGGTGGTTGGGTTTCCCGGCAGCGGTGGTTATATAAGCAGAGAGAGAAAGAGGAAAGCGGAAGTGAGCGAAATGCAGAAGCTCAATGCAAGAATAGCAAAGCTAGAGGAACTTGCAGCTGCCGGCCAACCATCTCAGTGGCACGAAGATCCTTGCTTTGACGCTGCCCCAGAAGCTACCCCACCATCTCAGCGGAGAAGCAGTGTGTCTTCCACGGAGCTCGTTCAGCCTGATTTCACGGCTCCTCGCCATCCCGTGGATACTATCACAGAGGCTCAACATTGCGAGCTAATGACAAAATGCCAGAACCTCACTTTGAAGGCGGCTGTTGGCTCTGTTGCACCTCCTCAAGCTGACGGAACTTTTCACTGCGGTCCGATTCCACATGGCTATGCTGTTGTGACGGTGGATGAAATAATGGAGGGATTTCAGGAGCTGGAGCTTGACCACCCTACAGGTGAAGGGGAGAATCATCTGGTTTATGCTTTGAGGAGTACCTGTCTATGTAGGAAGAAGTACATCAAGCTTCCAAACTGGACGCCTCCTCCTCCTCCTCCTCCGGCGAGTCAGGGCACTCCGCCTCCTCCTCCGGCGAGTGATTGGGGTACTCCGCCTCCTCCGGCGTGTGAGGGCACTCCGCCTCCTCCTCCGCCTCCTCCGGCGCGTCGGAGCACTCCGCCTCCTCCGGTGTGTCAGCGAACTCCGCCGCGTCAGCAACGGCGAAAGAGAGATGGCGCCGCTCCGGCGGCTAGCAGTACAAGAGGCGGGAAGAATTTCAAATACGGTCCAAGCCTCAAGCCTCTGGAAAAGTTACCATATGAGAGGACCGACGAGGAAAACGCAGAAATCAGTGCTGCCGAAGTGGAGGCCCATTTTGCACGGAAACCTCCACCTCCGAAGGAAACAATAGATCAGGTGAAAGTGAAGCGCACTCTGTAACACCCCTATTGTAATAAACCCTGTGACACTCTGTTAATCATGCCATGTCATGTTCACTTGCAATGTTAATCATAGTAGTTAAGCAACTCAAGTTCAAAATTCTCTCTGAAATTCAATTCAAATTCAAGTGCAAAATAAAGTTTCTCAAAAATGGTGGGAAAAATGTTCATCTTGTTGGCAATAATCTAAAACAAATGTTGCTAAGGAAAACAACATCACCATCAACTTGTTTTGGGCCAGAACATTTAAAATAGTGCAAAACAGCACTATAAAATGCCTAAAATCATTTTTGAAAATTCCAGAAAGATTCAAATGTTGCCCAAACTTTTGTGGCACTTCAGAATATTCCAAAGTAAATGTGTGGACAAGCCCTACATTTTTGTTAAATATTTTGGCTACACCAAAATACTGCAAAACCCTCTGTTAAAATAAAATAGAAAACATTAAATGGAAAGGCCCGCAGCAGCACTGTGCACCTGGGCTTGAGTGGTACAGTGGCTAGCCCAACCCATCAGGGCCTTCATCGTCTCCCTCCTCCTCGCTGTCGCCACGCCTGTGGTCGCACGCGCGCTCGCCGCCTCCAGCGCTGACATGACGACGCCCGCGGCTGGCTGGGTGGATAAGGACCACCCCAGCCCTCTCCGTCCCCGTCCCTATCCACTCCTTCCCCACTCTTCGTTCGCTCCCCTCCCCTCTCTGCTATGAGATCCGAGAGCTGCCGAACGGAACCGCGCCGCTCGACGCCGTGCTCGCGGCCATCGGCCTCGCCTCGCCTCGTCGAGGTGTCCCTCATCTCTGCCGTGGTCGACCGCGTCGTCTGCTGCCCTCTGATGGAGCTGGGAGCTCCACAGGCATCGATCTTCTCTGCCCCCTTTGCTTCGGTCGCCGGCGCCTCTCCGAAGATCCCCGCCATTCTACTGCTACTAACCCGCCAACGGGCCTCCATGCGCCTTCACTGTGAGCTCCTCCACCTCCCTTCCCTCTCCTTTTGGCCGCGCACGCTCGCTAGCTAGCTGCTACGCTATGCCCGAATGTGCTGCCGCCGATGAGCTCGCCGCCGTGGTCCCCGTCACTGCCACATGCGGCCGAGGCCAGCATCGAGCTCCTGGAGCTCGTGCGAGTCCCATGCCACCGCCCACGCGTCCCCGCGTGCCTCCTATGGCCATTTCCCCGAGGCCAGAACTCCGGCGCCGCCACAGTCGCCGTTGCGCTCAGCTCCGGCCGCCTCAACTCGCCCTAGCACCATAGATCGACGCAGCGCATCTCTCTCATTCGAATGAGCCCAGAAGCGCGCGTTGTACATGAAGTGCATCCAGCTTTTGCCGTAACCCTCTCAACTTTTTAGCACATGCTATGTGGGTGAAATGATGATACCATGCCAACTTTCAACCTTTTCAGAGTTCATTTGTAGTGCTTTTCAATTTCAGGGTCATTTAGCTCAAAAAAATCAGTAAATGCATGAAAAATACCAAATGAAGTCAGAAAGGGTTGAAAATTTATGATGTGGCTTTGAATGGTGCACTTTGAACACACAAAAAGTCTGGAGTTCAAATAAGTTCAAAAAAATGAAATCCCTTTGTAACAGATGAGTTTTCGTCCGAAACCCTGATACATCGAAAGAGATTGTCCATTTTGTACATGAAGTGCATCCAGTTTTTGCCGTAACCCTCTCAACTTTTCAGCACATGCTATATTGGTGAAATGATGATACCATGCCAACTTTCAACCTGTTCAGAGTTCATTTGTAGTGCTTTTCAATTTCGGGTTCATTTAGCTCAAAGAATGAACTAATAGCAAAAAGAATGAACTAGAAAACTTTTACAAAACTCTAATAGCAAAAAAGAATGAACTAAAAAGAATTAATTAAAATATTCTTTTGTTCAAAACATTAATAGCAAAAAGAATTTTCATAAAGTAGTTTTGGTTAGAAACTTTAATAGCAAACTAAATAACAAAATATATTTTGATTAAAACACCGATTTAAAATAACCAAAAAATGACCAAATTGAATATAATGATAAAACACACTAATTATAAATAGCAGAAAAAAGAATCACTCAAAAATCTATTTTAATATAAAAGTTATTCACAAACTAGTGATTCACACAAATTTCAAAGAATTTAAATTTAAACTATTCAAATTTGAAAACTAATGGCACTAACAGAAAGTTTATAATTTTGTGACCTAAATAAAAAAGAATCACTAAAAAACTCTAAGTACTTAGCTGTAAGTAGAAAAAAAGAAAATAAATAAAGCAAAAAACAAAACAAAAAATGGGAAAAAAAATAAAGAAAATGACGCCTACTAGGCCACTACGGCCTGGATACGACTAGAAACCCATCTGTCAGTTGGGCCAGGATGCAGGCCCACAGCAGGCCCAGTAGGCCCACACGCAGAGAGACAGTATTTAGGCCTGTAAGCCTACAGTAGAGAGGAGCTTGAAGTGGCTGGCGCAGCGGCGCTTATAAACCACTCCGAGCCCCTCTCAACTAGCGAGGTGGGACTAAACTTTTGGCCCCGGGCAGCACCCCCCTTTCGTCCCGGTTGGTGGCACCAACCGGGACCAATGCCACCCTTTCGTCCCGGTTCGTGCCACCAACCGGGACCAAAGGTCTCTGCTTCCCGCCCTTTGGGCTGACGAAAAGAGACCTTTGGTCCCGGTTGGTGGCACAGGACCAAAGGTAGGCATTGGTCCAGGTTTGTGGCACGAACCGGGACCAAAGGCTCTGCTATATAAGCCAACACTTAGTGTTTTCCAGTCCCGGTTCATCTTCCCCCCGACGCCGCGCCGAACAGCACAACGCCGCCAGGCTACCGGACCACGCCCTCACCCTCGCCGACGCGCTCTCCTCCCCGAACCCTCGCCGACGCCCTCGCCGACGCGCCCTCGCCCTTGCCGACACACCCTCGCCCTCGCCACGCGCGTGTGCGCCCCCCCCCTCCCCTGAGCCCACTGCTACTTCTTGAGCTTGCGTTGGTTTTTCCCTTGAAGAGGAAAGGGTGATGCAGCAAAGTAGAGATAAGTATTTCCCTCAGTTTGAGAACCAAGGTATCAATCCAGTAGGAGACAACACACAAATCACCGAATACCTGCACAAACAATCAAACAACTTGCACCCAACGCGATAAAGGGGTTGTCAATCCCTTCACGGTTATTTGCAAAAGTGAGATCTGATAGAGATAGATAAACGATAAAGTAAATATTTTTGGTATTTTTGTTTTATAGATCGAAAAGTAAAAGATTGCAAAATAGTAGATCAGAAACTTGTATGATGGCAAATAGAAGATTATATGATGGAAAATAGACCCGGGGGCCATAGGTTTCACTAGAGGCTTCTCTCAAGATAGAAAATAATACAGTGGGTGAACAAATTACTACCGAGCAATTGATAGAAATGCACAAAGTTATGACGATATCTAAGGCAATGATCCTGAATATAGGCATCACGTCCGTGTCAAGTAGACCGAAATGATTCTGCATCTACTACTATTACTCCACACATCAACCGCTATCCAGCATGCATCTAGAGTATTAAGTTCATAAATCACGGAGTAATGCAGTAAGTAAGATGACATGATGTAGAGGAATTAACTCAAGCAATATGATGAAAACCCCATCTTTTTATCCTCGATGGCAACAATACAATACGTGCCTTCCTGCCCCTACTGTCACTGGGAAAGGACACCGCAAGATTGAACCCAAAGCTAAGCACTTCTCCCATTGCAAGAAAAACCAATCTAGTTGGCCAAACCAAACCGATAGTTCGAAGAGAATTACAAAGATATCAAATCATGCATATAAGAATTCAGAGAAGATTCAAATAATATTCATAGATAAGCTGATCATAAATCCACAATTCATCGGATCTCGGCAAACACACCGCAAAAAAAGTATTACATCGAATAGATCTCCAAGAACATTGAGGAGAACATGGTATTGAGAATCAAACAGAGAGAAGAAGCCATCTAGCTACTAGCTATGGACCCGTAGGTCTGTGGTAAACTACTCATGCTTCATCGGAAGGGCAATGGTGTTGATGTAGAAGCCCTCCGTGATCGAATCCCCCTCCAGTAGGGTGACGGAAAAGGTCCCTAGATGGGATCTCACGGGTACAGAAGGTTGCGGCGGTGGAAAAGTCTTTTCGTGGATGCCTCTGTTGGTTTGGGGGTATATGAGTATATATAGGCGAAAGAATTAGGTCAGGAAGTGCACGAGGGGCCCACAAGGGTGGGGGGCACGCCCTACCCCCCTGGGCGTGCCCTCCATCGTTGTGGCCGCCTCGTGGCACCTCCGACTTCATCTCCAAGTCTCCTGGTTTCCTTTTGGTCCAAGAAAAATCTTCGCGAAAGTTTTATTCTGTTTGGACTCCGTTTGGTATTCCTTTTCTGCGAAACTCAAAAACAAGGAAAAAACAAAAACTGGCACTGGGCTCTAGGTTAATAGGTTAGTCCCAAAAATAATATAAAATAGCATATTAATGCATATAAAACATCCAAACAGATAATATAATAGGATGGAACAATCAAAAATTATAGATACGTTGGAGACGTATCACCCGCCGTCCTCGTCGACACCCTCGCCCGCGCCCTCGCCATCGCTGCGCCCCCCCACAGTGAGCCGCCCCTTCCCATGTCCCCTGCTCCCCGTCGCCGCTGCTCCATGGTCGCCGGCCGGCAGCACCGTGCTTTGTTTTTTTCATGTATATGTGTATATGTTCATGTATATGTTTTTTTCATGTATATGTGTATATGTTCATGTATATGTGTGTATATGTTCATGTATGAGATGAGATAGATAGATAGATAAATTTTCATGTGTATATGTTCATGTATGAGATGTATATGTTCACTTTTGTATACAAACTTCGTTGTTTTTCATATGTACGAATATGTAGAGTGAAAATAAAAACAAACATATAAGAAAAAACAAAGGAAAAAAATGAAGAAGGAAAAGAAAACCGCCCGGCCCGGCCACCACCACATTTTCATAAAGTTTTTCCACCGAGTCCACGTCGCACCGAGCACCCGCGGTGAAGCAAGTCTTTTTTTTAAGGTAGTTTTTTTGTTAAATGAAAATGTTGGCATCGGCTCTATCATCACGTTGGCATCGGCTCTATCTATCAACAAGGCCACGGGAGCACCCCGGCCCCCTATCATCACGTTGGCATCGGCTCCCCGAGAGCTTTCCAACGGATCCGGAATCGTCTCGATCGGAGCTCTTGTGCTCAAGTAACTTCGACATGAGGGGGGACGTCGATCAACCCCCTCTCGCCCGGCCAACTCTCGAGTCCACCCAAACCGGGACTGAAAAAGCGTTGTCAAGGCCACCCCAAACCCTAGAAGAGTTGTCGAGGCCACCCCAAACCCTAGAAGCATTGTCGAGGCCACCCCAAACCCTAGAAGAAAGAGCGTCGTTGTCGATCTATCATTGCCGGCATAGGTCAATGGGGGAGAATGCATGGATAGTTTGATCTCCTGCATAGCGATTATTTTTTGCAAAGTGTGCTCTCCTAGAAGAAAGAGCGTTGTCGATCTCCTACCCCCTCCCGCCCCTACCCGATAACTTCGACATGAGGGGGGACGTCAGACATGCATGAGAGAGGCGGTCCGCAACTAATCCATTGCTCATATATGCATATGATTCCATGTTTTGATATTAGCTAGGTCTATGTTTGCCACTAATATATCCATCTCTCATGTTTGTATATTGCTATGTTGTAATATTTGCAGAAAGTATGGACAAGGACTTGGAACAAGAAGAGTTGTTGGGGGATATAATCCACGACGGTGGTGATCCCTTGTTGTTTCTCAACGACACCGATAGTCAGGAAGGAGACGATGACGGCTCCGGTAATCCAGCAATGGAGGAGGAAGGAGATCATGATGGCTCCGGTGACCGAATGGCGGAGGAAGAAGACCATGATGACGGCTCTGGTGACCGAACAGAGGAGGGAGCTGTTGCAAAGTCCGGCGAGGTATATATATTAATTAAGCCTGTGCTGACTTGATGCATTAATTGTTTTGGTATGTACATATATTAACGCTTCTTTCTTCTTTTATAGCCCTCCGGATCGAGTCAAACTTCCGTAAGGAGACGAGGCCCAAAGAAAAGGTTGCGCCAGGATGAAAGGTTCACGATCACAGCAATCACGGATGATGGCCAACCGATTGAACCCAAGCGGACCAAGGACGCATTTGTACATCAGTGCGGAGCTATTGTTAGGGACAGCGTCCCGATCAGCGTCCAGCAATGGAATAAGAGTAAGGACGACCCTGAAGTTTCTTATGTCCAGGATAGACAGAAAGGTGATCTTTGGACCTCGCTGATGGCAAATTACAGCCTACCGCCAGAGGAGTATCCGAATAACCCAGTTATAGAGCCAAAGGTCAAGGAGTTTGCTCTTAAGAAGATGGCAGATCTATTCAGGAACTGGAAGAAAGAGTTGAACACAAATTTTGTCGACAAAGGGAATACTCCAGAATTCACCGGCCGATCTGAGAAGATAAGAGATCACTAGCCCGCATTTGTGGCCTACAAGAAATCGGATAAGGGTAAGAAAAGGTCAGAGACAAACAAAAAAAATGCTGCAAAGAAGAATATCACCATCACACGGGGTCAGGTGGCTACTACAAAGCCCGGCCGTTGTGGGATAAAGTTGAGCAAGACCTGCTTGCTAAAGGGGTCCAACCAGCGACATTGAACTGGCCAGATCGGTGTAGGACCTGGTTCTACGAGGTTGGGGGAACTTTGGACCTAGAAACAGGGGAGTGTCGTTGGACGGACGAGCAACTTGCAATACCCTTCAGGAAGCTTCAGGAATATATGTGTGCAGCGCAGGAAGGGACGTTCATTCCCGACAGAGAGAAGGATGAGCTGACTGAGGCCCTCGGGAATCCTGAGCACCCTGGATGAACACGAGGCACACCAGGCTCCGTTCCGTGGGTGGTTGGGTTTCCCGGCAGTGGTGGTTATATAAGCAGAGAGAGAAAGAGGAAAGCAGAAGTGAGCGAAATGCAGAAGCTCAATGCAAGAATAGCAAAGCTAGAGGAACTTGCAGCTGCCGGCCAACCATCTCAGTGGCACGAAGATCCTTGCTTCGACGCTGCCCCAGAAGCTACCCCACCATCTCAGCGGAGAAGCAGTGTGTCTTCCACGGAGCTCGTTCAGCCTGATTTCATGGCTCCTCGCCATCCCGTGGATACTATCACAAAGGCTCAACATTGCGAGCTAATGACAAAATGCCAGAACCTCACTTTGAAGGCGGCTGTTGGCTCTGTTGCACGTCCTCAAGCTGACGGAACTTTTCACTGCGGTCCGATTCCACATGGCTATGCTGTTGTGACGGTGGATGAAATAATGGAGGGATTTCAGGAGCTGGAGCTTGACCACCCTACAGGTGAAGGGGAGAATCATCTGGTTTATGCTTTGAGGAGTACCTGTCTATGTAGGAAGGAGTACATCAAGCTTCCAAACTGGACGCCTCCTCCTCCTCCTCCTCCGGCGAGTGAGGGCACTCCGCCTCCTCCTCCGGCGAGTGATTGGGGTACTCCGCCTCCTTCGGCGTGTGAGGGCACTCCGCCTCCTCCTCCGCCTCCTCCGGCGCGTCGGAGCACTCCGCCTCCTCCGGTGTGTCAGCGAACTCCGCCGCGTCAGCAACGGCGAAAGAGAGATGGCGCCGCTCCGGCGGCTAGCAGTACAAGAGGCGGGAAGAATTTCAAATACGGTCCAAGCCTCAAGCCTCTGAAAAAGTTACCATATGAGAGGACCGACGAGGAAAACGCAGAAATCAGTGCTGCCGAAGTGGAGGCCCATTTTGCACGGAAACCTCCACCTCCGAAGGAAACAATAGATCAGGTGAAAGTGAAGCGCACTCTGTAACACCCCTATTGTAATAAACCCTGTGACACTCTGTTAATCATGCCATGTCATGTTCACTTGCAATGTTAATCATAGTAGTTAAGCAACTCAAGTTCAAAATTCTCTCTGAAATTCAATTCAAATTCAAGTGCAAAATAAAGTTTCTCAAAAATGGTGGGAAAAATGTTCATCTTGTTGGCAATAATCTAAAACAAATGTTGCTAAGGAAAACAACATCACCATCAACTTGTTTTGGGCCAGAACATTTAAAATAGTGCAAAACAGCACTATAAAATGCCTAAAATCATTTTTGAAAATTCCAGAAAGATTCAAATGTTGCCCAAACTTTTGTGGCACTTCAGAATATTCCAAAGTAAATGTGTGGACAAGCCCTACATTTTTGTTAAATATTTTGGCTACTCCAAAATACTGCAAAACCCTCTGTTAAAATAAAATAGAAAACATTAAATGGAAAGGCCCGCAGCAGCACTGTGCACCTGGGCTTGAGTGGTACAGTGGCTAGCCCAACCCATCAGGGCCTTCATCGTCTCCCTCTTCCTCGCTGTCGCCACGCCTGTGGTCGCACGCGCGCTCGCCGCCTCCAGCGCTGACACGACGACGCCCGCGGCTGGCTGGGTGGATAAGGACCACCCCAGCCCTCTCCGTCCCCGTCCCTATCCACTCCTTCCCCACTCTTCGTTCGCTCCCCTCCCCTCTCTGCTATCAGATCCGAGAGCAGCCGAACGGAACCGCGCCGCTCGACGCCGTGCTCGCGGCCATCGGCCTCGCCTCGCCTCGTCGAGGTGTCCCTCATCTCTGCCGTGGTCGACCGCGTCGTCTGCTGCCCTCTGATGGAGCTGGGAGCTCCACAGGCATCGATCTTCTCCGCCCCCTTTGCTTCGGTC
Source organism: Thinopyrum elongatum (assembly GCA_011799875.1). Classification (NCBI taxonomy): domain Eukaryota; kingdom Viridiplantae; phylum Streptophyta; class Magnoliopsida; order Poales; family Poaceae; genus Thinopyrum; species Thinopyrum elongatum. Next base: position 727,967,987 of record CM022298.1, on the reverse strand, counting down.
GCCGGCGCCTCTCCGAAGATCCCCGCCATTCTACTGCTACTAATCCGCCAACGGGCCTCCATGCGCCTTCACTGTGAGCTCCTCCACCTCCCTTCCCTCTCCTTTTGGCCGCGCACGCTCGCTAGCTAGCTGCTACGCTATGCCCGAATGTGCTGCCGCCGATGAGCTCGCCATCGTGGTCCCCGTCACTGCCACATGCGGCCGAGGCCAGCATTGAGCTCCTGGAGCTCGTGCGAGTCCGATGCCACCGCCCACGCGTCCCCGCGTGCCTCCTATGGCCATTTCCCCGAGGCCAGAACTCCGGCGCCGCCACAGTCGCCGTTGCGCTCAGCTCCGGCCGCCTCAACTCGCGCTAGCACCATAGATCGACGCAGCGCATCTCTCTTATTCGAATGAGCCCAGAAGCGCGCGTTGTCGTGCCCCCTAGCGAGATCCCGTAGCTCACCGTGGTTTGGCTTCCGCCAATCTTGTCGCCGGCGAGCATTCCGGCCATCCCAGCTCCGGCCACCGCCTCCATTCGACGCGGCGCTGAATGGCCTTTCGAACGCGCCCAGCCGCGCTCGCTCCCGAGCCTTGTAGGCGAATTCCGGCGGGTCCCGTGCTTCGCCGCCGCGTTTTCTGGTCGCCGGCGTCGTTCCGGTGACGGCGCCGACGTGGCACAGGCGTGCCCCGCCCCTGTGACACTGCTCGTGGGCCCAGCGGGTCCACCAGTCAGGGTTGACTAGGTCAACCCTGCTGACTGGGCAGCGTGGGCCACTGACAGGTGGGCCCCGCGCTAATTTAACTAATTTTGGACATAATTAAAATGTTAATTAAAATAAATGCTTAATCAGTCAGTGACATGTGGGGCCCACAGGTCAGTTTGACCAGTCAACGCCTCCTGTTGACTGTTGACATCACCTTTGCATCATGCTGATGTCATGAGGCACTATTCTGGATAATGTTGATTTTATTAAATAAAAATAATTCTAGAAAATATTAAAATCTTTAGAAAATCGTAGAAAATAAACCGTAGCTCGGATCGAAAAACTTTGTACATGAAAGTTGCTCAGAACGACGAGATGAATCTGAATACGCAGTCCATTCGTCCGCCACATGTACCTAACTATCCGAACATGGAACCGTTCCCCTCCGATCATCTGTCTGACAAATGTCCGAAACCGGGAAAATATTCCCGGATGGATTCCCCCTTCCTCGGTGACGTGCAATCATACGTTAGGACACACCCGGCACTGCGCATTGTCATAGCCTACATTGTGTAGCACTTGTCTGCTTATTATTTACTATTTCCTCCCCCTCTCCTATCTCGTTAGATCCCGGTACCGGCGTAGCCTCCGAGACCGATGTAGCTCCGGTGATTGGCTACACCACCGACGACCTTGCCTTTGCCGCCGAGCAACTAGGCAAGCCCCCCCCCTTTGATCATCCCGATATCGCCTATTCTATTTTCTCATGCTTGCATTAGATTTTGCTAATGTGTTACTGTTATCCTATTTCTGCTGCATAGCCTGTTTATTGTAACCTGCTGTTGATACCGTCCTGTTCATCCTAAACTATTTAGAATAGACTGGGTAGAAACCCGTCAGTGACCCCACTTATCCTGACTGCCCCGCTGGAGTATCAGAAGACCCGTTCAACGGGATCGAAGATCAGACCCCGGCACCGCACCTCACTTCCCCTTCGTTGCTCGACACTACTAGGTTACTATCGAGTGCCGAGGGTGATACCTCGTCCGCACTTCTGATGATAACCTTTTAGGTTAGCTAATCGGTCGTGGTAAGCGAGGGTGATTCCTGCTACACCACCCCCGATAATGACGAAGTCGTGCAACAACTAACGTGTGGACCTTGAGGGTGATTCCTCCTACGTCCACCTTGATTTTACATCAGGTGGGAGTCCAACGAGGGTGATGCCTCGGATTCCCCTTGATATGGTAGCCTCACGGATCCCTTACATTATGGTTGATACAGATATTTGGAAAGGCGGGTCGACCCTGAGTGTTACCCGCGAATGATGGATAGTTACCCGTGAGTTATTTTACGAGACGCGGCCGGGCATTTTTAGCCCTTGCAGCAAGTCCTCGAGACAGGGCGATGGGGTCACATCGATCGTGAGTCTCAGCTTGTTTCCGCAAGCCCATAGTCCTCTAACGATTTGGATATTTAATCCGAGCAGGCCTCCGGCCTGATAGCACTAACCATCACATGGGAATAGTTACGGGCACTCTGCATCGTAGCATCAGCCGAAAGCTCTAACAGACGTCCAGTTCAGCACTGTGGCCGGGCTGGGCCGGCACCATCCGGTAGTGGTGGAGCATGGTTCGCCCTGCACGCAACGACCCGGAGGGCGAGGGGCGAAGGCCCAAGACCCCCTTGCGCATAGGAGGTAGACCAGCGGGGACCTCTCTGCTTAGCTAAAGGTAGGGCTGCGGTGTGTTGTTTGGCCGAGGCCTTGCTGACCCAGGAAAGTGTGTCCGGCCGGAGTTAAGCAAGCGTGGTGGGTAAGTTGGTGCACCCCTGCAGGGAAGAACACATCTATCGATAGCCGGTCCTACGGTAAAGGACACTCGGAGTTGTATCCCGATCAATACAACTAGAACTTGGAATGGTATCTGGATATGTGGCTCCGGGATCGCTTTCTCGCAGGGAGTCGAGGAAGGATCTCTGGGCGAGACTGTTACTTGATACTACTACTACTTTACCTTATGATATATTGTAGTCTTCTAATGCTGCAAGATCGTTGAAGATGTTTGAAGTTGCTGAAGATGGTAGTCTTCGATAGGACTAGGCCTTCTCTCTATTCTGGCATTTCTGTAGCCCAATCCACATATACAGCCTTCCTTTGATAATGTTGCATATGTAGCGTAGATCCTTGCTTGCTGAGTACTTCGGAGTACTCACGGTTGCTTTGTTTTGTATTTTTCTCCCCATACCAGTTTGTCGTGACCAGATGACGGAGCCCCTGAGAACGCTGCCCCGCCGACAACTACTTCTACCACCCCGAGGATGGCTACTACTTCGAGATGGCTGACGACCAGGAGTAGGTTCGGAGGGTCCTAGGCAGGAGGCCTACGCCTTTCGATCGTAGCTTTTTTATTTTGCCCCACCTTTCTAAAGGCCTTTCTGTTTCTGTTTTATATCTGTACTCAGATATCTGATGCTTCCGCTGACGCTTGTATGCCATCGAGCTATGTATTCGAGCCCTCGAGGCCCTTGCTTGAAATATAAAGCTTGTATGACTTTATTTATGTTTTAGAGTTGTGTTGTGGTATCTTCAAGTGAGTCCTTAGGCTTGATCATGTGCATTTGCGTGTATGATTAGTGCACGATTAAGCCGGGGGCGTCACACACTCTGCGTGCCCTTAAGCGACCACCACCGTCTCCGCCGCAATCCAACTATGAGCGCATTATTGAAAGGACATATAAGGAAGTGGAGCGGTCAGCAAGTACTTGCAGTGCTGCAAGAGAAGCAAAACGAAGAAGTGGGAAAACAATTCCCCAGCTCGACGAACAGGCGAAGCAATCGTGCCCCCCGCTCAAGGTGTCTAGCGATATCATCGCTAATCATCCGAGGCTACTGCCCGGTACCAATCCTGCTGATTACCTGGCCGATGATGTACAGTTTGAAATGTTAGAGGTAGTAGATTTCTTCAGATACGAGTACGGGAAGCCTATCGACAAACCTGATCATCCTCCTCTAACAATGATGATGCGAAGATTGCATGAATGGTACATGGATACCTGCATGAAGTCTGGGAAGGATAGTTTGATGCTGGCAATTAAAGAGGAGGACGACCTCATTGGAACTGAGGTGATGCCTGTTGAATTTGTGGAGTTATTCTAGTTATTCAATCAAGACGCCCTCGACAAACAACTCATGACTTGCTACTGCCTGTAAGTATTATGTCTGTAATTAAGTGTCTATAGCTCAGCTCTTTCATTGCATGTATATATAATTATCCTCACTATATTATGCAGACTGAAGATCGTCGAATGCAAAAAAGTACAAATCTATGACATTGGGTTCATTAACCCAAATACCATAAATGAATGGTCGGTTAAAAACAGAGTCGAAGATACTAAGGACAACTTGCTACAATCGTTGCTTCGAAATCAAAACAAAGGGAAAATACTCTTTCCTTACAATTTCAAGTGAGTGTTACCGTCTTGTGCATATTCGGTTTCGCTTACTCGAGGCTATAGTAATGTAATTGATGAGTTATGCATGCGTGCGCAGCTTCCACTTTATTCTGCTAGAGATTAAGTTTGACCGGGGAGTAGTAACTGTCTTAGACTCGAGACGATAAGATCCCCAGCTTTATGCGGACATGACTGCAATGCTCCAGAAGTAAGTTCAATCGATCATTATCACACCATATCATATCGGCAATGTGGCTTTGAATGGTGCATGTTGAACTCACAAAAAGTCTGGAGTTGAAATAAGTTTAAAAAAATGAAATGCCTTTGTAACAGAAGAGTTTTCGTCCGAAAACCTGATACTTTGAAAGAGATTGTATAGTTTGTGCACAAAGTGCATGCAGTTTTTGCCGTAACCCTCTCAAATTTTTAGCGCATGCTATGTGGGTTAAATGATGATACCATGCGAACTTTCAACCTTTTCAGAGTTCATTCATAGTGGTTTTCAATTTCAGGGTTATTTAGCTCAAAAAAATAATTAAATGCATGAAAAATAGCGAATAAAGTCAGAAAGGGTTGAAAATTGATGATGGGGCTTTGAATGGTGCATGTTGAACTCACAAAAAGTCTGGAGTTGAAAAAACTTAAAAAAATGAAATGCCTTTGTAACAGATGAGTTTTCGTCCGAAAGCCTGATACTTCGAAAGAGATTGTACAATTCGTACATGAAGTGCATCCAGTTTTTGCCGTAATCTCTCAACTTTTTAGCACATGATATGTGGGTGAAATGATGATACCGTGCTAACTTTCAACCTTTTCAGAGTTCATTTGTAGTGCTTTTCAATTTCAGGGTCATTTAGCTCAAAAAAATCTTTAAATGCATGAAAAATAGCGAATGAAGTCAGAAAGGGTTGAAAATTGATGATGGCGCTTTGAATGGTGCATGTTGAACTGACAAAAAGTCTGGAGTTGAAATAAGTTTAAAAAATGAAATGCCTTTGTAAAAGATGAGTTTTCGTCCGAAAGCTTGACATTTCGAAAGAGATTGTACAGTTTGTACACGAAGTGCATCCAGTATTTGCCGTAACCCTCTCAACTTTTTAACACATGCTATGTCCGTGAAATGATGATACCATGCCAACTTTCAACCTTTTCAGAGTTCATTCGTAGTGCTTTTCAATTTCAGGGTCATTCAGCTCAAAAAAATCATTAAATGCATGTTGAACTCACAAAAAGTCTGGAGCTGAAATAAGTTTTAAAACATGAAATGCCTTTGTAACAAACGAGTTTTTGTCCGAAAGCCTGATACTTCGAAAGAGATTGTACAGTTTGTACACGAAGTGCATCCAGATTTCGCCGTAACCCTCTCAAGTTTTTAGCACATGCTATGTGGGTGAAATCATGATACCGTGCCAACTTTCAACCTTTTCAGAGTTCATTTGTAGTGCTTTTCAATTTCAGGGTCATTTAGTTGAAAAAATCATTAAATGCATGAAAAATAGCGAATGAAGTCAGAATGGGTTGAAAATTGATGATGTGGCTTTGAATGGTGCATGTTGAACTCACAAAAAGTTTGGAGTTTAAATAAGTTTAAAAAAATGAAATGCCTTTGTAACAGATGAGTTTTCGTCGGAAAGCCTGATACTTCGAAAGAGATTGTATAGTTTGAACACAAAGTGCATCCAATTTTTGCCGTAACCCTCTCAACTTTTTAGCACATGTTATGTGGTTGAAATGATGATACCATGTTTCACCTTTTCAGAGTTCATTCGTAGTGCTTTTCAATTTCAGGGTCATTTAGCACAATAAAACATTAAATGCCTGAAAAATAGCAAATGAAGTCAGAAAGGTTGAAAATTGATGATGGGGTTTGAATGGGGCATGGTAGTCTGGATTTGAAATAAGTTTAAAAAAATGAAATACCTTTGTAACAGACGAGTTTTTGTCCGAAAGCCTGATACTTCGAAAGAGATTCTACAGTTTCTGCACGAAGTGCATCCAGTTTTTGCCGTAACCCTCTGAACTTTTTAGCACATTCTATGTGGGTGAAATGATGATACCATGCCAACTTTCAACCTTTTCAGAGTTCATTTGTAGTGCTTTTCAATTTCAGGGTCATTTAGCTCAAAAAAAATGTTTAAATGAATGAAAAATAGCGAATGAAGTCAGAAAGGGTGGAAAATTGATGATGGGGCTTTGTATGGTGCATGTTGAACTAACAAAAAGTCTGGAGTTGAAATAAGTTGAAAAAAATGAAATGCCTTCGTAACAGATGAGTTTTCATCCGAAGCCTGATACTTCGAAAGAGATTATACAGTTTGTACACAAAGTGCATCCAGTTTTTGCCGTTACCCTCTCAACTTTTTAGCACATTCTGTGTGGGTGAAATGATGATACCATGCCAACATTTCAACCTTTTCAGAATTCATTTGTAGTGCTTTTCAATTTCAGGGTCATTTAGCTCAAAAAGTCATTAAATGCATGAAAAAAAGCGAATGATGTTAGAAAAGGTTGAAAATTGATGATGTGGCTTTGAATGTTGCATGTTGAACTCACAAAAAGTGTGGAGTTGAAATAAGTTAAAAAAAATGAAATTCCTTTCTAACAGATGAGTTATCGTCCGAAAGCCTGATACTTCGAAAGAGATTGTACAGTTTGTACACAAAGTGCATCCAGCTTTTGCTGTAACCCTGTCAACTTTTTAGCACATGCTATGTGGGTGAAATGATGATACCATGCCAACTTTCAACCTTTTCAGAGTTCATTAATTAGTGCATTTCAATTTCAGGGACATTTAGCCCAAAAAAAATCATTGAATGCATGAAAAATAGCGAATGAAGTCAGAAAGGGTTGAAAATTGATGATGTGGCTTTGAATGGTGCATGTTGAACTCACAAAAAGTCTGGAGTTGTAATAAGTTTTAAAAAATGAAATGCCTTTGTAACAGATAAGTTTTCGTCCGAAAGCCTGATACTTCGAAAGAGATTGTACAGTTTGTACAGAAAGTGAATCCAGTTTTTGCCGTAACCCTCTCAATATTTTAGCACATGCAATGTGGGTGAAATGATGATACCATGCCAATTTTCAACCTTTTAAGAGTTCATTCATAGAGCTTTTCAATTTTAGGGTCATTTGGCTCAACAAAATCATTAAATGAATGAAAAATAGCGAATGAAGTCAGAAAGGGTTGAAAATTGATGATGTGGCTTTAAATGGTAAATGTTGAACTCACAAAAAGTCTGGAGTTGAAATAATTTTAAAAAATGAAATGCCTTTGTAACTGATGAGTTTTCGTCCGAAAGCCTGATACTTCGAATGAGATTGTACACGAAGTGCATCTAGCTTTTGCCGTAACCCTCTCAACTTTTTAGCACATGCTATGTGGGTGAAACGATGATACCATGCCAACTTTCAACCTTTTCAGAGTTCATTCGTAGTGCTTTTCAATTTCAGGGTCATTTAGCTTAATAAAATCATTAAATGCATGAAAAATAGCGAATGAAGTCAGAAAGGGTTGAAAATTGATGATGGGGGTTTGAATGGTGCATGTTGAACTCACAAAAAGTCTGGAGTTGAAATAAGTTTAAAAAAATGAAATGCCTTTGTAACAGACAAGTTTTTGTCCGAAAGCCTGGTACTTCGAAAGAGATTCTACAGTTTGTACACGAAGTGCATCCAGTTTTTTAACTCCACACTTTTTGTGAGTTCAACATGCACCATTCAAAGCCCATCATCAATTTCAACCCTTCTGACTCATTCGCTATTTTCATGATTTAAAGATTTTTGAGCTAATGACCCTGAAATTGAAAGCAACTACAAATGAACTCTGAAAAGGTTGAAAGTTGGCGTGGTATCATCATTTCACCCACATAGAATGTGCTAAAAAGTTGAGATGGTTACGGCAAAAACTGGATGCACTTCGTGTACAAACTGTAGAATCTCTTTCGAAGTACCAGGCTTTCGGACAAAAACTTGTCTGTTACAAAGGCATTTCATTTTTTTAAACTTATTTCAACTCCAGACTTTTTGTGAGTTCAACATGCACCATTCAAACCCCCATCATCAATTTTCAACCCTTTCTGACTTCATTCGCTATTTTTCATGATTAATGATTTTATTAAGCTAAATGACCCTGAAATTGAAAAGCACTACGAATGAACTCTGAAAAGGTTGAAAGTTGGCATGGTATCATCGTTTCACCCACATAGATGTGCTAAAAAGTTGAGAGGGTTACGGCAAAAGATGATGCACTTCGTGTACAATCTCATCGAAGTATCAGGCTTTCGGACGAAAACTCATCAGTTACAGGCATTTCATTTTTTAAAATTATTTCAACTCCAGACTTTTTGTGAGTTCAACATTACCATTTAAAGCCACATCATCAATTTTCACCCTTTTTGACTTCATTCGCTATTTCATTCATTTAATGATTTTGTTGAGCCAAATGACCCTAAAATTGAAAAGCTCTATGAATGAACTCTTAAAGTTGAAATTGGCATGGTATCATCATTTCACCCACATGCATGTGCTAAAAATTGAGGGTTACGGCAAAAAATGGATTCACTTCTGTCAAACTGTACAATCTCTTTCGAAGTATCAGGCTTTCGGACGAAAACTATCTGTTACAAAGGCATTTCATTTTTTAAAACTTATTACAACTCCAGACTTTTTGTGAGTTCAACATGCACCATTCAAAGCCACATCATCAATTTTCAACACCTTTCTGACTTCATTCGCTATTTTTCATGCATTCAATGATTTTTTTTGGGCTAAATGTCCCTGAAATTGAAATGCACTAATTAATGAACTCTGAAAAGGTTGAAAGTTGGCATGGTATCTCATTTCACCCACATAGCATGTGCAAAAAGTTGACAGGGTTACAGCAAAAGCTGGATGACTTTGTGTACAAACTGTACAATCTCTTTCGAAGTATCAGGCTTTCGGACGATAACTCATCTGTTAGAAAGGAAATTTCATTTTTTTTAACTTATTTCAACTCACACATTTTTGTGTTCAACTGCAACATTCAAAGCCACATCATCATTTTCAACCTTTTTAACTCATTGCTTTTTTTCATGCATTTAAGACTTTTGAGCTAAATGACCCTGAATTGAAAAGCACTACAAATGAATTCTGAAAAGGTTGAAATGTTGCATGGTATCATTTCACACCACACAGAATGTGCTAAAAAGTTGAGAGGGTAACGGCAAAAACTGGATGCACTTTGTGTACAAACTGTATAATCTCTTTCGAAGTATCAGGCTTCGGATGAAAACTCATCTGTTAGAAGGCATTTCATTTTTTTCAACTTATTTCAACTCCAGACTTTTGTTAGTCAACATGCACCATACAAAGCCCCATCATCAATTTCACCCTTTCTGACTTCATTCGCTATTTTTCATCATTTAACATTTTGAGCTAAATGACCCTGAATTGAAAAGCACTACAAATGAACTCTGAAAAGGTTGAAAGTTGGCATGGTATCATCATTTCACCCACATAGAATGTGCTAAAAAGTTCAGAGGGTTACGGCAAAAACTGGATGCACTTCGTGCAGAAACTGTAGAATCTCTTTCGAAGTATCAGGCTTTCGGACAAAAACTCGTCTGTTACAAAGGTATTTCATTTTTTTAAACTTATTTCAAATCCAGACTTTTTGTGAGTTCAACATGCACCATTCAAACCCCCATCATCAATTTTCAACCCTTTCTGACTTCATTTGCTATTTTTCATGCATTTAATGATTTTATTGTGCTAAATGACCCTGAAATTGAAAAGCACTACGAATGAACTCTGAAAAGGTTGAAAGTTGGCATGGTATCATCATTTCAACCACATAACATGTGCTAAAAAGTTGAGAGGGTTACGGCAAAAATTGGATGCACTTTGTGTTCAAACTATACAATCTCTTTCGAAGTATCAGGCTTTCCGACGAAAACTCATCTGTTACAAAGGCATTTCATTTTTTTAAACTATTTAAACTCCAAACTTTTTGTGAGTTCAACATGCACCATTCAAGCCACATCATCAATTTTCAACCCATTCTGACTTCATTCGCTATTTTTCATGCATTTAATGTTTTTCAAATAAATGACCCTGAAATTGAAAAGCACTACAAATGAACTCTGAAAAGGTTGAAAGTTGGCACGGTATCATGATTTCACCCACATAGCATGTGCTAAAAACTTGAGAGGGTTACGGCGAAATCTGGATGCACTTCGGACAAACTGTACAATCTCTTTCGAAGTATCAGGCTTTCGGACAAAAACTCGTTTGTTACAAAGGCTTTCATGTTTTAAACTTATTCAGCTCCAGACTTTTTGTGAGTTCAACATGCCTTTAATGATTTTTTTGAGCTGAATGACCTGAATTGAAAAGCACTACGAATGAACTCTGAAAAGGTTGAAAGTTGGCATGGTATCATCATTCACGACATAGCATGTGTTAAAAAGTTGAGAGGGTTACGGCAAATACTGGATGCACTTCGTGTACAAACTGTACAATCTCTTTCGAAATGTCAACGTTCGGACGAAAACTCATCTTTTACAAAGGCATTTCATTTTTAAACTTATTTCAACTCCAGACTTTTTGTCAGTTCAACATGCACCATTCAAAGCGCCATCATCAATTTTCAACCCTTTCTGACTTCATTCGCTATTTTATGCATTTAAAGATTTTTTGAGCTAAATGACCCTGAAATTGAAAAGCACTACCAATGAACTCTGAAAAGGTTGAAGTTAGCACGGTATCATCATTTCACCCACATATCATGTGCTAAAAAGTTGAGAGATTACGGCAAAAACTGGATGCACTTCATGTACGAATTGTACAATCTCTTTCGAAGTATCAGGCTTTCGGACGAAAACTCATTGTTACAAAGGCATTTCATTTTTTTAAGTTTTTTCAACTCCAGACTTTTGTGAGTTCAACATGCACCATTCAAAGCCCCATCATCAATTTTCAACCTTTCTGACTTTATTCGCTATTTTTCATGCATTTATATTTTTTGAGCTAAATAACCCTGAAATTGAAAAGCACTAGAATGAACTCTGAAAAGGTTGAAAGTTCGCATGGTATCATCATTTAACCCCATAGCATGCGCTAAAAATTGAGAGGGTTACGGCAAAAACTGCATGCACTTTGTGCACAAACTATACAATCTCTTTCAAAGTATCAGGTTTCGGACGAAAACTCTTCTGTTACAAAGGATTTCATTTTTTTAAACTTATTTCAACTCCAGACTTTTTGTGAGTTCAACATGCACCATTCAAAGCCACATTGCCGATATGATATGGTGTGATAATGATCGATTGAACTTACTTCTGGAGCATTGCAGTCATGTCCGCATAAAGCTGGGGATCTTATCGTCTCGAGTCTAAGACAGTTACTACTCCCCGGTCAAACTTAATCTCTAGCAGAATAAAGTGGAAGCTGCGCACGCATGCATAACTCATCAATTACATTACATAGCCTCGAGTAAGCGAAACCGAATATGCACAAGAAATCTGTGTCCGATGACGCTCAGGACGCGCACCATGTGGAAAAGAAAAATCTATTAGTTGGGGCCTACCCCTATGGAAGACCCGTTCGAGCGATGTCGTTCCCCGCTCTTGCAACTCGACGTGATGCACGGACGAACATTGCGCGTGAACCTGCTAGGCTTTCTGGGTCGTGTATGGAAGACAAAGCTACCCCGAGGCACGGAGGACTAGCAACGTGCGCCGAAAAGATGCATTGTCCTCCCAAGCATAATGAGGTTCCTGCCTATGCTATGCTCTTTACCCGAAAGAAGAGATAAGGACTCTTCTTTGAATGTCCCTCCCTGCTCAGTATGAAGGTCCTCGTCTTCTTCTCTCTTCGAATATAAAGGAATAATAAATATGCGGGAAAAATTCCGAACTAAAATCTCAATGACTGCCACGTGAATTCTGACACAACTGCTTTCCGCGTTTTTGTTCTGCCTGAGGGGGCTTCTACGCTCTACCCGAAAACGTTCGATTAGTCATTGTGAAAGCTATGTGCATTCCTCTTCATCTTCTCAGTAAGTTATCGTCCAGAATCCTACCAAGGTTCAGGGTGATTTGGCGCAATGTCTCTTTTAAGTCAGTTTCGAGCTGTGTGTCCACATCCTTTATCTCAATATCATTGCACCGACACGTCCTAGGTTCCTCAGTCGACGAGATTCCTGCGATCTTTCTGGCCCCTGTACTGTCTCATCACAATATATTACCCCTTTTGAGAGGTTCATTTTTTTTCGGGAGTCTTAAAGAAAGATGTGCCTTTTTCCGTACCACCGTGCTAGGCCAGAAGGAAGCATCTCCATGGGCCATTCAAACAGCAGGAGGTCATTGGGTTTTGGGTGTTGACTTCATTTCCTGACTCTTAAGGACAGAGTGGTCCCCTCATCGCGGTATGAGGGAGATTGACTGGAAAAAGAAGGCCGCTAGTAGCGACCAATAATGATTAGGGCTGGCATTCTTAGTCTCAAGCACATCTACACAGTTCTATGAATTCTACCTTGGGTGACACCGCATGTCAATGAACAAAGAATAGTCTGCGCATCCAAACCCCCCAAGCATATCGTGTGCACGACTGGATTTATGTGACACATCAGGACTTTCGTAGTTCGGTTGCAAACACGTCTCATGGGTGACAAACTTTTTTCTGATGAGCTTTACTCGTTGGCCAGGTGACCATCTTCGACTGTATTGACTTACAAAGGGTATGATATAAATGGAACTACATTTTAACGATTGCCTCAGATCAATGAGCACCAACCAAATAGTGGTGTCCGCTTTGATGCAGCAACCAAGAGGGAAAGGACACCTATTTGGTTACATAGTGGACCTATGGGAACTTGACTATGGACATGATTTTAAGGTCCCTTTGTTTCATCGGCAAATGGGTCAATCTGTCATGAGGTGGGTGTACAGGTAGACCCCTGTACGAATGACAACAGTGGATCTAAACACTCTTGGTAACAAAGACGACCATTCGTCCTAGCCAATGATGTGCCAGGTTTCTATTGAAGGACATGTCGACCAAACCACACAAAAAGAAAGAAAAGGAAGCGAATAAATCAATACGATGAGCCCGAGCGCCACACCTAGTCACGCCCTTTCTTCACGGGGGCTGTGGGTAGTGAGGGCTTAGGAGGGGGGGGGGGGGGGACATGTCGCGTTCTAAGAGTTAGGAAGTTCATGAAGTCCTCCCGTCAAAGTCAGCTGTCCAAGCAACCCTTTACACAATTGAAGATTATCCATGTTTAGACGCAATAAGCAAGGACACCACAGCGAAGAAAAAGAAAGAACTTCTCTCCACCACTTATTATGATATGGCCTTTGTATCTAGAATATCACATCTCCGCATTACTGGAAGAAATGAATGCCCTTTGTGTACAGAGAGTTTTCGTATGCAACCCTGATACCTCCAACTTCGAAAGAGATTGTCCCTTTTGTACATGAAGTGCATTACCAGCTTTTGCCGTAGCCCTCTCAACTTTTTAGCACAATGCTATGTGGGTGAAATGAGATACCTATCGCCAACTTTCAATCCTTTTCAGAGTTCATTTGTAGTGCTTTTTTCAATTTCAGGGTCATTTAGCTCAAAAAACTAGTAAACTACTTCCGAAAAAATAACTGTCCAAATGAAGTCCAGAAAGGGTTTGAAACTTTATTGATGTGGCGTTGAATGGTGCTGTTTCTTTGAACCCACAAAAAGTCTGGAGTGTTCAATAAGTTCAAAAAAAATGAAATCCCTTGTACCAGATGAGTTTTCGTCCTAAACCCCTGATACCTATCTTCGAAAGAGTGCATTCTCCATTGTGTACATTAAGTTCCCTCCAGTTTTTTGCGTAACCCTCTCAACTTGTCAGCACATTCTATAATTGTGAAATATGATAACCGATGCCAACTTCCACCTGTTCGAGTTCATTTGTCATGCTTTTCAATTTCTCGTTAGTGGTCTCATTAGCTCAAAGAATGAACTAATAGCAAAGATGAACTAGAAAACTTTTATACAAAACTCTAATAGCCCACAAAGAATGAACTAAAAGAATTACTTAAAAATATTCTTTTTCGTTCAAACATTAATAGTCAAAAAGAATTTTCATAAAAGTATTTTTTGTTAGAACTTTAATACAAAACTAAAATAACAAAAATTATTTTTGATTAAAACACCATTTAAAATCACCAAAAAGGACCAATTGAATATAATGATTAAACACACTAATATTAAATAGCAGAACAAAAGACAATCACTAAAAAATCTATTTTTTAAGTAAAGTTATTCACAACTAGTGATTCACACAAATTTTCAAAGACTTTAAATTTAACACTATTCAATTTGAAACTTAATGGCACTTAACAGAAAGTTTATAATTTTTTGTGTGACCTAAAACTTTCAACAAAGAATCACTAAAAAAACTCTAAGTACTTAGCTGAATTATCGAAAAAAAGAAAATACATAAGCAAAAAACAAACACAAATTGGAAAAAAAATAAAGAAAATACTCCCTACCTGGGCCACTACGGCCTGGATACGACTCGAAACCCCTCTGTCAGTTGGAGCCATGATTGCAGGCCCCAGCAGGCCCATAGGCCCACCGCAGAGAGACCTTATTTGGCTTAACCTACAGTAGAGAGGAGCTCGAAGTGGCTGGCGCAGCGGCGCTATAAACCCACTCCGAGCCCCCTCTCACAGAGCGAGGTGGGACTATAACTTTTGCCCCGGGCAGCACTCCCCCTTTTCGTCCCGGTTTGGTGGCCCAACCGGGACCCAATGGCCACCCTTTCGTCCCGCAGTTCGTTGCCACCAACCGGGACCAAAGTGGGTCTCCTGCCTGTCCTCCCCGCGCCTTCGCGCCTTTGGCTCGCGCTTGACGAAATCGAGTCACCTTTGGTCCCGTTGGTGTGGCAACTTACCGTTGTATACTCAAAGGTAGGCATTTGGTTCCATGGGGTGTGTTTGTGGCACGACCCGGGACCAATAGGCCTGCTATATAAGCCAACCTTAGTGTTTTCCAGTCCCCTTCACTCTTCCCTTCCCCCGACGCCCCATTTCTCCTCGCGCGAACAGCCACATTTGACGCCGCCAGGCTACCCGGACCACGCCCTTCACCCTCGCCGACAACGCGCGTCTCCTCTCCGAAACCCTGTTCTGCCCTGACGCGCTCAGCCGACCCGCGCCCTCGCTCTCTTTCCCTACACACCCTCGCTCCTCCATGCCACGCGCGTGTGCCCCCCCCCCTCTACCTCTGCGCTCCCGCTGCTACTTCTTGAGCTTGCGTGTGCTTTTTCCCTATGAAGAGGAAAGGGTGTCGCCTCAAAAGTAGAGATAAGTATGTCCCTTCAGTTTGAGAACCAATGGTCTCAATCCAGTAGGGACAACCACAATCATCCGAATCCTTGCCACATTCACTATCACAGCAACTTGCACCCACGCGATAATTCCAGGGGTTTTCATATTCCCCTTCAACGTTTTTTTGCAAAAGTGACGAATTGATAGAGATAGATCAACGCTAAAGTAAATATTTTTTGGTATTTTTTTGTTTTTATAGATTGAAAAGTAAAAGATGGCAAATACTAGTAGATTCAAAACTTTTGTTGATGGCAACTAGAAATTCTATGATTGAAATAGACCCGGGGTGCCATAGGTTTCAACTAGAGGCTTCCTCTCATCTTTATAGAAAAGAATACAGATGAGGATGCACAAACTTACTACAGAGCAATTGGATAGCAATCACAAAGTTATGACGATCTATCTCAGCTATGATCATGAATATAGGCATCCGTCGCCGTTGCCCTCTCAAGTAGACCGAAATGATTCCTGCATTCTACTGACACTATTACCCTTCTCCCACACATCAACCGCTATCCAGCATGCATCTAGAGTATTAAGTTCATAAAGAGGAGTAATGCAGTAATCAAGATGACATTATTATAGAATTCACTCAACGCACATATGATAAAACCCCATCTTTTACCTCGATGGCAACACTACAATTACTTGTGCCTTGCTGCCCCTACTGTCACTGGGACAGGACACCGCACTATTGGACCCAAAGCTAAGTCACTTCTCCCCCATTGCATTAGAAAAACCATCTAGTTGTGTTTCCCAAAGCAACCATAGTTTGAAGAGATTTCAAGATATCAATCATGCAATAGAATTCATAGAAAGATTCAAATAATATTCTTAGATAATCTGATCATTAAATCCCAATTCATCGGATCTCGGCAAACACCCGCAAAAAAGTCATTACATACATCGATAGAATTCTCCAAGCACATCGAGGAGAAACCAACAGTGGGGTTATTGGAGAATCCAACAGAGAGAAGAAGCCATCTAGCTACGAGCTAATGGAACCCGTAGGTACTAGTCGGCCTACCCTACTCATGGCTCATCGAAGGCAATGTGTTATGTAGAAGCCCTCCTCGTTTATCGAATCCCCCTTCCAGTAGTGGGCCGGAAAAGGTCCCTAGATGGGATCTCATCTCACGGGTACAGAAGGTTGCGGCGGTGGAAACAGTCCCTTTCTCGTTGGATTCGCTCTCTCCCCTCTCCTGTTGTCTGTGTTTTGGGGGTTATATGAAGTATATATATGCGAGAATTAGTCCGGAAGTGCACCGAGGGGCCCAAAGGTGGGGGGCACGCCTACCCCCCTGGGCGTGCCCTCCACGTTGTGGCCTTTTCGGCGCCTTCGTGTCCACCTCCGACTTGTCATCTTCCAAGTCTCTCTGGTTTCTTTTGGTCCAAGAAAACTCTTCGCGAAATTTTATTTCTGGTTTGACTCCCGTTTGGTATTCAGTTCTGCGAAACTCAAAACAAGGAAAACAACAAACTGGCACTGGGCTCTAGGTTAATAGGTTTAGTCCCAAAAAGAATATAAAATAGCATATTAATGCATATAACACATCCAAACAGATAATTTCTAATAGGATGGAACAATCAAAATTATAGATACGTGGAGACGTGATCTACCCGCCGTCCATCGTCACAACCACCTCGCCCGCCGGCCTTCGCCTCGCTGCGCCCCCCCACATGACCGCCCCTTTTCCCATGGTCCCCTGCTCCCCTTTCGCCGCTGCTACCATGTCGCGCGCCGGGCCAGCACCGTCTTTTGTTTTTTTTCATGTTTTATATGTTGGTGTATTATGCTCTTCATGTATATTATGTGTGTAGGTGGTTCGTCTTCAGTCGTTCGTCTTCAGTTTCTCCGCCTGTGTGTGTTTGACGCATCTTCCTGTATGGGATGTCAAGTCATGGCCTTAAATGCGAGATCATATAGTAGCGAGATAGAATAGACCTAGATAAAATCTGCTCCCACTTCGGACTGTCGGGGGGGTTTTTCCCATGGAAGTGATGATCTGATGACGTGTTAGTTTCACTTTTGTAAATACAAACTTCTGTTGTTTTGTTCATATTTAACGAAATGTAAGTGAAATAAAAACAAACATATAAGAAAAAACAAAGGAAAAATGAGAAGGAACAGAACCGCCGCGGCCGGCACCACCTGGCATTTTCTAAAGTTTGTTTTTCCCCACCCGCGTCCGATCCCGTCGCATCGCTCGCTAGCACGCGCCCGCGCACATGCTGCAAGTCTCTTTTTTTTAGGTAGTTTATTTTGTTAATGAAAATGTTGGCATCGGCTCTAATCCACACGTTGGCATCGGCTTCTATCTATCCATGCTACCGGCCAATGCGGAGCTACCCTCCCGGCCCCTATCATCACGTTGCGTCATCGGCTTCCCTCGAGAGCTTTCCCAACGGTAAATGTCCTGAAATTCTGTCTCGATCGTAGCTCTTGTGCTCAAGTCAACTTCGACATGAGGGGGGACGTCGATCACCCCCCTCAATCGTAGCGTCATTGCGCCATTCGCCCGGGCCAATTTCAATCCGGCACTTCACCGGAGGGGGTGGGGGGGGTCTGGGGGGGCTCTGCCCCTGCCAACTCTCGAGTCCCTACCAAAACCGGGACTCTCGGAAAGTCAGCGTTGTCGAAGGCAACCCTTTCCACCCCAAACACCTCCTCCTTATGTATAAGAGTTTGTCGACGGGCCTCCCTTCCCAACCTAGACAGCATTTCGCTTACGTCACGCGTGTTCCCAAAAAAAAAAAAACAACAACCGAACCAAACCCCTAAGCCAGAAGACGAGTCGTTAGCGATCTATCTGGGTGCCAGGCATAGGTCAAATGGGCGAGAATGACTAAGGAGATCTGTGTTCTTGATTCTCCCTGTATAGCGTATTTTTTCGTGGCAAAGTGCCTGCTTCTCCTAGAAGGAAAGAGTCGGTGTCGACTTCCTCTCCTTAGGCGTCCCCTCCCCCTCCTCTCTTTCCACCTCGCGTCTCGCCCACCACTTCGACATGAGGGGGGGTACTCCTCTTGTTTGCAGACTCATGCATTTTGGAGGCGGTCCGCAACTAAGCCATTTGCTCGATATCCAGTGCATCATCTCGCTCTACTTTCCTTTGTGTTTTCGTGTCACACATGACTTAGCTAGGTCTATTTTCTTCCCCGTAATATATCCATCTCTCATGTTTGTATTTGCTATGTTTTAATACATTTGGCAAAGACTTTTGGTACCAAGTGCGACCTTTGGAACATATGTAAGAGTCTGTTGGCGGGATTATCAATCCGACGTACGGTGGGGTGACATCCCTCCCTTCTCGCTGTTGGTTTCTCAACGAACACCGTGATAGGCAGTCCGTAAGGGAGATCAGTATGATGCTCTCGGTCAGGTCCGGCTAATCCAGCAAGGAGGCTAACGTAAGCACTGTCGTGTGTGTCCTGCTACGCTCCGCCGTGCGCACCGTGTGACCGGACTCTGTGAGTGCGCGCCATGAGGTGTCTCCCAGTAGGGGAGTGGGCGGGCTCTGGGGACCGGAACAAGGGGGGGATGTTTGCAAAGTCCGGCGAGGTATATATAGGTGTAATTCCGACTTGATCATTAAGTGTTGTGGTATTTACATAATTAACGCTTCTTCTGCTTTTTATTGCCTCCGGATAGAGTCAAACTTCCGTAAGTAGCGAGCCCCAAAGAAAAGGTTCGCCAGTATGAAAGGTTCACGTCGACAGCAATCACGGATGATGCCAACCGATGAACCCAAGCGGACCAAGGACGCATTTATACATAGTGCGGAGCTATTTGTTAGCGGACACGAGCGTCCGATCAGCGTCCAGCAATGGACTCCTAATAAGGACGAACCCTGAACTGTTCTTATGACTCCAGATAGGACAAAAGTGGTGCGTGTCGTTTCGGACCCTCGCTGATGCTCAATGATCTGGTGCAATGTAATAGGTTCAATTACACGCCTACCCGCCAGAGGAGTATCCGAATAACCCAGTTATAGAGCCAAAGGTCAAGAGTTTTGCTCTTAGGAAGATGGCAGATCTATTCATGAACTGGAATAAAGAGTTGAACACAAATTTTGCGACAAAGTAATCCTCCAAATTCCACGCGGCCGATCTGAGAAGATAAGAGACACTAAGCCCGCATTTGTTCCTACAAGAAATCGGATCAGGTAAGAAAAGGTCATAGACAACAAAAAAAATCTGCAACGAAGAATATCACATCACACGGGGTCAGGTGGCTACTACAAAGCCCCGGCCGTTGTGGATAAAGTTGACAGACCTGCGTGCTAAAGGGGTCCAACCATCGACATTGAACTGGCCAGATCGGTGTAAGGACCCGGTTCTACGGGGTTGGGGAACTTTCGGACCAGAAACAGGGGGAGTGGTCGTTGGACGGATGAGCAACTTTGCAAAACCCTTCAGGAAGCTTCAGGAATATGTGTGCTGCGGCAGGAAGACGTTTCATCTTCCCGACAGAGACAGAAGGATGAGCTGACTGAGGTCCCTCTGAATCCTGGCACCCTGGATGAACACGAGCCCACCAGGCCCGTTCCCGTGGGTGGTTGGGTTTCCGCGGCGCGGTGGTTATATAAGCAGAGAGAGCAAGGTCATAGTGGAAAGCGTAGTTGACGAAATGCAAAGCTCAATGCAAGAATAAGCAAAGTCCTAGAGGAACTTGCAGCTGCCGGCCACCATCTCAGTGGCCGAAGATCCTTGCTTTGACGCTGCCCCAGAATCTACCCCCACCATCTAGCTAGAAGCATGTGTCTTCCACGGAGCCGTTTCAGCCGGATTTTCAGCGGCTCCCCTCTGCCATCATCCCGTGGCTACTCACATAGGCTCAACATTGCGATCTATGACAAAATGCACATGAACCGTTCCTTTGAAGGCGGGCTGTTTGGCTCTGTTGCCCTCCTCAAGCTGACGGAACTTTCACTGCGTCCATATTCCACATGGCTAGGCTGTTGTGACTGTGGATGAAATATGAGGGATTTCTAGGAGCTTGAAGCTTGACCCCCTACAGGTGAAGGGGAGAATCACTGGTTTATGCTTTGGGAGTACCTGTCTATGTAGGAAGAAGTACATCAAGCTTCCAACTGACCCTCCTCCTTTCCTCCTCCTCCTCCTCGCTGGCTATTCAGGGCACTTCCGCCTCCTCCTCCGGCGAGTGATTGGGGTACTCCGCCTCCTCCGCGAACCCTAATGAGGCACACCAAGTACCACCCTCCCCTCCTCCTCCTACCACTCGTCCCTCACCTCCGGCGCGTCGGAGCACTCCGCTCCTCCGTGTGTCAGCGGAACTCCCCCGCGTCAGCAACCGGCGAAGGAGATGGCGCCGCTCCGGCCGGCTAGCAGTTACAATAGGCTGGAGAATTTCAAATACGGTCCAAGCCTCAAGCCTCTGGAAAAGTTACCATATGAATGGACTCGACGAGAAAACGCCTAAACATATGCTGCCGAAGTGGAGGCCCATTTTTCACGGCAACCTCCACCTCCGAAGGAAACAATAGATCAGGTTAAAGTGAGCGGCACTCTGATAACACCCCTATTGTATAAACCCTGTGACCTCGTTAACTCATGCCAGGTCATTTCACGTTGCAATGTTAATCATAGTAGGTAATCAACTCAAGTTCAAATTCTCCTCTGAAAGTTCACTTCAAATTCAGTGCAAATAAAGTTTCTCAAAAAGGGTGGGACAATGTTATCTGTTGGCATAATTAAACAAATGTTGCTAAGGAAACCAACATCACCATCCACCTTGTTTGGGCCAAACAATATTAAAATAGTCAAACAGCACTATAAAATGCCTAAAGATCATTTTTGAAAATTCCAGAAAGATTCAATTTTGCCCAAACTTTTGTGGCACTTCAGAATATTCCCAAAGTACATGTTTGGACAAGCCCTAAATTTTGTTAAATATTTTGGGCTACACCAAATACTGCAAAACCCTCTGTTAAAAATAAATTAAGAAAACATTAATGGAAAGGCGCGCAGCAGCACTGTGCACGGGCTTGAGTGGTACGTGGCTAGCCCACCCATCAGGGCCTTCATCGTCTCCTCTCCTCGCTGTCGCCACGCCTGTGGGCGCACGCGCGCTCGCCGTCCTCCATCGCTGACATGACGACTCCCGCGCTGCTTGTGTGGATAAGGACCACCCCAGCCCTCTCCGTCCCCGTCCCGAATCCACTCCTTCCCCACTCTCGTTCGCTCCCCTCCCCTCTCTGGCTATGAGATCCGAGAGCTGCCGACCGGAACCGCGCCGCTCGACGCGTGCTCGCGGCCATCCGGCCTCGCCTCGCCTCGTCGAGGTGTCCCTCATCGCTGCCGTGGTCGACCGCTTCGCTGCTGCCTCTGATGGAGTCGGGAGCTTCCACAGGCACGATCTTCTCTTCTGCCCCTTGCTTCGGTCGCCGGCGCCTCTCCGAGATCCCCCCATTCTACTGCTAACTAACCCGCCAACGGGCCTCCATGGCGCCTCACTGTGGAGCTCCTCCACCTCCCTTCCCTCCTACCTTTTGGCCGCGCAACTGCTCGCTAGCTAGCCTGCTACGCTATGCCGAATGTGCTCCGCCGATGAGCCCGCCTGCCGTGGTCACCGTCACTGCCCATGCGGCCGATTCCCATCGATCTCCGGAGCTCGTTCTATCCCATTCCCCGCCCACTCTTCCCCTCTGCCTCCTATTGCGCGGGGACGGTAGAGAGTGACATTTCCCCGAGGCCCGAACCCGGCCCGCCAACAGTCGCCGTATGCCTCAAGCTCCGGCCGCCTCAACGTCGCCCTAGCACCATAGATCGCCGCGCGCATCTCTCTCATTCGAATGAGCCCAAAGCGCGCGTTGTACATGAAGTGCATCCAGCTTTGCCGTAACCTCTCAACTTTTTTAGCACATTCTATGTGGGTGAAATGATGATACCATGCAACAATTCAACCTTTTCAGAGTTCCATTTGTATGCTTTCAATTTCAGGGTCATTTAAGCTCAAAAAATCAGTAAATGCAATGAACATAGCAAATAAGTCAGAAAGGGCTTGAAAGTTTATGATGTGGCTTTGATGGTGCACTTTGAACACCAAAAGTCTGTAGTTTTGAAATATTCTAAAAAAATGAAACCCTTTGTAACAGATGAGTTTCGTCCGAAACGCCTGATACATCCGAAAGAGATTGTCACAGTTTTGTACATCAAGTGCATCCAAGTTTTTTGCCGTAACCCTCTCAACTTTTAGCACTGCATGTGGCTGAAATATGATACCATGCCAACTTGTCAACCTTTTCCAGATTTCATTCGTAGTGACTTTTCAATTTCAGGTCTTTAGCTCATAATAACTTAAATCATGCAAAAGAATGAACAGAAACTTTTACAAAAACTCTATAGCAAAAAGAATGAACTAAAAAGAATTAATTAAAATATTCTTTTGTTCAAACATTAATAGCAAAAAGATTTTCTAAAGTAGTTTTGTTGTTATGAACCTTTTAATAGCAAACTAAAAAACAAATATATTTTTGATTAAAACCCGATTTAAAATAACCAAAAAATGACCAATTGAATATAATGATAAACAACAACCAATATAGTAAATACGAAGAAAAAGAATCACTCAAAAATCTATTTTAAAGTAAAGTTATTCACAAATAGTGAGTCACCCAAATTAAAGAATTAAATTTACATTCAAATTTGAAAACATAATGGCACTAACAGAAAGTTTATAATTTGTGACCTAAATAAAAGAATCCACTAAAAACCTCTAAGTACCTTAGCTGTAAGTAGAAAAAAAGAAAATAAAAAGCAAAAAAACAAAAAAAAAATGGGAAAAAAATAAAGAAATGACGCCTACTAGGCCACTACGGCCTGGATACGGACTAGAACCCATCTGTTCAGTGTGGCCAGGATTGCAGGCCCACAGCACGGCCCGTAGGCCCACACGCAGAGAGACAGTATTTAGGCCTGTAAGATACAGTAGGAGGGAGCTGGAGAGTGGCCTGGCGCAGCGGCGCTTATAAACCACTACCGGCCCCTCTCAATAGGCGAGGTGGGACTCAAACTTTTGGCCCCGGGCACACGCCCCTTTCGCCCGTTGGTGGCCACAACACCTTCGGACCAAATGTCCACCCTTTCGTCCCCGGTTCGTTGCCCAACCAACCGGACGCAAAGGTCTCTGCTTCCCGCCCTTGGGCGACGAAAAGAGACCTTTGGTCCGGTTGTGGCCGAACGCGGACCAAAAGTAGGCATTTGGTCCAGGTTTGTGGCACCGAACGGGACAAAGGCTCTCTATATAAGCCAAACTTAGGTTTTCCAGTCCTCGGTTCTCGTTCCCGCCCGACGCCGCCGCCGTAACAGCAACAACGCCGCCAGGGGCTACCGACAACGCCTCTCACCCTCGGCGACGCGACTCTCCTCCCCGAACCCTACGCCGACGCGCCCTCGCGACGCGCCCTCGGCCCTTGCGCACACACCCTCGTGCCATCGCCACGCGCTTGTGCGCCCACCCCTCCCCTGAGCCCACTTTTTGTACACTTCTTGAGCTTGCGTTGGTTTTTCCTTTGCACTGAGTGAAAGGGTGTCAGCAAAGTAGAGATAAGTATTCCCTCAGCTTTGAGAACCAAAGTATCAATTCCAGTAGAGGACAACACACAAAATCACCGAAGTACCTGCACACAAGCAATCAAACAACTTGACACCCAACGCGATAAAGGTGGTGTCCAATCCCTCTTCACGGTATTTTGCAAACGTGAGATCTGATAGAGATAGATTAAACGATAAAGTAAATATTTTTTGGTATTTTGTTTTATAGATCGAAAAGTAAAAGATTGCAAAATCAGAAGATCAGAAACTGGTATGAATGGCAATAGAGATTATATGATGAAAATAGACCCAGGGGGCCATAGGTTTCATAGAGCTTCTCTCAAGATGAAAATAATACCAGTGGGTGAACAATTACTTACCGAGCAATGATAGAAATGCACAAGTTTATGACGAGTATACTCAGGCAATGATCCTAATATAGGATCACGTCCGTGTCAAGTAGACACCGAAATGATTCTGCATCTACTACTATTACTCCACACATCAACCGCTATCCAGCATGCATCTAGAGTATTAAGTTTCTAAATCACGGAGTAAATGCGTAAGTAAGAGATGACATGATTAGAGGAATTAACTCAAGCAAATGATGAAAACCCATCTTTTTATCCTCGCTGGCAACATACAATACGCCTTCCTGCCCCTACTGTCACTGGGAAGGACACCGCAAATTGAACCCAAAGCTAAGCACTTCTCCCATTGCAAGAAAAACCCAATCTAGTTGGCCACCAAACCAAACGATAGTTCCGAAGAGATACAAAGATATCAAACAATGCATATAGAATTCAGAGAAGATTCAAATAATATTCATAGATAAGTCGGATCATAAATCCACAATTCATCGGATCTGGGCAAACACAACCGCAAAAAAGTATTACATGAAGAGATCTCCAAGAAACATTGAGGAGAATGGTATTGAGAATCAAACAGAGAGAAGAAGCCATCTAGCTACTAGCTATGGACCCGTAGGTCGGTGGTAAACTACTCATGCTTCATCGGAAGGGCAATGGTGTTGATGTAGAAGCCTCCGTGATCGAATCCCCTCCAGTAGGGACGAAAAGGTCCCTAGATGGGATCTCACGTGTAGAAGTTGCGGCGGTGGAAAAGTCTTTTTCGTGGATGCCTCTGTTGGTTTGGGGGTAATGAGTAATATAGGGGAAGAATTAGGTCAGGAGTGCACTGGGAATGTGTGATGGGGGGAGGCCTAAAGGTGAAAGGTGGGCCACAAGGCCCCCTACCCCCCTGGGCGTGCCCTCCTTCGTGTGGCCTCCTCGTTGGCACCTCCGACTTCATCTCCAAGTCTCCTGGTTTCCTTTTGGTCCAAGAAAATCTTCGCAAGTTTTATTCTGTTTGGACTTCCGTTTGGTATCTTTTCTTGCAAACTCAAAAACAAGGAAAAAACAAAAACTGGCACTGGGCTCTAGGTTATAGGTTAGTCCCAAAAATATATAAAATAGCATATTAATGCATATAAAACATCCAAACAGTATAATATAATAGGATGGAACATCAACAAAATTATAGATACGTTGGAGACGTATCCCCCCCTCCGTCCTCGCGACACCCTCGCCCGCCCTGCCATCGGCCTCTCTGCCCCCCCACATGAGCCGCCCCTTCCCATGCCCCTGCTCCCCGTCGCCCGTGCTCCATGGTCCGCCGGCCGCAGCACCGTGCTTTGTTTTTTCATGTATATGTGTATATGTTCATGTAATGTTTTTTTTCATGTATTGTGTATATGTTCATGATATGTGTGTATATGTTCATGTGTGAGATGAGATAGATAGATAGATAAATTTTCATGTGTATATGTTCATGTAGAGATGTATATGTTCACTTTTGTATACAAACTTCGTTGTTTTTCATATGTACGAATATGTAGAGTGAAAATAAAAACAAACATATAAGAAAAACAAAGGAAAAAATGAAGAAGGAAAAGAAAAACCGCCCGGCCCGGCCACCACCACATTTTCATAAAGTTTTTCCACCGAGTCCACGTCGCACCGAGCACCCGCGGTGAAGCAAGTCTTTTTTTTTTAAGGTGTTTTTTGTTAATAAAATGTTCATCGGCTCTATCATACGACGTGGCATCGGATCTATCATCAACAGGCCACGGAGACCCCCGGCCCCCTATCATCACGTTGGCATCGGCTCCCCCGAGAGCTTTCCAACGGATCCGGAATCGCTCGATCGGAGCTCTTGTGCTCAAGTACTTCTACATGAGGGGGGACGTCGATCAACCCCCTCTCGCCGGCCAACTCTCGAGTCCACCCAAACCGGGACTGAAAAAAGCGTTGTCAAGGCCACCCCAAACCCTAGAAGAGTTGTCGAGGCCACCCCAAACCCTAGAAGCATTGTCGAGGCCACCCCAAACCCTAGAAGAAGAGCGTCCGTTGTCGATCTATCATTGCCGGCATAGGTCAAGGGGGAGAATGCATGGATAGTTTGATCTCCTGCATAGCGATTATTTTTTGCAAAGTGTGCTCTCGCTAGAAGAAAGAGCGTTGTCGATCTCCTACCCCCTCCCGCCCCTACCCGATAACTCGACATGAGGGGGGCGTTCAGACATGCATGAGAGGGCGGTCCGCAACTAATCCATTGCTCATATATGCATATGATTCCATGTTTTGATATTAGCTAGTCTATGTTTGCCACTAATATATCCATCTCTCATGTTTGTATATTGCTATGTTGTAATTTGCAGAAAGTATGGACAAGGACTTGGAACAAGAAAGTTGTTGGGGGATATAATCCACGACGTGGTGATCCCTTGTTGTTTCTCAACGACACCGATAGTCAGGAGGAGACGATGACGGCCCGGTAATCCAGCATGGAGGAGAAGGAGATCATGATGGTCCGCGTGACCGAATGGCGGAGGGAAGAGACCATGATGACGGCTCTGTTGACCGAACAAGGAGGGAGCTGTTGCAAAGTCCGGCGAGGTATATAATTAATTAAGCCTGTGCTGACTTGAGCATTAATGTTTTGGTATGTACATATATTAACGCTCTTTCTTCTTTTATAGCCCTCCGGATCGAGTCAAACTTCCGTAAGGAGAACGAGGCCCAAAAAAAGGTTGCGCCAGGTGAAAGGTTCACGATCACAGCATCACGGATGATGGCCAACCGATTGAACCCAAGCGGACCAAGGACGCATTTGTACATCAGTGCGGAGCTATTGTTAGGGACAGCGTCCGCATCAGCGTCCAGCAATGGAATAAGATAAGGACGACCCTGAAGTTTCTTATGTCCAGGATAGACAGAAAGGTGATCTTTGGACCTCGCTGATGGCAATTACGCCTACCGCCAGAGGAGTATCCGAATAAACCCAGTTTAGAGCCAAAGGTCAAGGAGTTTGCTCTTAAGAAGATGGCAGATCTATTCAGGAACTGGAAGAAAGAGTTGAACCAAATTTTGTCGACAAAGGGAATACTCCAGAATTCACGGCCGATCTGAGAGATAAGAGATCACTAGCCCGCATTTTGGCCTACAAGAAATCGGATAAGGGTAAGAAAGGTCAGAGACAAACAAAAAAATGCTGCAAAGAAGAATATCACCATCACACCGGGTCAGGTGGTGCTACTACAAAGCCCGGCCGTTGTGGGTAAAGTTTAGCAAGACCTGCTTGTTGCTAAAGGGGTCCAACCAGCGACATTGAACTGGCCAGATCGGTGTAGGACCTGGTTCTACGAGGTTGGGGAAACTTTGGACCTAGAAACAGGGGAGTGTCGTTGGACGGACGACAACTTGCAATACCCTCAGGAAGCTTCAGGAATATATGTGTGCAGCGCAGGAAGGGACGTTCATTCCCGACAGAGAGAAGGAATGCTGACTGAGGCCTCGGGAATCCTGAGCACCTGGATGAACACGAGGCACACCAGGCTCCGTTCGTGGGTGGTTGGGTTTCCGGCAGTGGTGGTTATATAAGCAGAGAGAGAAAGAGGAAAGCAGAAGTGAGCGAAATGGAAGCTCAATGCAAGAATAGCAAAGCTAGAGGAACTTCAGCTGCCGGCCAACCATCTCAGTGGCACGAAGATCCTTGCTTCGACGCTGCCCCAGAAGCTACCCCCCACCATCTCAGCGGAGCAGTGTGTCTTCCACGAGCTCGTTCAGCCTGATTTCAGGCTCCTCGCCATCCCGTGGATACTATCACAAAGGCTCAACATTGCGGCTAATGACAAAATGCCAGAACCTCACTTTGAAGCGGCTTTGGCTCTGTTTGCACGTCCTCAAGCTGACGAACTTTCACTGGCGTCCGATTCCACATGGCTATGCTGTTGTGACGGTGGATGAAATAATGGAGGGATTTCAGTAGCTGGAGCTTGACACCCTACAGGTGAAGGGTAGAATCATCTGGTTTATGCTTTGAGGATACCTGTCTATGTAGGAAGGAGTACATCAAGCTTCCAAACTGGACGCCTCTCCTCCTCCTCCTCCGGCGAGTGAGGGCACTCCGCTCCTCCTCCGGCGAGTGATTGGGGTACTCCGCCTCCTTCGGCGTGTGAGGGCACTCCGCCTCCTCCTCCGCTCCTCCGGCGCGTTCGGAGCACTCCGCCTCCTCCGTGTGTCAGCGAACTCCCCGCCGCTCACACGGCAACGGCGAAAGAGGATGGCGCCGCTCCGGCGCTAGCAGTACAAGAGGCGGGAAGAATTTCAATACGGTCCAAGCCTCAAGCCTCTGAAAAAGTTACCATATAGAGGACCGACGAGGAAAACGCAGAATCAGTGCTGCCGAAGTGGAGGCCCATTTTGCACGGAAACCTCCACCTCCAAGGAAACAATAGATCAGGTGAAAGTGAGCGCACTCTGTAACACCCCTATGGTAAATAAACCCTGTGACACTCTGTTAATCATGCCATGTCATTTCACTTGCAATGTTATCTAGTAGTTAAGCAACTCAAGTTCAAAATTCTCTCTGAAATCCAATTCAAATTCAAGTGCAATAAAGTTTCTCAAAAATGGTGGGAAAAATGTTCATCTTGTTGGCAATTCTAAACAAATGTTGCTAAGGAAAACAACATCACCATCAACTTGTTTTGGGCCAGAACATTTAAATATGGCAAAACAGCACTATAAAATGCCTAAAATCATTTTTGAAAATTCCAGAAAGATTCAAATGTTGCCCAAACTTTTGTGGCACTTCAGAATATTCCAAAGTAAATGGTGTGGACAAGCCCTACATTTTTGTTAAATATTTTGGCTACTCCAAAATACTGCAAAACCCTCTGTTAAATAAAATAGAAAACATTAAATGGAAAGGCCCCGCAGCAGCACTGTGCACCTGGGCTTGAGTGGTACAGTGGCTAGCCCAACCATCAGGGCCTTCATCGTCTCCCTCTTCCTCGCTGTCGCCACGCCTGTGGTCGCACGCGCCTGTCGCCGCCTCCAGCGCTGCCACGACGACGCCCGCGGCTGGCTGGTGGATAAGGACCACCCCAGCCCTCTCGTCCCCGTCCCTATCCACTCCTTCCCCACTCTTCGTTCGCTCCCCTCCCCCTCTGTACAGATCCGAGAGCAGCCGAACGGAACCGCGCCGCTCGACGCGTGCTCGCGGCCATCGGCCTCGCCGCGCCTCGTCGAGGTGTCCCTCATCTCTGCCGTGGTCGACCGCGTCGTCTGCTGCCCTCTGATGGAGCTGGGAGCTCCACAGGCACGATCTTCTCCGCCCCCTTTCTTCGGTCGCCGGCGCCTCTTCCGAAGATCCCCGCCATTCTACTGCTACTAATCACCGCCAACGGGCCTCCATGCGCCTTCACTGTGAGCTCCTCCACCCCCTTCCCTCTCCTTTTGGCCGCGCCACGCTCGCTAGCTAGCTGCTACGGCTATGCCCGAATGGTGTGCCGCCGATGAGCTCGCCATCGTGGTCCCCGTCACTGCCACATGCGCCGAGGCCAGCATTGAGCTCCTGGAGCTCGTGCGAGTCCGATGCCACCGCCCACGCGTCCCGCGTGCCTCCTATGGCCATTTCCCCGAGGCCAGAACTCCGGCGCCGCCACGTCGCCGTTGCGCTCAGCTCCGGCCGCCTCAACTCGCGCTAGCACCATAGATCGACCAGCGCATCTCTCTTATTCGAATGAGCCAGAACGCGCGTTGTCGTGCCCCCAGCGAGATCCCGTAGCTCACCGTGGTTTGGCTTCCGCAATCTTGTCGCCGGCGAGCATTCCGGCCATCCCAGCTCCGGCCACCGCCTCCATTCGACGCGGGCGCTGAATGGCCTTTCGAACGCGCCCAGCCGCGCTCGCTCCCGAGCCTTGTAGGCGAATTCCGGCGGTCCCGGCTTCGCCGCCGCGTTTCTGGTCGCCGGCGTCGTTCCGGTGACGGCGCCGACGTGGTTAGTGTGGTTTTTTTGGCACACTCCCGCCCCTTGAACACTGCTGTGGGCCAGCGGGTCCACCAGTCAGGGTTGACTAGGTCACCCTGCTGACTGGGCAGCGTGGGCCACTGACAGTGGGCCCCGCTAATTAACTAATTTGGACATATTAAAATGTTAATTAAAATAAATGCTAATCAGTCAGTGACTGTGGGGCCCACAGGCAGTTGACCAGTCAACGCCTCCTGTTGACTGTTGACATCACCTTTGCATCATGCTGATGTCATGAGGCACTATTCTGGATAATGTTGATTTTATTATAAAAATAATTCTAGAAAATATTAAAATCTTTAGAAAATCGTAGAAAATAAACCGTAGCTCGGATCGAAAAACTTTGTACATGAAAGTTGCTCAGAACGACGAGATGAATCTGAATACGCAGTCCATTCGTCCGCCACATGTACCTAACTATCCGAACATGGAACCGTTCCCTCCGATCATCTGTCTGACAAATGTCCGAAACCGGGAAAATATTCCCGGATGGATTCCCCCTTCCTCGGTGACGTGCAATCATACGTTAGGACACACCCGGCACTGCGCATTGTCATAGCCTACATTGTGTAGCACTTGTCTGCTTATATTACTATTCCTCCCCCTCTCCTATCTCGTTAGATCCCGGTACCGCGTAGCCTCCGAGACCGATGTAGCTCCGGTGATTGGCTACACCCCGACGACCTGGCCTTTGCCGCCGAGCAACTAGGCAAGCCCCCCCCTTTGATCATCCCGATATCGCCTACTATTTTCTCATGCTTGCATTAGATTTGCTAATGTGTTACTGTTATCCTATTTCTGCTGCATAGCCTGGTTTATTGTAACCTGCTGTTGATACCGTCCTGTTCATCCTAAACTATTTAGAATAGACTGGGTAGAAACCCGTCAGTGACCCCACTTATCCTGACTGCCCCGCGGAGTTATCAGAAGACCCGTTCAACGGATCGAAGATCAGACCCGCGGCACCGCACCTCACTTCCCCTTCGTTGCTCGACACTACTAGGTTACTCGAGTGGCCGAGGGTTATACCTCGTCCCACTTCTGATGATAACCTTTTAGGTTGCAATCGGTCGTGGTAAGCGAGGGTGATTCCTACACCCACCCCCATAATGAACGATGTCTCAACAACTAACGTTACCTTAGGTGATTCCTCCTACGTCCACCTTGATTTTACATCAGGTGGGAGTCCAACGAGGGTGATGCCTCGGATTCCCCTTGATATGGTAGCCTCACGGATCCCTTACATTATGGTTGATACAGATATTTGGAAGGCGGGTCGACCCTGAGTGTTACCCGCGAATGATGGATAGTTACCACGTGAGTTATTTTACGAGACGCGGCCGGGCATTTTTAGCCCTTGCAGCAAGTCCTCGAGACAGGGCGATGGGGTCACATCGATCGTGAGTCTCAGCTTGTTTCCGCAAGCCCATAGTCCTCTAACGATTTGGATATTTAATCCGAGCAGGCCTCCGCCTGATAGCACTAACCATCACATGGGATAGTTACGGGCACTCTCATCGTAGCATCAGCCGAAAGCTCTAACAGACGTCCAGTTCAGCACTGTGGCCGGGCTGGGCCGGCACCATCCGGTAGTGGTGGAGCATGGTTCGCCCTGCACGCACAGACCCGGAGGGGAGAGGGGCGAAGGCCCAAGACCCCTTGCGCATAGGAGGTAGACCAGCGGGGACCTCTCTGCTTAGCTAAAGGTAGGGCTGCGGTGTGTTGTTTGGCCGAGGCCTTGCTGGACCCAGGAAAGTGTGTCCGGCCGGAGTTAAGCAAGCGGGGTGGGTAAGTTGGTGCACCCCTGCAGGAAGAACACATCTATCGATAGCCGGTCCTACGGTAAAGGACACTCGGAGTTGTATCCCGATCAATACAACTAGAACTGGAATGGGATCGGTATGTGGCTCCGGGATCGCTTTCTCGCAGGGAGTCGAGGAAGGATCTCTGGGCGAGACTGTTACTTGATACTACTACTACTACTTTACCTATGATATATTGTAGTCTTCTAATGCTGCAAGATCGTTGAAGATGTTTGAAGTTGCTGAAGATGGTAGTCTTCGATAGGACTAGGCTTCTCTCTATTCTGGCATTTCTGTAGCCCAATCCACATATACAGCCTTCCTTTGATAATGTTGCATATGTAGCGTAGATCCTTGCTTGCTGATTACTTCGGAGTACTCACGGTTGCTTTGTTTTGTATTTTTCTCCCATACCAGTTTGTCGTGACCAGATGACGGAGCCCTGAGAACGCTGCCCCGCCGACAACTACTTCTACCACCCCGAGGATGGCTACTACTTCGAGATGGCTGACGACCAGGAGTAGGTTCGGAGGGTCCTAGGCAGGAGGCCTACGCCTTTCGATCGTAGCTTTTTTATTTTGCCCCACCTTTCTAAAGGCCTTTCTGTTTCTGTTTTATTTGTACTCAATATCTGGGCTTCGCTGACGCTGTATGCCATCGAGCTATGTATTCGAGCCCTCGAGGCCCTTGCTTGAAATATAAAGCTTGTATGACTTTATTTATGTTTTAGAGTTGTGTTGTGGTATCTTAGTGAGTCCTTAGGCTTGATCATGTGCATTTGCGTGTATGATTAGTGCACGATTAAGCCGGGGGCGTCACACACTCTGCGTGCCCTTAAGCGACCACCACCGTCTCCGCCGCAATCCAACTATGAGCGCATTATTGAAAGGACATATAAGGAAGTGGAGCGGTCAGCAAGTACTTGCAGTGCTGCAGAGAAGCAAAACGAAGAAGTGGGAAAACAATTCCCCAGCTCGACGAACAGGCGAAGCAATCGTGCCCCCCGCTCAAGGTGTCTAGCGATACATCATCGCTAATCATCCGAGGCTACTGCCCGGTACCAATCCTGCTGATTACCTGGCCGATGATGTACAGTTTGAAATGTTAGAGGTAGTAGATTTCTTCAGATACGAGTACGGGAAGCCTATCGACAAACCTGATCATCCTCCTCTAACAATGATGATGCGAAGATTGCATGAATGGTACATGGATACCTGCATGAAGTCTGGGAAGGATAGTTTGATGCTGGCAATTAAAGAGGAGGACGACCTCATTGAACTGAGGTGATGCCTGTTGAATTGTGTGAGTTATTCTAGTTATTCAATCAAGACGCCCTCGACAACAACTCATGACTTGCTACTGCCTGTAAGTATTATCTGTAATTAAGTGTCTATAGCTCAGCTCTTTCATTGCATGTATATATAATATCCTCACTATATTATGCAGACTGAAGATCGTCGAATGCAAAAAAGTACAAATCTATGACATTGGGTTCATTAACCCAAATACCATAAATGAATGGTCGGTTAAAAACAGAGTCGAGATACTAAGGACAACTTGCTACATCGTTGCTTCGAATCAAAACAAAGGGAAAATACTCTTTCCTTACAATTTCAAGTGAGTGTTACCG